>SJYX01000168.1:92528-125688 GCA_006410675.1 Oreotragus oreotragus
ATTCCAAGGCCAAATTTGCCTGTTACTCCAGGTGTTTCTTGACTTCCTACTTTAGCATTCCAGTCCCCTATAATGAAAAGGACATCTTTTTTGGGTGTTAGTTCTAAAAGGTCTTGTAGGTCTTCGTAAAACTGTTCAACTTCAGCTTCTTCAGCATTACTGGTTGGGGAATAGACTTGGATTACTGTGATATTGAATGATTTGCCTTGGAAACAAACAGAGATCATTCTGTCGTTTTTGAGATTGCATCCAAGTACTGCATTTTGGACTTTTTTGTTGACCTTGATGGCTACTCCAATTCTTCTGAGGGATTCCTGCCCACAGTAATAGATATAACGGTCATCTGAGTTAAATTCACCCATTCCAGTCCATTTTAATTTGCTGATTCCTAGAATGTTGATGTTCATTCTTTCCATTTCCTGTTTGACCACTTCCAATTTGCCTTGATTCATGGACCTGACATTCCAGATTCCTATGCAATGTTGTTCTTTACAGCATCGGACCTTGCTTCTGTCACCAGTAACATCCACACCTGGGTATTGTTTTTGCTTTAGCTCCATCCCTTCATTCTTTCTGGAGTTTTTTCTCCACTGATGTCCAGTAGCATATTGGGCACCTACTGACCTGGGGAGTTCCTCTTTCAGTATCCTATCATTTTGCCTTTTCATACTGTTCATGGGGTTCTCAAGGCAAGAATACTGAAGTGGTTTACTATTCTCTTCTCCAGTGGACCACATTCTGTCAGAACTCTCCATCATGACCTGCCCATCTTTGGTGTCCCCACACACACGGCATGGCTTAGTTTCATTGAGTTAGACAAGGCTGTGGTCCATGTGATTAGATTGACTAGTTTTCTCTGATTATGATTTCAGTGGTCTGCCCTCTGATGCCTTCTCGCAACACCTACCATCTTACTTGGGTTTCTCTTACCTTGGACATGGGGTATCTCTTCATGGCTGCTCCAGCAAAACTCAGCCACTGCCCTTTACCTTGGACGAGGGGTATTTCCTCACCATCGACCTTCCTGACCCTGAATGTGGAGTTGCTCCTCTTGACCCTCCTGTGCTCGCTCAGCCACCGCTCCTTGGACGTAGGGTTGCTCCTCTTAGCCGCTCCCCTTCACCTCGGTTGTGGTGTAGCTCCTAGTTTTTTGAATGTTGAGTTTCAAGCCAGGTTATTCACTCTCCTTTTTTACCCTTATCAAGAGGCTCTTTAATTCCCTTTTTCTTTCTGCCATGAGAGTGGTATTATCTGCATATCTCAGGTTATTGATACTTCTCCCAGAAATCTTGATTCCAGCTTGTGATTCTTCCAAGCTGGCATGTGTGCTTATAAGAAATTATATACACAATACTTTATTTATTATTCATCTTACTAATTAAAACTTTTTTTTTTTCAAAATTGCAATTCATGGCTTATTCCAAGAAGTGATTTTGGTCATCAGTTTTATTATTTTCATATTCTTTACTTAATGTCCCTGGCAGAAGAAATTCACCTGTGTGCTTTCATATTCACTCTTGATTTCTCCATGTCTCTCACCTGCCTCTCACCTGTATTTTAGAGACCAACATTTCAAAGGATAAATTTACAGTTGACTTCCAAGAAGTTCCAGCCAATGAGAAGAGAGAGAAGCAGGATATATTTGAATCTCTTCTTCTGTCTCATCTAGTATTTCTGATGTGGGCTCTTTCCTGATTCTGTAACTCTAGTTATCTTGCTCTATAATTTCAAATCACATAAAATGACTCTCTGTCTCCTCACATGTGGTCTAGGTCTTCCTTGTTGGACCTGGTTTATCTCCCTCGATTATCCTTCCAGCCCTCTTATGATTGTGGCTTTGTGATGTTTTTAATAGCAAGGCTATCTCACTGAAATTCTTGGTTTATCAGTGTAGTGGTCAACTGACTGTATTAAAATCTCTCTTTTTGAAAGACAAGGATTTTGTCTTTCAAAGACAAGGTATACCCAAAGTGATCTCTGAAGAACTTTAGGTTTACCTCTCACATCTTTTACTCTAATAAATGACTCACTATTTTCTCCTCTTACTAGACTATCACTACTTAATGGAAAGAACCTCATCTTGATAGTTTCTTTAAAACAAAACCTAGGAAAAATAATACAAAATTGTTATGTAAATTAGAATAATATTTTAAATTACTTACAAAGTCTGCAAATTTCATTTAAAGTGTAACATTACCATACATTACTTTTGAAGCTCTGTTCCTTATTTCCTCAGACCTACTCAAAATTTATACTCCGATTACACCACATTCTTTGTACTTTCCTGAATAGCTCTTCATGCTCTTGTTCTTTTGAATCTTTGTTCCTATTTTTCGTTCTGAGTGGACTTCTTCCTTTACCTACTGTATACATTTTTTCTTAATTAATAATATCCTTTGTCCTTAATTAGACTTCTCACCTGGGAAAATATACTAATAATTACATAGCCAATCCTATGTTGTCTTTATAATATTTGTCAAGAAGTTCTTTTCTCTGTTCAGTTCAGTTGCTCAGTCATGTCAAACTCTTTGTGACCCCATGGATGCCAGGCTTCTTTGTCCATCACCAATTCCTGGAGCTTACTCAAACTCATGTCCATTGAGTAACTTATGCCATCCAACTGTCATCCTCTGTCATCCCCTTCTCCTCCTGCCTTCAATCTTTCCCAGCATCAGGGTCCTTTACAATGGGTCAGTTATTCACATTAGGTAGCCAAAGTATTAGAGTTTCAGCTCCAACAGTTCAGGACTGATTTCCTTTAGGATGGACTGGTTGGATCCCCTTGCTGCCCAAGGGACTCTCAAGAGTCTTCTCCAACACTGCCGTTCAAAAACATCAATTCTTTGGTGCTCAGCTTTCTTTATAGTCCAACTCTCACATCCATACATAACTACTGGAAAAACCATAGCTTTGATTAGACTGACCTTTGTTGGCAAAGTAATGTCTCTGCTTTTTAATATGCTGTCTAGGTTGCTCATAGTTCTTCTTCCAAGGAGCAAGTGTCTTTTCATTTCATGGCTCCAGTCACCATCTGCAGTGATATTGGCGCCCCCCAAAATAAAGTATCTCACTATTTACATTGTTTCCCCACCTATTTGCCATGAAGTGATGGGACCAAAGCCATGATCTTAGTTTTCTGAATGTTGAATTGTAAGCCTACATTTTCATTTTCCTCTTTTACTTTCATCAAGAGGCTCTTCAATTCTCTTTAGTTTCTCTCCTACTTTCAGTTATTCTGTGTACTAATATTTTAGTTTTCTTTTGAAAATGGCATTTGGTTGTATTTTATTAAATTTTATTAAGATGTAAACTTACCACTTACTTTTTGCCATTTACCAGGCATATTCTTTACTCTTATATGATTTCTTTTGGATCAAGGTGTTTTTATTCTCTAATCACTATAAGGAAATTATGCATTTTATTTTTATTAGTTTTGAAGTTTTACTTGATATTTAACCTACATGTATGACTTAATAATTCATAGTCAGTTTTATTTTTCTTTTTATACTTGAAGTATATATATGTAAATGTGCTGCTGAATCACTTTCTCTGCAAGCACTTGCCTAATATTGAATTGGAAGGTAGGTGTTTATGTAAAACCAGTGCTTGATATCTTCACTATAAACCATTAAAACATGATCCTGATCTTATTATGATTAGCAATAATTTGTATAATAGAGCTTATCTGCCATGTTATAAATAATTTTTTCTTCTTCTTCAAACACCAGTTTCCTCAGGTAGCCTCCAGTGTTTTTGCCTGGAGAATCCCAGGGACAGGGGAGCCTGGTGGGCTGCCATCTATGGGGTCTCACAGAGTCAGACATGATTGAAGTGACTTAGCAGCAGCATCAGCAGCCTAAGCTCCATTATTTTTATGCACATATATTGGCCCTGTAATGTGTGTGGCTTCCTGGATAGCTGTCTTGTACACAAAAGACCTTGTTAAAGGTTTTAAAAAAGGAAAACAATATAATGCAAAGCAACAAAGAACAAATGATATTTAATGCTCTTTTTTCTGAAATTAAGAATAAGTTTGTTGATTATTTTAAAGACAGTGTTTAAATGATTTGAGATTTTAAATAATCATAAAAGTGCTTCTGACAAGGCACCTTATCATGACTATTGATTTGTTGGTTTGATTCATGCATCATTCAGATATTTGCAGCAGGCTGAGTGATTGTTTGATCAGTCAAGAGTAAATCCATGGGAAACTTTCTGTTCAGTGCATGAACCTTGCAATATTACACCCATCAAATGCTTTTTCACAGTAACCAAATCCTTTGAATTTGTTGTGAAGAGAGCCTTGTTTACCTCAATTCTGTCATGTTGACACCCTTGACTTCTAACTAAGATTGTGATATCTCAGGAGTTCTGTAATACAGAAAAATGTGCTAGGAACTAGAATATTAAATGGAAAAAAAAGTAGACAATAGTAAATTATTTTTAAATAGTACAGTTGTAGTGTTTGAGTAAAAAATCAATGACTGAATCATTATTTTAGTGGGCTTGTGTTCCTGGCCTCTGCCTTTATAACAGGTGTCCTTAGCGTCATTGGATGAGACAGAACAGCTGCTTGGGACTACAGCTGGAAAAATGCTCTTCCCCTAGGTTGGGTAAAGCTTAGGTAAAGTCTTTTTTTTTTTTCTTGGAGATCAAGCCTTTGTTTTAGAGGATGCTGCTCAAATTTCACATTGCTTATTTTTTCCTCTCCCTGCTGAATCCTGGAAAGACATCTTCTTTACTCTTCACTCTGAGAGACCAACCTATTGAGGTTCTTGGAAGTAAAACCCATAGATTGTTGGCATTTCCTTAAGAGTCTGGCTGCTAAGAATTTCCCACTCTCAAGCAAGTCAATACTCAGCTTCCAGGGATTTTTCACAGTTGCTATTTAAATGTTCTTACCACTGTACGGATCCAATAGTTTCTGTTTGTGGTGAGGAGACCTTGGCTGTAACTCTGGATCTTCCTGTCTCTCCAAACTTCGGAGAGCAGTTTTCTACTGACCTCATGAATGACAGGTATATATGGGACTCTGTATCACTCAATGAAATGAATAATGTTGTAAAAAATTAGTAAATGGAAAACTCATTAAGTAGATTCAAGAGACCATAACGGGGAGCTGTCACACCCCAAAATGACAGGAGAGGAAGAATGACTCTCCTTTCCTGACAAGGATTCATCCAATGACAAGCCATGGAATCTATTTACCATAGCTCTCCCAACTTTCTTTTTCTCTCTAAAAAAGGGTCTTCTTTCCCTTGTATGTGGCTAACCATGTTTGCAGATTCATAAATGCAATTCTCTGTTTGATCCTGAGTAAACCTATCTTTGCTGATGTAATACCTAGCAGTCTATTGTTTTAGGTCAACCATGCCTTATACCAGTGGATATTATGCAGAGACATAATGCTTTATATATTGTAAAACTGCCTCTTTGACTTGGGGTCTTTGTCAGTCCAGCAACACAGCTATATCCGTGTTATTAATGCTCCAAAAAGACTGTCACATGCTATTAAATTGAGCATCAGAACTGTATCCTTTGAGAAAGCCTGTGGACTCAATTCTATCACTGGTATTGGAGAGCTGTGATGGCCCTAGGAGTTAGATTATGCAACTCATCAACATGGCAACATCAGTAGGCTAGTGGTGAAGACCCCATGTTTTCAGGTAAGATTTCCCTAAGTTTAATACTTATACAGTGTGTGCTGCAGAGAAATTATGGAAACAGAGATTAAAAGCAGTACATTTACCATTCAGTTCCACCACATATTAATACTAGCTTGAATATTATTAAAAAAAGTGGACATCCTGCATTACTTAATAGCTTGTTGATTTCACTTTCTCAACTCTCTTAACCTCTTTGTAGCATTTACCTATTTATTTCTTTTTTAAAATTTTATTTATTTATTTTTATTTTTTACTTTACAATACTGTATTGGTTTTGCCATACATCAACATGAATACACCACGGGTGTACATAAGTTCCCACTCCTGAACTCCCCTCCCACCTACCTCCCCATACCATTCCATAGTGGCTGTACTAGTTTGCATTCCCACCAACAGTGTAAGAGGGTTCCCTTTTCTCCACACCCTCTCCAGCATTTATTGCTTGCAGACTTTTGGATCGCAGCCATTCTGACTGGTGTGAAATGGTATCTCATTGTGGTCTTGATTTGCATTTCTCTGATAATGAGTGATGTTGAGCATCCTTTCATGTGTTTGTTAGCCATCTGTATGTCTTCTTTGGAGAAATGTCTATTTAGTTCTTTGGCCCATTTTTTGATTGGATCGTTTATTTTTCTGGAATTGAGCTGCAGGAGTTGCATGTGTATTTTTGAGATTGATTGTTTGTCAATTGCTTCATTTGCTATTATTTTCTCCCATTCCAAAGGCTGTCTTTTAACTTTGCTTATAGTTTCCTTTTAAGACTTTCTTCTTAGCTTTGAATGGCTCCAATATATTTTTGTATCAAAGTCTAATCCGAAAACAGAAACCACCATTAAGTGTTTGAAGTAAAGGGATTTTACTGCAAGGAGTGAATGAAAATGTTGATAGAAAAGCCAAAGCTGACAGGAGCTGGAGAAGCAGCCCAGATATTAACAAAAGCCAAAAGACCACTACCACAGGGATAAAGAAACAAAGGATTTGTGGTGGTCCAGAAGCTTGAACTATAGTAGCTAGTAGAGGTAGCTGGAACCCCATAGAGAGGTAGAGTTGAATGTGGCTGATAGTATACAGGCTACCTGAGGCTTGAAAGGTTGGGAAATCATCTTGAAAGGGGCGAGACTCTCTAGGTAAGGAGAGCCAGGCTGAGGAACATAAGTAACTGATTTGAAGATAAAGATGCCCCAGAACACTGCACTTTCAGCTTTGACTTTACCATGTCTTTTGTTCGTCACTCGTTCATTTGTCATTCATCTTAATCTTAATGCTTCATAGGCTTTCAGTCTCAGCCACTTGCTTGTCTCCCTCTACACACTATATTGACATCTCACTTGCTTCCATTGTTTCCACTACTTCCAAATGCTAATAATTCCCACAGTTGTACTTGGGTGAAAACCTTATTACCAAATATTGGGCTCCTGCATGAACCATAAAATTAATATGTTCATAACTGAGCTCTTATGCTTTTATCTTAATCTGATATTCTTTCCAAACTCAATTAAATGCCTCCTCTCTGTGTGCAATCTTTTTTCTCACTGCTTTTGTTGAAGTTTAAGGCATACTGTTTTTCCTTTGGGTCAGTCTTCTAGTCCTCTAGCCTTCATTTAGTTAACCTTGAAATCTGTTTTTCATTTTGTTTGGCTAACCTTTCTGTATCCTTATTCTGATTAAGCTGTTCTATTAAATATCATACTTTTTTGTTGTAGTAAGCAACTTTACTGATGCCTTGTCTTTAGATTTTCATTAATATTCTTATCACCAACCATGTTAAAATATTAAATTTCTCTGAGAAAACTTTTAATAAGTCCTATGATTTTGTACATGTTTCTTCATCAGTCATACATTTTTCCTTATCATTTACCTACTTAATTCCAATTTGCCCAGGAAGATACATTGTAATCACATCTGCAATGAAGGGTTTTCACTTTGTATGTTATTATTTACATATGTGCTATCTCACACCCCTTGTGCTGGTTATTTTCCTATAAACTTTCATTTTACAGAAAATATTCTTTATTTTTCCCTGGCTCTAATCAGTATTCCAGTAAACCACATACCTCTTTCTGTTGTCTGTCTTCAAGAGATATCTCTGGCATCGATTTCTTTGGTAGCTCTGATTCCAGATGAATTATTCTACTTTCAATGGTTTCAAATTCCATAATTCCACCTCTCACTGTGGTGTGGACTCCCAGCAGATGGTCCTGGAGTCTGGGCTCTGGAATCACCATGGCATCCCCTTATTCTTTCCTTCAGCCCTATCGTGGCTTCTGTGTTTTAACATCTGTTTAGCTTCTTAGCATTTTAAATGCTCCCCCTGCTTCAATGACCATAAGTTGTTTTCCATTTTTTTCCAAATACTTGCATAGCCCTTTAGACATGTATTTAACTCTGGTGGCTCAGATAGTAAAGCATCTGCCTGCAATGCAGGAGACCCAGGTTCGATCTCTGGGTCAGGAAGATCCCCTGGAGAAGGAAATGGCAATCCACTCCAGCACTCTTGCCTGGAAAATCCCATGAATGGAGGAGCTGGATAGGCTACAGTCCATGGGGTTGCAAAGAGTCAGACATGACCGAACGACGTCACTTCACTACACTTTAGACATACCTCTGACATTCTGTACTACAATAGCTTGTTCACTAATTTGTCTTCTTTTTCAGGCTGTCACCTTCATGATAGAGAGAATTATATCTTACTCATTTTTCTATCTCAAGTCTAGGTAATTTTTATATCCACCAAGCCTAGTAAAACTTTCAATTTTAAAAATTGCACAGGTATTATCTAAGTTTACACTGGACAACTTTCTAAATTCTTCATTTTTTTCCCACAATATAGCACCATTCAAATGTTTAAGCACTATTTTCTATCTCTCTCCCTATCCCAGTTTCCCATTAAAGTTTATGGTTTGGCCATGCCACTTCACTCTGTTATTCTCACTGACATTTTGTACTCCAGTACCTGTGAATTTCACTACTGATACCTCATCTAGAATTTCCTATTTATAATGCTGATGAAATTATCTTCCCTTTACCCAGATCAGATGTCACATTTTCTCTAACACTTCCCTAAAGTGAGTTTGTTTCTCCTCCAATGCCGAGGTATCATTATATAAATATAAAACTAATAAAAATCTTTGATTATCAGTCATTTATCTAAATCACTATACAACATCAACATAGATAACATACTTTTTCATGAACAAGTAATTTTCAAAATTATAAATTGTTTTTGACATTTTCTAGTCTTGTTTCATATGAGATTGTATTCTCTTGCGACTAAGGATCACCTATTTCCTTTCATTAGATTTGTGCACAGTGTTCAGCAGTGTTTTGTTTTCCCAATTTTTTTTGATCAATATTTTTTGAAATATTTTACCACCTTGTAGATGAACCTTGTAGATAAATGGACTGGTCTAAGAATCTGATCATGTTTGGCAAGCCAGTATTTTATACTGTCATAATGATAGGTTATTATACATGTAATATGTTTCACAAATATAACAGAATTTAAAACAAAGCATATGCATGTGAAACAGAGCACCTAGGGCTATAATGCTCCTTTGGTGTGAAGAAGTGATGCTTAACACTGATGATGGCAAAAGATGAATTCAAGTTAAAATAGAGAAGGAGAAAAGGATTTTTTCCTATCATTTACTCATCTATTAACTCATCCAGTAATACTAAGCACTCACTGTACATCAGGAATTTATGTGGGCAGTTATTAAAATAATCAAAATAAGAAGTAAAGTGAACCTACACTAAAAATAACCCTTAAGTGATTGCTATGCTTTAAGCATCCATTATGTTCAGGGAAATCCTTGGGATCCAGTGGTTAAGACCCTGGACTTTCACTGCAGGGGGTGGGGGTTCAATCCCTGGCAGGAAATTCTTCATTTACTCATCTATTAACTCATCCAGTAATACTAAGCACTCACTGTACATCAGGAATTTATGTGGGCAGTTATTAAAATAATCAAAATAAGAAATAAAGTGAACCTACACTAAAAATAACCCTTAAGTGATTGCTATGCTTTAAGCATCCATTATGTTCAGGGAAATCCTTGGGATCCAGTGGTTAAGACCCTGGACTTTCACTGCAGGGGGTGGGGGTTCAATCCCTGGCAGGAAATTCAGATCTTGCAAACCTGTGCACCCCCAAAGAAAAGAATCAATTATGTTCAAATTATGATAAATGCAGCATATATAAACATGTCCAAATACATCTCTTGCTTATTAACAAGAAAGACAGTTTTGTTTATCCAGTACTTTTTTATGCCCCAAAGTACCTTTTTTTTGTTTGTCTTTTGTTGTTTTAGATCTATGCTGCTGCTCTCATTATGCCTTGAAATTTTTTCAGTAATGCCAATAACGTTCAATCATGTATTAAGATGGATTTCAGCAGTGTTGGTCATTTTAAAAGCATCAACCCAATCCAGGATATGTTTTATGCTTTATTATTCTTTGTGGACCTCTGGAAAGCACTCTGACTTCAACCTTAGGAAGACTGGGCCCATTATATTGTAACAGGCACCCTCCAGGGAATTATTTTGCAGTTAAGTCTCTATCTTTTTTAGCATATAGTATAGGCTAGCATATAAAAATGAGAGGACCATGAAGTTGACCTCAGGGACTCAAACTTTGTATTCCAAGTGGTGTGCATTTGACTCCAAAGCTATGCGTTAAATCACTGGAACTGGATCCAATTCATATTTCTGCCATTTTAACCTAGTTACTTGACCATTCCATAGCCAGGTAATTTCTTCAACTTCATTGTGATTAAAAATTAATCAATTTCAAAATAATTGTATTGTCTTAAGGAAGCACAAATTTTTTGCTACCAGAAGCTATGGCTTAATTATTTAGCTGAATTTTGGATCTTTTAATGCAGCTTCTGGAAAGCAATGCAGCATCAGAGAAAGTATATTGAGCCAAGAGGAAATAAATAGTAGCTTGACTTTTGGAAAGATGCCTGAGAGTAGATATACATAATAAGATTCCAAAGGAACTTTAATCAATAAAGTAGAATGATATGTTCTTCCAATGTTACTCAGTTAGCTTGAAATTTTTCTTTAGTCTTTTATTGGAGTGACATAGATTGGGCAAGGGAGAAGTTCTTGCATATTAAAAAGTTACTTACAATCTCTTCCCTCCCTCCCTTCCTTCTTTCTTCACTTCACTTATTTAAGCATCATTTATTGAAATATTAGGCTAGGAAATAAAATAAAATTAATCAATAAGCCTACAGTGTAGAAGGGGAGAAATGCACAATGAAATAAGTGTAATTGAAGAAATATATATAGAACACCATGAAAACCTCACTGCCCAGTATGGAGGCTGACAATGCCAGACACCCACTTTTTGAGTCTTTTATGATTTTGTGGCATAGTCATATCAACCACCCTGATCAGTGATACTGGAGGAAATGGCTGTTGAAAGACTATTGAAAATATTTTTCTCTCAAATAAAAAATAAAGCAAAACCTAAAAATATGAAATGATATAAGCCAATGTTAACTCAATATACACAAATAAATAAATAACAAAGTAGCAAATGCTCCTCTTCTTTGCCCAAATATGTAGAATCTATCTAAAGTACCAGAAGCTGTGACAACCATCATATATCCTGATTGATCATGTCTTAGAACTAAGGCAAAATACTAACAGATATAGTTGAAAGATAAGAATGAAGAGAGCCAGGTCATTTATTACAGACACTGAGTGCTTGAACCAGCTCAGGAACACTTGCCCTGGGGTTCTTATTGCATGATAAAATGCATTTTAGCCATTTCAAGTGAATTTAAGTTGGTTAATTATTGCAAGTAAAGTCTTCTGAACTGGTATATTTTCCTTGTCTTCATGAAGGTCCAAATTCCTGTGTCATTTATGGTTTGTTTCCTCCTAATATTTAATTGTTTATAGAAGGAGACTTAGATATAAATTATAATATAAAATATCATTTTCCATAACTTCCTTCTATTTCCTTAAATTTTAAAATATTGTAGAGTCAAAATTATTCTATTCTGTTTGTCATTTTTCTATACTCTATGGAAATCATGTGTTTTCATGTTATAGCTGTTAATTTAAATTTCACTAATAGGCCTAAACTAAAGCACAAAGTTAAGTTATTCCATTTCAGGTTCTATATAATCCATTGAATATTACAGTAAATACTATTAGATTTACTGTACCTGATGGAAATTATTCTTAGGGGATGGAATACATAAGGTTCTGGTGCCAATTTTTGCTACTAACTATCCTCTTATTTGGGCTTCCCAGGTGGCTCAGCTGGTAAACCTGCCTGCCTATGCAGGAGACATAGGAGGCTCAGATTCAATCCTTAGGTCAGGAAGATCACTGGAGGAGGGCACAGTAACCCACTCCAACCCATTTCCTTGGCTGGGGAGTCCCATAGACAGAGGAGCCTCATGGGCTATGGTCCATAGGGTCACAAAGAGTTGAACACAACTGAGGTGACTTAACATGCATGCATATCTTACAATGATAAATTTCAAGAAGTCTGCACTGTGAGTCTGAGTTCTAGTTAATTCCCTTCTAAATATTTTTAAATATTTTAGTTCTTTCAGTGATATGGCTGACAACCTATTAGCCTGATTTATCTGGATTTTAAACACTGATTCATGTTAATTTTATGTGTATCTCTGGGTAGGCTTCTAGATGCCTGCATTTTCATCTGTAAATTTAATCAGTATAAACACGTACAGAGAACCAAGTACTTATTGTACTAAATATTTGTCCTATAAAATGAAAAGATATAGTCCCTTCCTTCAAATAATTTACCTTATTGGCTATAGATCATCAAGGAAGCAAAATATGACAAATTAAAATACAATATAGTAAGTTAATTTGATGAAGCACATGAGAGAAAAAAAAAGTCATTCCTTCTGGAGTGGTTGAAGGTAGTATATATTTGAGCTCATCCTTAGAGAGTAAGTAAGATTTTGCTGGGCATAGCAGTTACAGCTAGAGAAGCAGTATATGTTAGGTGCATATATAAGTGACAGGACTGAGCATTTTATGAAAAATATGATTTTATTATGATGGAGTGTAGGGTGCTTGAGAAAATATTGGAAAGATAAATTCAGGACCCATTAAGAAGGATTGGTCTGTCAAGGAATTTGATCCTTATTCTGAAAGGAGTTGGAATCACATAAAAAAAACTATTCTTTAGAGTTGCGAAGAAGGTTTTGGTGATGATTACATCTATATTTTAGAAACCAAGTTTGACAAAATATCCAAATGTGATCCACTGACATATTCCAAGCAGGAGAAAATAAGTGGTTTAACTGCAAAAGGATGGTTTCATTGGATGAAGCAAGACAGAAGATACAAAACTAAGATTTTAAATAGCGAAAAAAATTTAAAGTCTTATTCCAGACCAATCAAAGGGCTGAAACCAGCAAGATTCATTACAGTAAGGTAGGAGTTGTGTTAACTAGGCAAAGTTTAACTGTTGTAACATAGAGATTTCAAAATATAGGGGAGTAAATAAGGTGTTTACTTTGTAGACATGTTATATTCAGTCCAGTCCACATTAGCGGAGTGGCTCTATTCTGTGTCATCTTTTATAGACTCAGGTTTCTCATATCTGGTGTTCCCCTTTTTCTCTATAGGTAATTGTCATCATTTTCATATTTGATGCTGAGTTGTTTTACATGTTTCCATGCTCTAGCCTGCAGGAAAGGTAAAGAAAATAATGTACAGGGCAGCAAATGTTATGCAAATGAGATAAGCATCATTGTGTCTATCATTGATATCGTACATATCACTTACTGCTCAAATTCCAATGGTTAGAACTTCATCCATGGGCAGTGACTAGTTGTAAAGAAGGATGAGAAATACAATCTCCAGTGGGTGGCCAGAGTTTTAGCTATAATTATATTACTATGAAAGGGTGAGAGAACAGATTTTAGGGGCAACTCTCTGTTGCATATAGGTCAAGCATGTACTCTGAGTTTATGATCTGGAAAGCTGGGTAGATAAAGATGTCATTCTTCAAGGCTGAAATATTTTAGGGGAAGTAGAACTGGCAATTGTGGGGAGTTGTAAAACTTAAAGGTGAAATGCAATAATTTGACTTCATTGAATTAGAAGTAATTGTGGGGCCTCCAGGTTAAAATATCCAAAGTAAATTTCTGATATGTAGATATAGATATAGACATAGATATATTTGAATTATCAGTGTATCTAGGACAGTTAAAGCCATGAAAATAGGTGGGTTCATTGCAGAAGAGTGGATAGAATTTGAAGAGAAAATAACTGAGTATATAATTCATGTCACTTTGACATAATGCTCTGTCCAGAGGTTGATATGACTACATGAGGAGGGAAAGTGATTGCCCTAGTGTATAATGGCATGAGCTTTGTAGGATGATGAGTTCATATGCTAGGTGGGTGAATACTGGTTTTGTGAAGCACTAAGGAATCAGGGAGAGTGTCAGCTGTATCTTCCATTTCTCCAATTATGAATGTTGACTATTACTGTATCCCTAGTTAAGATGGATGCAGAGAAAGAAAACCCTCAAATGTACACTATTCTTTTTAGTTAAAGTGAGCAAACAGACAATGTGTTCTCAAAAGAATTAGAAATATGTATTAGAATTAGAAAGAATTTGAATGTGTATTTCAGATGGTGATATGGAAAGAAAGAGGAAAGCTGCAAGCAGGGGGTTGGGCCAAGAAGCAACTCCTAAGACTATGTAAAAAGGAACTTAGGAAAAAAAAGATAACCAGAGAGAATTATATTTTTGATAGAAAAGTCTGAATAATGAATCCATAATATAACAGACTCAATATTATTCCTCAGAAGATGACGTTAGTTTCTTCTGGATGTCACAAAACTAGTTAATAGCAATTTGAAGACTAAACTGCAAGTCTTCTGACTCCATATCCAAAGCTTTCTATATATTTATGGCTTCTAATAAAAGCCATTTTTTACATGGTAAGAATGAATAAATTCTTCCCATTAAAATCAAATCTGGAGAGCCAGAAGAGTTACTGTTCAGGAGAGTCTGAAAAACTGTGACTACAGTTGTCTCAATTCTGAGCTATCAACCACTGCAAATGTGGCCATATGACCACTGGCCTTCAGATCCCTGAAAGCTAGGAGTCTGTAAAGGATTCTGATCCCTGATTAGGACTAAATCATAATATGCTCTTTGCCTTTCTCCCTTTGTCTTCCTGTCAAGGTACTTTCAGACTTAATTTTTTCCTTCTGTCTCTCCTTCCCACTCTCACTTCCTTCTTTTTAGGTTTTGCAGAGTACACATTAGGTCAGAGTGTATTTCATAAGGTTAGGGAGGTTGGAGTACTAGCTGTTGAAGAGAAAAGCATATTTGCAAGCAGAGGAAGAAAGTGACTTTGCTTTCAATGTTTTTAAGAAAGTATTTTTCTTGTACTTGCATTAAAAATGCACATATGGTAAACAATCTCACATATAGTTTTCTTTTAAATAAAATATTGTGATGAAGAATTAAAGTTCCATAGATACATTCATCTTTTCACTGGTTGTTTACTCTATAAATGGCCCTACCTCAGAGTCACTTCCAGGAAACCATGCATTGTGACCAGTATAGCTTTCAGCTCCGGGAAGATTAACCTTGTGCTAAGATACCATTGGAGAAGGAAATGGCAATCCACTCCAGCACTCTTGCCTGGAAAATCCCATGGACAGAGGAGCCTGGTAGGCTACAGTCAATGGGGTCGCAAAGAGTCAGACATGACTGAGCAACTTCACTTTCAACTTTCAGCTTTTCAGGATACCATTCTTGACTTTTTTCATTTGCAACAGTTGGAACATTATCCCACTGCCTTTACCCCTGTTCTTGCTAGTTTGTAGCTAAATTCAGCAACTCCTATTTTTTATGCTCTACTCTATTGCCTAAACTATTTTTATCTTTCTATTGGCTCTGACTCATTTAATCATTTGATAGATTCATTTGTTTGCATGTAAAGGTTCTCATATCTCTTTACAGAGAAGCAACAATATTTTAGAATTAAGGACAATTTACTCTAAACAAAGTGATCTGACTTTATAGTTATCTGTATATTTTGATCTCTGTTTGTTCTAGTCCCATTGATATTGTGATAATGATTTACTCCAAAAAAGTTATCTATAAGAAAAGAGAGGCAAATATCTGAGCAGCGTTCTAGTGCTTTACTTCAGAATTTAAGCAGTCCTAGTGAATTTATCATTTTCCTACCTTTGTTGGGGCTCTAAGTAAAGCCTAAAAAATGGATCCATGGAACAACTGATGGACATTGTTGGTGAGGTGTAACCTCTCTGATATTCTTTTGTATCTAAGTTTTGCTTTGTTTATAACAGTACCAAAAAAAACCAAAAACTGTTTTATGACTTGTATATTGCAAACCAGGCTTCCCTGGTAACTCAGTAGTAAAGAATCTGCCAGCAGGAAACACAGGTTTGATCCTTGGGTGGAGAAGATCCCCTGGAGAAGGAAGTGGCAACCCACTCCAGTGTTCTTGCCTGAAAAACCTTATGGACAGAAGAGCCTGGAGGGTTACAGTTCATGTGTTACAGTTCATGGCGTAGCAGAGTTGGACATGATGTAGCCACTAAACAATAACAACAACATTGCACACCAGGTAATTTCTCTGTAATGATATATGCTCTCAAATTATCCCTTTCTTTCTCTTCCCTTGTCTTAAAATTTTATGTAAGCTTTTCTTGATTATTTGTGCAGAAATACTAATTCCATTAACTTGTGGTTTGGTAGGTTTTTTGTTATCATTTAGTGTGAGACTGAGAGTGCATTTAGTGTCTTTTCTCATTTTTTAAAAATGTATGGGCAACATTTTTCTTATAACTGTGTACACATACCTTCAGCATTCTAAATCTTCCAAAAGTGTTAGTGCAGAAATCAGCTTGTAGAAAGTCATTTTATGATTCTTTCAAGCATACACATTATTTAAAATAAAAAATGAATTTTTAATTATAAGCTGTTGTTTCAAAACTTCAGATTTTTATTAGAATAAGCTTCATTTCTTTTCTTTCGAAGCAGAGAAATGGAAGTAGTCTTACTTGCACTATTGAATGAATAAGTAAAATGAAGTGAGCAAGGAACTGGATATAAAGTCTAGATTAGAGAAATACTGATTACTGATAAATACAGGCAAAAAAAAATATTCCTTTTAGTGTCAATATTCCTAAACAGATAAGAAAAAACACATTTAGAAGCATGATAAACCATATATAACTTATGCTGCATTTTCTTCGTCAGTGTTTGTTGTTAGTCACTCAACCGTGTCCAGCTCTTTGTGACCCTATGAAATGCAGCTCACCAGGCTCCTCCATCCATGAGATTCTCCAGACAAGGATACTGGAGTGGGTAGCCGTCCTTTCTCTAGGAATCTTCCTGATCCAGGGACTGAACCCATGTCTCCTGCATTGTGGGCAGATTCTTTACCATCTGAGCCACCAGCGAAGCCCTAGTCAACAGACAAGCAGCAACTACTGTAGCTGCCCCCCCCCCCCACCAAACACACACACCCACACACGCATGTATATGTGTGTGTGTTATATAAAATTTACCTAATTAAATGACCAGTGGTTACAAGTTGTTGTCCTAGTTATTGCATTATAAACAAGTACAACAAACTGTTTATCATGTTCATAGAGTTAGTTGGATAGTAAAATGTCTTTCAGATTAGTAATTTTTCTGAGGGTAGATACTGCAACTTCAAAAGAAAATGATATTTAGAGTTTTCACGCATGAATTTATAGTAAAAAGGGGGGTTTAAAACTGCATATGTCTTTACCACTGTACACCTCTTAGGATGCATGTCTGATATGTTGCTTCATTCGTGTCCAACATATGGACTGTAGCTGCCAGGCTTCTCTCTCAGCGGATTCTCCAGGCAAAAATACTAGAGTGAGTTGCATGCCCTCTAGGGAATCTTTCCAACCCAGGAATTGAATTTGCTTCACTTATATCTCCTGCACTGGCAGGCAAGATCTTTACCACTAGCACCACCTTTTAGGATGGTTATTATGGTTTTTAATGGAAAATACCAAGTTTCGTCGACAATATGGAGAAATTGGAAACACTGTGCTTTGTTGGTGGGAATGTAGAATAGTGCAGTCCTGAGAAAAACTGTTTGTTACTCAAAAAATTAAAAATAGAATTACCATATGATCCAGTAATCCCATTTTTCTCTGTATATGTGTAAAATAATTGAAAGTAAAAACTCAAACAGACATTATAAACCAGTGTTTATGGCAGCATTAGTCACACAAGTCAAAATGTGAAAAAAACCTGAATGTCTCAATAGATGAATGGATAAACAAACTGTGGCATATATGGACAAGAGGGTATTATTCAGCCTTCTCAAGGAATGATATTCTAAGTCATGCTACAAAATGACTGAACCTTGAAAAATGCTAAATGAAGTAAGCCAGTTATAAAGTGTTTCAGCTTATAAGAGTTACCTAGAACAGGCAAGTTCATAGATCCAGAAAGTATAATGAAAGTTACTAGGGACTGCACAAAGAAGAAATGTGGAGTTATTTTTTTAATGGCTATAGAGTTTCCATTTTGGATAACTTAAAAGTTCTGAAATTGGATAGTAGTAATGGTAGTACAACATTGTGAATGTACATAACACCATCAAGTTACGCACTTAAAAATACTTAAAATGGTGGATCTTATGTATATTTGTCTATAGTAAAAAATTAACAGTGCATATATCTCTTTAAAAAGGAGATTCACTACGATATGCAAGTAAACTGAAGAATAAGTAATCTGTCATCATTATAAACCAAGTAAAAATACTGAGTGATAGCTTTCATATGATTTTACTTAAAGCTCTTCTTATTTAATGGTAAAACACATTATATACATTTTATTTGTAGATTCTTACACTAAAAATTAGGGTTTAAATGCATACACATTGCCTTAAAACTGCTCAAATATAAATTATAAAATTTACCTACAGCATTCTTCTTGAAGTCTCTATGGATTTTGCTGAGATGAAAACATTTTTTCGAGATATTTTAATATTTTGTTGTACTTATTTTCAAATTTTTCTTGCAGTCCATAGTGTTTCCTTTTCAGTATTATTTATTTTAGTTTACTGAAATGTTGGAGATTTTAACATTATGAATAAAATTCCAGTAGAGTCCTTGTGATATGTTTTTGTGATTGACATTACCCTGTCCATTGTGGGTTACATCATCAGTTGGTCATTGAGAACCTGGAAGGATACATCATCACTACAATTTTATTGTCTTGAAGGTTCTGGGTATTGCTATGGCAGATAAGCCATTTTGTGCTTTTGAGTGCTGTTCTCATAGAGTTGTAATCACATAGAGGAGCAATCATAGTGATTATTCTAACTAAAAGGCTTTTGGAAGGGAGTCTTGAGGTAGTATCTTATCAGGATTAATTAGAGTAATAGTTTGTTTCAATTCAGTTCAGTTGCTCAGTCATCTGACTCTTTGTGACCCCATGAACTGCAGCATGCCAAGCCTCCCTGTCCATCACCAACTCCTGGAGTTTACTCAAACTCATGTCCATTGAGTAGGTGATGCCATCCAATCATCTCATCCTCTGTCATCCCCTTCTCTTCCCGCCTTCAATCTTTCCCAGCAACAGGGTCTTTTCAAATGAGTCAGTTCTTTTCATCAGGTGGCCAAAGTATTGGAGTTTCAACATCAGTCTATCCAATGAATATTCAGGACTGATTTCCTTTAGGATGGACTGATTGGATCTCTTTACAGTCCGAGGGACTCTTAAGAGTCTTCTAACACCACAGTTAAAATTAGAGTAATAACTGATGTACAAAACTAGAGCAAAAAAAAAAATTTTGGATAAGGAATGTCATAGACAGAAAAATGTACCAATCAGGGCACCCAACTGGAAGTTTGTAGCAGGAAGGAATTAGAGCTCTCAGAAGTGGTCATTAGCCAGTTGTCAGTACACATTCAGTAGCAGTGATGGTAATGTGAGGGTAGAGGGCAGATCAAGTGATAGCCTAACTCTCTTCAAGACCAGGGCAGTGGCGGATCCTCTTCTGACCTATTCAGTTCACTCTGCTGATGGTAGAGTTGGATTAAGCAACTGCAGAAAGCAATATGGCTACAACATCAAGAGTCATACATTCAGGTTTAGGAATAGTATGTTAGGGAATTTATTCTGGGAAAATATTTTGAGGCAAGGGAAATCAAATCTTGGTTTAAAATTATGTTCATGTCAGAGAAGGCAATGGCACCCCACTCCAGTACTCTTGCCTGGAAAATCCCAAGGACGGAGGAGCCTGGTGGGCTGCAGTCCACGGGGTCACTGGGAGTCAGACACGACTGAAAGCAACTTCACTTTCACTTTTCACTTTCATGCATTGAAGAAGGAAATGGCAACCCACTCCAGTGTTCTTGCCTGGAGAATCCCAGGGATGGGGGAGCCTGGTGGGCTGCTGTCTATGGGGTCACACAGAGTCAGACACAACTGAAGTGACTTAGCAGTAGCAGCAGAATAATTAATTAGAGGGGAAGAAATTTATATTTTAGAGCCTCAACAAATTTGGAGTTTCAACAAAACTGGGATATTATTCTGGAAATAAAAACATTTGGAAATAAAAACACTTATAAACATAGAAAATGTTTGAGGTCATATTAAGTAAGTGAAAGTGTATGAAAATGGCATTTTGAGACATTTTTTGTTATTTAACACATATACTTGTGTGTTGCTTAAGAATTGGATTTTATTATATGAAACTTAAAAATTAAAACATATCTGAAAGTAGTGAGATATCTTTACAAATGGCCTTAATGTCTCTATGAGTGGATGTGTGTATATATGTATATAAGCATATGCGTGTAAGATTATCAAAATTATTTGTTATAAAATTCACATTCACGAGTACAATGGATACATTTTTGACATCTTTTAAAATTTGGATCCCTTACTTTTAAAATTTCCCTACCTACCAGAAAGAATCAACCTAATTAGTTGCAGTGAAAAGGAATTTGTTAAAAATAGATGAGTAGTTCTCAGCAATTACTGCTGCAATGATATGCATAGAACAGACCATGTTATGACTTTGGATCTGTAAGCAGGCCCTATCTAATATGTCTTAGACAATTTTTCCTCTTTACAACTGAGAGCATCTGAGGGACAAAACTCTCCAGTTTTCAGTGATCAGCCTTCCAAAGAGCTTCTCAAATTTCACTTTCACTTTTCACTTTCATGCATTGAAGAAGGAAATGGCAACCCACTCCAGTACTCTTGCCTGGAGAATCCCAGGGATGGGGGAGCCTGGTGGGCTGCTGTCTATGGGGTCACACAGAGTCAGACACAACTGAAGTGACTTAGCAGTAGCAGCAGAATAATTAATTAGAGGGGAAGAAATTTATATTTTAGAGCCTCAACAAATTTGGAGTTTCAACAAAACTGGGATATTATTCTGGAAATAAAAACATTTGGAAATAAAAACACTTATAAACATAGAAAATGTTTGAGGTCATATTAAGTAAGTGAAAGTGTATGAAAATGGCATTTTGAGACATTTTTTGTTATTTAACACATATACTTGTGTGTTGCTTAAGAATTGGATTTTATTATATGAAACTTAAAAATTAAAACATATCTGAAAGTAGTGAGATATCTTTACAAATGGCCTTAATGTCTCTATGAGTGGATGTGTGTATATATGTATATAAGCATATGCGTGTAAGATTATCAAAATTATTTGTTATAAAATTCACATTCACGAGTACAATGGATACATTTTTGACATCATTTAAAATTTGGATCCCTTACTTTTAAAATTTCCCTACCTACCAGAAAGAATCAACCTAATTAGTTGCAGTGAAAAGGAATTTGTTAAAAATAGATGAGTAGTTCTCAGCAATTACTGCTGCAATGATATGCATAGAACAGACCATGTTATGACTTTGGATCTGTAAGCAGGCCCTATCTAATATGTCTTAGACAATTTTTCCTCTTTACAACTGAGAGCATCTGAGGGACAAAACTCTCCAGTTTTCAGTGATCAGCCTTCCAAAGAGCTTCTCAAATTAAAAAAAAAAAAAAAAAAGTATGCAGTTATTGCTAACATCACCAGAAAGTGTCACTTTTAATTGGATAGGAATTAGGCAGCCAGGTGTGACAAGGAGGAAGGGGTTATCATGAGCTAATAATTTGACAGAAATGCAGCCTCATGCTTCTAATCCCTCCAGAGTGTTATCTCATGATTACCAAACACTCTGTTTAGATATGCCTTATTAGCTTCTCTTTTGGATATCTTCATTCTTAGGAAAATCATACTTCTGTGTGCTAGAATATGATGATGTTAGCATTTAAAATATGAGCAGCTGCTTCAGCTGAACTAGTGGTTCACAAAGATTAATCTACCCTTTACATTGATCTGTGCACCAATCAAAATGTTTCTTGAATCCAAGGAATTTTATAATGCAGTCTCGATCACTCTGGTCCAGGTGCTTTGTGCTGCTTAAAGAAAAAGTAACAAGAAAATTTAATCTGAAGATTATTAAGTATTTTAGGCTAGTGCTGGTTGGTATCACCCAGCAACTATAGAATGTACTCAGCACATCTAACAAATAGCAACTCATCCTTCTGTCACCACAGATTAAATAATTCGGAAAGAGTAAGTATGCTTGCTGATGGCAATAAGGAAGATCATAAGACATGAGAATTTTAAGAAGACAAAAAGTGGTTTGAGATAACCACTTGTGGCTACTGCCATTATTAGAATGATGACTAGCTAAATAGCATTCATGAAATCAGTTCATAAGATGACTTGCAGGTTTGGCAGGTGCACAGTTACAGAAACCGAAGGAACATGACATAGGCCAGAAACAAATGAACTCAGTTAAATAATCTATTGCCAAGGAGTCATTATTAGGTTCACAGAGAAAAAAATCAGAGAGCTTACAATTTCACCAGATAGAATGTGGACAAGAAGTGGTTCTGCTTCCTGCTAATTTTTCCCTTATGGTGGTAGTTTAGTTGTTTAGTCACGTCCGACTCTTGCAACCCCACGGACTGTAGCCCTCCAGGATGCTTATTCTATGGGCTTCTCCAGGCAAGAATACTGGAGTGGGTTAGCATGTCCTTCTCTAGGGGATCTCCCTAACCCAGGGATAGAATCTGCGTCTCTTGCATCTCCTGCACTGCAGGCAGCTTCTTTACTGCTGATTTATGTTTATTATTTCTCCAATTTATTTTGTTCAGATTTCAGGCTGAAATGGAGTTAGCCGTGAGAGTTGAATCCACCAATTGTAACCAAAGGCTCTAACCACTTTTGTTTATTGAAATATAATTGATGTAAACTACTATGTTAGTTTTTGGTATACATCAAAGTGATTTTATATAAATGCATATATTTTTCATATTATTTTCCAAAATGGCTTATGACAGTATATATAATACGGCTTATGACAGCATATTTCCCTGTGTTATACAATAGGACCTTGTTTATCTATTTTATATATATTAGTTTGTATCTACTAATCCCAAACTCCTAATTTATCTCCCCCACCCGTTTCCTCTTTGGTAACCATAGGTTTGTTTTCTATGTCTGTGAGTCTGTTTCTTAAATACGTCCTTTTTTTTTCCACATTTTTAGATTCCACATATAAGTGGTATCATTTGGTATTTCTTTCTAACTTATTTCACTTAAACTAATAGTCTCTAGGTTCATCCATATTGTTGCAGATAGCATTATTTCATTCTTTCTTATGGCTAGGTAGTATCCCATTATCTCTATCTCTCTTTATCTATATAGTGTGTATATGTATATGTCTTCTTTATGAATTCATCTTTCAGTGGTCATTTAGGTGTTTTCTGTGTGTTGGCTATTGTAAATAGTGATACTATGAACATTGGGGTGCATATATCTTTTTGATTTAGAGTTTTATTTAGATAAATGCCCAGGAGTGGGATTGCTGGATCATATGGCAACTCATTTGTAAGTTTTTTGAGGAACCTCCATTTTGTTTTGCATAGTGGCTGCACCAATTTACACTTCTACCAACAATGGAGGAGGTCTCTCTTTTCTTCACATCTTCTTCAGCATTTGTCATTTGGAGACTTTTGAATGGGGGCCATTCTGACTGATGTGAGGTGATATTTCATTGTAGTTTTAAATTGCATTTCTCTAATAGTTGGAAGTTCCAACTACTCTTCTTTGTCATCACTGCCTACACTGTGTGATTAAGACATTGTAATCTATCCAGCAAAAAGCACGTCTGTTCTAATGTAAAGCCAAAGAAGATTCTGATAGCCTTTTTATCTTTTCTGTTTATGACTAAATATGGAATATCTGTTAATATCTTAGGCATTCAGGTTTTTCATATTACTTGAAGTTTCACTAATCATGATGGAAAACAACATGAACCCTTATAAGAAATGCCAATATTACTTTAATTTTACATACTTTCATTCAGAGAACATGTGTGAAACATTAAATATGCAGGTGATATTACATTCAATTCTGAGAACACTAAGAATAGCAATAATAATGATGATTGTAATAATAATGACAGTAACAGCAACAACTATAAAAAAAGATGTGTTCACTGCCCACACAAAATACACTCTAGTAAAGGATGTGGGAATACAAAACCAGTTCAAATAATATAACATGAGCTATATATAACATGAGAACAGCTGATCTAGGGAATAGATCTGCCTGTGGTAATCATAGATGGCACCATGCATGTGTGTGTGCTCACTTGCTTCAGTGGTGTCTGACTCTTTGCAACCTTATGGACTGTAGTCCACCAGGATCCTCTGTCCATGGCATTTTCTAGGCAAGAATACTGGAGTGGGTTGCCATGCCCTCCTCCAGGGGATCTTCCTGACCTGGGGATTGAACTTTTGTTTGCCTGTAGCTCCTGCACTGCAGGCAGATTCTTTACCCACTGAGCCACCTAGGAAGCCCAGAAGTCTTCATATTGAGGGATGTTTTGACACCCATGTTTTGAGTTTTGACACCCAAAACATGAAGTGTGCTTCCAAAGACAAATATACATACAAAGCATCAAGTTAGTCTCAAAGAATTAGAACATGAAGTTCCACCACTGTTCAGCTGTGTGACAACTGGTAAGTTATTTAACTTCATGCTCTATTTTTTCTTTTGTCAGATGACAATAATACTTTCCTCATAGATTTATTCCAATGGTTATCTGAAATGATTCACTTGACATTTAACAGAATTTCTGGTACATAATAAATGCTCAGCAAAATGTAGTCATGTTATTATAAATACTGATTTCTTTGCAAAGAGGAAGTGATGTTTGTACCAAAAAATAAATTTATGATGATATTTCAGTGGGAGCTGTTGATAAGAGATATTTTGGAAAGGAGTGACTTTCTAATCATCCTTCAAATTACACAATATAGACAACAAAATACTTTTTCCCAACAGCTATGAATAAGCCTGATAAAGAATGATTCACAACTGGACTTTCTTGGTTTAGAATCAGGATCATCTGAATTCATATTCATCCAAATTATTTTCACAACTTTCTTGAAAATCAATAATTTAGCTTCTTATAATTTCTGTTTTCCCTAGACTGATCTTATCTAGCAATTTGGATAGTGTTACCTAAAGAAAATATATCAGTATATTTTCCCTAGTTGCCACTACAATTTATGTTTGTTTTTTTTTCACTTTTCTTGGATTATATTTTGAGAGGAAAACATCTAGCAATATCATACACAGAATTAGTTGTTAAAGAAGCATTGAAACCTTTATCAATTTAATTATATCTAGATTTTAAAAGATATGTGATGTAATTTTGTCCAGTTGATTTAAATTTTTTCATATTTTATCTCATTATTCTTTTATAATAATAGACATTGTAACTGGAGATCTGGCCTATTTCTAGAGTTTAGATTCATTTCTAGTGTTGTTTAGAACTATGATATTCCAAGTTAATAAAGATAGTGAGTGGTTCTATTTTGGTCCATTAATAATCTACTGGAAGCATGCACAAGTGATTTTTTTGGGTTCTACTGAAGCAGTCAGGCTTGTTTGATCAGAGTATTTCTAATTTTTTACTCTCAGTATCCATTTCTTATATAAACTCAAATTATGCTTCATAGTATACCCTTTGACCTGAACAGGTGGAGAAATTTTTTAAAGAGCCCCCTCTGTAAAGTATTAGAATTGCACAGTTAGATAACTTCTTTTGCAGAATTCTTGTGACGAAATGCTTTTCTAAGCTTCTTAATCTCTCTGAACATGGCACAGGATTTTACCCATATTTAAGAAGAAATCACTTTCCATTTTATATAAGAGAAGTTTTAAGCCAATGGAAAGTCTCCAAACTGAGCAGCTATTTAAAGACTTAGTGTCAGTCATTGGAATGTAAACCATTGAAGGAAAACGTTCTTTTGGCTTCTATAAATGTCATATTGGAAGCAGACTCTGAGGCAAAGCAGGCTGGGGCTGCAGCATCACCAGGCTTTGAGGATAAAAAGGACTAGGTGTGTACCTGATTGATTGGGGCCAGGGAAACAGACTTAGTTTCGAAGGCTGGTCCTTATGAGAGCAGCTTAGAAGCCTAAAGCAGGGGGCTGATGAACTTGGCAAGCTCATGCTTAGCAGTGGGTACTCAAGGGAAAGAGGTCACATCCATTTAGCATTTATGACATGGCCTCAAGGAGGTCTGCATGGTGACTGCAACAGTGTAAAGTCATAGATTTGTTTAAAATTCTCACTTTCTTTAGATTCACATTACCCCAGGAGGCTCTGTTTCTTAGTATTGGGAAAATTGATCTTAGCTTAGTTCAATGCAGCAGTTCTCGTTATTTTTTTTTTATCATTTAAATTTGTGATTTATATTCAACCCTAGTAGTCCAATTTATATTTTCATCATCAAGCTTCCTCCATCCTTGGGTGGACTTTATTGCAAAAGACTTTACTGCAAAAAGAGCTTGACAAAATCATATATGGCTGTACACCCAAGGGAAAACTTCACGTAAATTTAGTATTTGTGACAGCCTCAAGGAAGTCCCTTAGGCGACTCTACTGCAACAAAAGTTTTCTCCAGTATTATAGAGCCAGAGGGTTTGTGTATGTGTGTGTGTGTGACTTTTGAGAATATTTTTGAACTTGGTTTCATTTGATTATTAACTCAGTAATGATACCAAAAGCAGGTGACTTCAAAAAATTGGTTCTTCTAGCCTTGGCAGTTCTTGTTGGCTCTCTTGGATTTGTCTCCCAGAGTCTTTCCATTTTCATGAATCTCCAATACTTTGGCTACCTGATGCAAAAAGCCAACTCATTGGAAAATACCCTGATGATGAGAAAAATTTAAGGTCAAAGAAGGGGGCAACAGAAGATAATATGGTTGGATAGCATCACTGACTCAATGGACATGAGTTTGAGCAAATTCCAGCAGATAAAGAAGGACAGGGAAGCCTTGCGTACTGCAGTCCATGGGGTCCCAAAGAGTCAGACATGACTTAGTGACTGAACATCAACTAATTTCCATGACATTTGAGACCTGGGCAGCTATAAGTCTTTCACTCAAAAAACAAATGTCATCCACATTCCTCTACTGCTATATTTTTAGTCTGCCATTCAATCCTGGCTTGGCCTGTTAACTGTGTTGTATCACTTTTGTTATACCTAGAACTGCATCCCAGTATGTTACCAAACTAGAAATGGCCGCAAGAAAAATGTATGCATAGTTTGTAAGACAAAAGTGAATCAGTA
Source organism: Oreotragus oreotragus (assembly GCA_006410675.1). Lineage (NCBI taxonomy): Eukaryota > Metazoa > Chordata > Mammalia > Artiodactyla > Bovidae > Oreotragus > Oreotragus oreotragus. The sequence continues at coordinate 119,911 of SJYX01000168.1, forward strand.
ACCACTGCTTCTGAAGGTATTTTTGCAGTCAGATGCAATAAAGGAGACCTAGAGGTAATAAGTGAATTTCAGTTTGTTTTAACTTTCTTCTGCTCTATATGCAATTTTTCTTCCCAGCTTCTGGCTTTGCTGACAAAGAGCATCATTGACCCCACCACCACACACTTTCAACTGTGGACCCACAGAGGCTGCTATAAGAAGAAACATGTTCCTATAGACCTTTGCACAAGTTGCCCCATTCATGGTCTTACTTCTGGCTCTGGAAATGCTTGGTTATAACTAATTAATTTATTAGTATTAATTAATACTAATTAGTCATTCTTTTCCTTCATCTTCTAATCCCTACCACTCCTTCACATTTTTAAACTTTCACTTCCCGATTTCTTCCCTGAATTGGTCTAATTCCTAAAATAATTCATATCCCATAGCATTGTTAGTGATTCTGCTTGAGAGAGGTTACATCCTTCAGATGAGTGAAAGCCGTCTCTTTGTCAAAATGGTGTAACTTTACCTGCATTCATGGAAACATGGGTTTTCCACATCATTATTTGCTTCCTTGCCTTCATATTTGGAAGCAGAAATCATCCTAATATTTCCAACTGGATTTCTGGATGGGCCAGACTTGGGTGAAGGTTCAGACCATTGTCCTTTCCAACATTACCTCAAACATCCAGAGGATGTCACTGCACATCCTGTTGGTCTCATGGTTATTGGAGGTTGGGGTGCAGGAAGCAGAAACACTACTGGTCGACGTGCTACATTTCATCTCTATGGTTCATAGTATCTGCGCTATTTTTCCTTTTGTATTTCCCATTCCTTTTGTATTACACCTGTATGTGGTGTCTTTTGAATTCCAAGACAAGATTTAGCATTTTTTCGTTCTGGCTGTCCTTATGAAGACTTCAGGAAAATAAAATTAAACCTGATATGACATCTTCCAACACTTAATCAGCTACAGTTAGCCCTTTACCTGCTCTGAAGCAGATGATAAGTATTGCTGAGTATGAACCTGGCTTGTGATTTTGCCCTCTTGGAGACCCAGTAGCTTCCTCCAGGAGGTGAAGCAGATTCCAAGGAGACAGAAGAAGATTGGCAAGGTATCAGGATACCAGTGTGGTATTTTCCATGAGTCATAGTCATGGTCTCTATCTCTGAGGCTTATTCCATGTTCACGTGGTCTGTGATAAACTTTTAGCAAAATAAAAAAAAAAATGGCTACTGAACCCCCTTAGTTGGGTCACTCCAAATTCAACTTACTGCCTGGTGTCCTGAAGCCAAAGAAAATGATGATGACATCATGAACAAGCCTGTCTGTTCTACAATCTAAGATGTGAGTTTCTACTCCCTAATGAAAATGTTTGTGTAGGTGGGTTCTATAAAATAAAAAAGTTAAACAATAATTGCCAGGAATTTTACATATATTATCTTCTTGAAGTGATCTGAAATATGGGAAGTACACCTATAAGGAAATTTAAGTGTGAGAATAACACACAAATTGTTCGATAACTGTTCCATGCTGGATCCAGGATGGAAACCCTAAGCTGTATGTTTCCAGAGTCTGTCTCCTAACTCTACATCCTACTGCACTGTTCAGAAAATTTATTTTTGCCAACTCCCACCTAGATAACTCACTACTGATTTGCCAAAGCAAGTACTCTCGTGAAGCCATCAGATAATGACTCAGTGCTCCCCAGACTTCTTTTGGCTTGTGGATCTTTGGACTGTAGCAGCCACATGCCAACTCTGGGAGTGCTTACCCTTGTAGTACACCTAATTTACCACCTCTACCCCAGTAAGAATTCAAAAAATGCCATTATTTGCAGATAAGGATAAAGTCGGTGAACATGTATAGTACTGTTCGCAATGGACTTTTTAAAACCCTCATTTTGTATTTCTGCCAGATTTTTCATTTAAGAGAAAGAGAAATGGATACCCTATGATATAAGAAAATCATTACTTAGTAGACCATGAGCAAAGATATGGGAAATATCACTTCTAATTCTCTCTATTCTGTGATATCAGTCTCCATCAAAAGCAGCTCATGCCTTTCTTGTGCTATAAAATCTTTAGTGACATTAGCAGACCAAAGCAGTTATTTTATTTTTAAATGTAATAGGAGGATTACTTACTCCACTCAATCAGATACATAATAAATGCTGGGAGGATCAGCTAAGCTTTGCAGGAATATGTGAGCGGTAGTGTTTTAGAGATATCTGTTTGTTGTAGACTATTGATTTCTAAAAAAAAAAAAAAAGTACAGTTTCTAAAAGGAAAAGAAATATGTGAGCAAATCCATTAAAATGAAAATATGTCCACTCCTGAGAAGGTATTCAATGAAGTGGATTTCTCCTTCATCTTGAGTATTTCTAAGAGATCCAACCTGTTCATTCAAATAATAATAATGATACATATGTTAACAACACCTGAAAATTCATTTGTCAGATTTATGTTATCAATGTTCTGAGTGTTTTATGTATATTTATTTTAGAAATCTCAAGAGGCAGATATTATTACATTTCCCATTTTATATATAAGGAAAACATGCTTCAGCATTGTTTACTAAATGCCCAGTATCACAGCCCTATTAAGTAAATCTACTAACATTTAAAATCATATCTGCCTGATCCTAGACACTATAGTCTTAAATATTAATTCTGCTCTGCAAACTGCAAACAGGTGAAAGTTGCACTCTGGGCATAGGCTATTGTCTCAGAATTTATCTGGACTAAAACCTGCCAAAATTCTCTTTCGTTACTCTTTTCTACTCTCTCAGCTTGTTTTTTAACACTCCTCGTGTGTGATGATTGAGTTTTTGTGTCAACTTGACTAAGCCATAGGATACCCAGAGATTGAGTCAACATTATTTTGAGTGTGTCTATGAGAGTTCTTTGGGTGAGACTAACATTTAAATTGGTAGACTGAGAAAAGCAGATTTCCCTCTTTAAAGTAGGTGGCCCTCATCCAATCCAATCAGATGAAAACCTGAATTAAACAAAAATTATGACCTTTCCCCAAGTAAGAGAATTCTTCCTGTCTGATTGCCTTTGAACTCAGTCATTGGATTTTTTCCTGCCTTTCTATTCAAACTAAAGCATTTTCTCTTCTTGAGTCCCAAGCTACTGCCATTTGGACTGGAACTACACCATTTCTCAGGCCTTTATTGAACTCAAACTTGAAATAAATCCTCAGTTTTTATGGGTATCTGGTTTACCAATTTATTGTACAAATCTTGAGAGTTTCAAGCTTCAATATTTGTATTAGCCAATTTCTTATAATAAATCTGTGTGTGTATTATCTCATATTGATTTTATTTCTCTGGAGAGCCACAATTTATATATTTAATGCCAGATGATCTAGGATCTCAATCACAGTAACACTGCCAACCTTTCTGTATTATTTAGAAAATTTATTATGACTCAAAGGAATTTTGAGTGCTTATTGGTCATCTGTATGTCTTCTTTGGAAAAACGCCTATTTGAGTCCTCTGTCCATTTATTAAAATCAGATTGTTTGTTTTACTGATATTGAGTTGTGTAAGTTCTTTATATTTTGGGTATTAAGTCTTGACAGTAATATAATTCACAAATATTTTTCTCCTATTCTGTAAGTTGTATTTTCATTTGTTGATGGTTTCCTTCAATGTGCAAAATCTTTTAAGCTTTATTGAGTCCAATTTGTTAATTTTTGTTCTTGTTTCCTTTGCTTGAGGAGACAGAAGCCAAAAAAAAAAAAAGCTAAAACCTATTCACTTTCACTTTCATGTCAAAGGATATACTGTTTTATTTTCTTATAGGAGTTTATTTCTTTTATTTAGGTTTTTAATCAATTTAGTTTCTTTTGTATATGGTGTGAGAAAATGTTCTAATTTCATCCTTTTATTTTCAGCTGTCCAGTTTTCCCATTGCCACTTACTGAAGAGATTCTTTTCCCCAGTGTCTATTCCTGCCTCCTTTGCTATAGATCAATTGACCATATGTGTGTGAGTTTATTTCTGGACTTTTTTTTTTTCCTCATTTCTGGACTATTTGGATCCATTGATCTGTATATCTGTTATTGTGCTGTTGCCATACTGTTGTGATTACTGTAGTTTTGTATTAATAGTATAATCTGAAATCCAGAAGCATGCTATTTGCAACTTTCTTCTTTTTTTTTCTTCTCAAGATTACTTTGGCTATTCAGTCTTTTGTGACTCCATAAATAATTACCAGGGACATGAAAATCAAAACCACAATAAAATATAAGCTCACATCTATCAGAATGGCCATCCTCAAAAAGACAAGAAATAATAAGTGTAGGCAAGAATATGGAGAAAAAGGAACATTAGCACCCTGCTGGTGGGAATGCACAACTGGTACAACCACTATGGAGAAAATGGAGGGAGGTTCCTCAAACAACTAAAAATAGAACATTATAATATAGCAATTCCATTCCTGGGTATATTTCTTAAGAAAATGAAAACACTAATTTGAGAAAATGTATAAACCCCAATGTTCATAGCAACATTATTTACAATAGCCAAATACAGAAGCAGCCTAAGTGTCCATCAATAGATGAATGGATAAGTATATAATAGAATATTTCTGAGTCATAGAAAAGAATGAAATTTGCCAGTTTCAACAACATAGATGGACCTGGAGGGTATGACACTTAGTTAAATAAGTCAGAGAAAGATAAATGCTGTATGTTATCACTTATATGTGAAATCCAAAATATAAAACAAATGAATGACAGAAACAGACTTGTAAGTAGAAAAAAAATTGTTTCCTAGATGTTACCAATGCAGGGAGGGATTATAGCAAGGGCAAAATAGATAAACGGGGATTAAAAGACACAGAGTACTAAGTGCAAAATAAATAAGAAACAAGGATATCATGTAAGGAATATAAGGAATATTTTATAATAACTTTATATGGATTATGATACCTAAAAAATTTCAATCAAGTCAATTATAGTTCAATAAAATATGTTATATATATAATATATATATTACATTATAATTAAAAATGCAAAGGAATTTTGTAAGTACTTTATGGATTTGAAATAAATCAGGTGAGGGTGAAACAGTGTCTGTGTTCTGGATGCAAAATGTCATATTCAGGAATTCAGAGACAATCCCAGAAACCAAGACGACGATAACAGAATAATGTACAGACAAGGTTAATCCATGGCAAAATCTTAAGATCAGACATCTTCTCTTGGTTGGGAGTTTCATTATTTTATATCTTAGGCCATTATATATTACTATATAGGGAAGTAATCTTAACATTAAAGAAGCTGAGAGTCCTAGTGCAGTGTTTTCCAGTGATAGCTCTATAATCTGTTGATTGTATTTGAATCAGACCTTATTTCCCCAGTTCTCTGCCTATTTTTCATGTTTCAGTTTGCTTACTCTCATTGAAGTAATGCATTTTGTAAATTTGTCAAGCACCCATTAAAGATTCTGTCACACAACACCTCATTTCATACAATACATTCAATTAAGACTCCCAAATCTGTAACTAGAATACCAACTCCCCTGTCTAGAACAGGGTCTCAGACCATGTCTACTTCAAGACTGTCACGATTCCACCTTTAAAATTGTAGAATTTCCACTAAGAAAGAAAAGCAAAGGTTTAACTGTATACCCTATTAAACCTCTCAATTTATCTTTACATATTCCAGAAGAAATAATCAGTGAGTATTTAGGAGACTTGAACTCAGAAGAGAATATGAAAAAAAAAAAAAAAAAAAACAACCCACAGTATTATTACAAGCTGTGTAAATATAGACAATAGAATG
>SJYX01000168.1:125755-142835 GCA_006410675.1 Oreotragus oreotragus
AGAATATGAAAAAAAAAAAAAAAAAAACCAACCCACAGTATTATTACAAGCTGTGGAAATCTAGACAATGGAATGTTAATCCCATCTCATTGGTTCAATAACTGAAGATAGGTTACTACTCAGAAATCCAATGAAAAGTCTCAATAGTCTCTCCCATATATAATTTAATTCAGCACCGTCACAAAGTATCATTAGGAAGATTACTAGCACATTGTTGTAATCTCTATCCTAAATTCAAAATAAGTATACTGTAATACACATCTAAAAGTTAATACACCTAAAATTCTCTTTCTCTTGTCTTAGATTCAGAAAATAGCTCCCTCATTCCTCCAAATGTTTCATTCCAAAGTCTAGTGTCAATATTTCTTTTTCTACTCGCCAAATTCCATTTTGTTAAAAAGTTTTGAGATGTATTTCAAATATCTGAGGTTTTTTAATTTTTTCTCCAGTGGTTCTACCTTATTATATCTATGTTATCTTATATCTGGTTTACTGCAATAGCTTTATAATTGTCCTTTCTACTTTTGCATCCTTATAGTTTATTTTTCCAGGAACAATCAGAATGATATGTTAACATTTAAGTAAAATTAAACTTCTCCTTAATGTAAAAATTTCCATTGGTTTTATATTGACTTCAAATTGCTTCTGTAATAGAACTGATGATTTAAAGTAACACAAATTTATTATCTTATAATTCTGGATATCAAAAGTTTAAAAATTGAGTCTCACTGTGCTAAAACCCAGGTGTCAACCAAACTGCACTTTTTCTAGAAATTCTGGGGGACCAGCTGTTTCTTTGCTTTTTCTAGCTTCTGGAGGTTGCCTACACTCCTTGGGTCTTGGGCTCTTTCCACCTTCAGAATCAGCAGTGGAATATCATGTCTTTGTCAAGTTCCATCACTCTGACACTTACTCTTCTGCCTTCTACTTTTAAGGTCCCTTGTGATTACTTGGTCCCATCTGAATAATGCAGATTCAGCTCCCTAACTCAAGGTCAGCTGATTAGTAACCTTAATTTTCCTTTATTCTATAAATTCACACATTCACAGGTGCAAGGGATTAAGTCATAAATATCCACAGGCCATTATTCTGCCTACCACAGTCTAATAAAAAAACATTTAAAACCATACAAACCACTTTTCAAGCTCTAAATCCTGTCTCCAATTCAGACAGCCATCTCCTCTGCTCAATGGATCTGTCTCACTGACCTTGAGTGGACTCTTGCTCTAGCCAAATGTCACTTGGGTTAGGACCTTTGCATGTGCTGTTTCTTCGCATGAAAAGTTCTATCTCCAGATGTTCATTGGCTCATTCTTGTTATTCTTAGGCTGTCTCCTCAGAGAGGCTCTTCTGACTCTCCCAATAACATAGTTCCAAATCTTACACTCTTAATTTATTCCTTTTATAGAATTTACCGCAAACTGAAATTGCCGTATTCATTTGTTGTTCCATGTAAGGTGGTGCAGTGGTAAAGAATCTGCCTGCCAATGCAGAAGACACAGGAGACATGGGTTCATACCTGGGTTGGGAAGATCTCCTGGAGTAGGAAATGGCAACCCACTCCAGTATTCTTGCCTGGAGAATTCCATGGACAGAGGAACCTGGTCCATGTGGTCACAAAGAGTCAGACATGATTAAACAGCATGCATGTAAATCCTTTTTACTCTCCAGAAAGAAAAACACATGTGAATAAGAGTCTTGTCTGCTGTTTTAATAAGTTTATCTTCAGAATTTACAGCTTGCCTTGCTTGCCAGTTCTCAATATATGTATTTGTTGAATAAATGATTCAATAATTTCATGAATAAATTTTAAATGAATGTCACCAAACCAGTTATTTATTTTTATTTTTTTCTTCCAGCAGGAAAATAACTTGTCAGTCTAGTTTCCATCTCCACAGAGGTAGCCATTATTTCAAAAGGAAGAAACCTTCAATTCCTTGCTCCCTCTTGGGTACTCTGCATCATTCCTCTGAGGACATTTTTAGCTCACAACAAAGTTGTCTTTTTTCTGCAATTCCTTAATCCCCTTTTCATCTCATGTTCTGGGAAATGAAAAATTAGCTTCTCTGAGAGGAATGGACTAGAAAATTACATTAATTTAGAAAACAAGAGAATTTGCTGTGAGGTTCTATAATCTAAATGGAATGTGAAGGTCACTCTGTGCCTTGCCTTCAGTTGCATAATTTGCATCTCCCATTCTTACTTGCATTTCATGCAGATTCTTACTTGTGCTGTTTAATTGCACACTTGGAAACATAGTCAATCAAATACTGTTCCAGATAAATCTGAGACAAAAGCTACAGTGTTAGCTCTATTAGAGCATCTTTGAAAAGCTTGACTTTTCCCCTTCAGGATCTGTCCTGATCTGTTTTAAGATTCTTTTTTAAAAATTATTGTTGACTGATTTTTTATTGAAGGAAAACTGCTTTATAGAATTTTGTTGTTTTCTGTCAAACCTCAACATGAGTCAGCTATCAGCCTAGAGGGGTGGGATTTGAACCTTCCTCCCATCTTCCTCCCCATCCCACCACTCTAGTTTCCTACAGAGCCCCTGTTTGAGTTTCCTGAGCCCATACAGCAAATTCCTGTTGGCTATCTATTTTACATATGATCATGTAAGTTTCCATGTTGCTCTTTCCATACATCTCAATCTCTCCTCTCTTCTTCCCATGCCCATAAGTCTATTCTCTAAGTCTATTTTTCCACTGCAACCCTGTAAATAAATTCTATAGTACCATTTTTCTAGATTCTGTATATATGTGTTAAAATACAATATTTATCTTTCTCTTTCTGACTTACTTCATTCTGTGTAATAGTTTCTAGGCTCATCCACCTCATTAGAACTGACTTAAATGCATACCTTTTTAAGGCTGAGTAATAGTCCATTGTATATATGTACTACAACTTCTTTATCCATTCATCTGTCAATGGACATCTAGGTTGTTTCCATGTTCTAGCTATTGTAAATAGTGTTGCAGTGAACAATGGGATTCATGTGTCTTTTTCAATTTTGGTTTTCTTGTGGTATATGCCTAGGACAGGGGTTTCTGTGTCATATGGTGGTTTTATTCCTAGATTTTTTCAAGAAATCTCCATACCATCTACCATAGTGGCTGTATCAATTTATATTCCCCTCAACAGTGCAAGAACATTCCATTTTTTCCACACCCTCTCCAGCATTTATTGTTTGTAGACTTTTTGATGGTGGCCAATCTGGTGTAAGGTGAAATCTCATGGTAGGTTTGATCTGCTTTTGTTGAGCATGTTTTCATGTGTTTGTTAATGATTAGTATGTCTTCTTTGGAGAAAGGTCTAAGTCTTTTTCCCACTTTTTGATTTTTTTTTTTTTTCTGTCATTGAATGGTATGAGCTGCTTATATATTTTGGAAATTAATCCTTTTTCAGTTGTTTCAGTTGAGATTGTTTTCTCCCATTCTGATGGTTGTCTTTTTTATCCTACTGTGCAAAAGCCTTTAAGTTTAATCAGGTCCCATTTGTTTACTTTTGTTTTTATTTCCATTACTCTAGGTGGTGGGTTATAGAGGATCTTACTTTGATTTCTGTCATCAAGTGTTCTGCCTGTTTTCTTTTAAGAGTTTTGTAGTTTCTGGTCTTACATTTAGGTCTTTAATCCATTTTGAATTTATCTTTGTGTATGGTGTTAGGAAGTGTTCTAATTTCATTCTTTCACATGTAGCTGTCTAGTTTCCCCAGCACCATTTATTGAAGGGGCTGTCTTTGCCCATTGTATATTCTTACCTCTTTTTTAAAAAATAAAGTGCCCATAGGTGCATGAGTTTATTTCTGGGCTTTCTATGTTGTTCCATTGGTTTTTATTTCTGTTTTTGTGCCAGTGCCATACTGTCTTGATGACCGTAGCTTTGCAGTATAATCTGAACTCAGGAAGGTTGATTCCTCCAGCTCCATTCTTTCTCAAGACTACTTTTGCTATTCAGGATCTTTAGTGTTTCCTTATGAATTTTGACATTTTCTGTTCTAGTTCTATGAAAAATGTCATTGGTAATTTGATAGGAATCACGTTGAATCTGTAGATTGCTTTTGGTAGTACAGTCATTTTCATAATAATGATTCTTCCTACCCAAGAACATGGAATATCTCTCCATCTGATGTTTATGTCACCTTTGATATCTTTCAATAATGTCTTATAAATTTCTGTGTACAGTTCTTTAGTCTGCTTAAGTAAGTTTATTCTTAGATATTTAATTATTTTTGTTGCAGTGGTGAATGGGATTGATTCCTTAGTTTCTCTTTCTGATTTTTCATTGTTAGTATATAGAAATACAAGTGATTTCTGTGTATTGATTTTGTATCCTGAAACTTTGCTAAATTCACTGATTAGCTCTAGTAATTTTCTGATACTGTATTTAGGGTTTTCTATGTACAGTATCATGTCATCTGCAAACAGTGAGAGCTTTACTTCTTTTCCCATCTGAATTCCTGTATTTCTTCTTGCTATAGCTAGGACTTCTAGGACTATGTTGAATAATGATGAAAGTGGACATCATTGTCTTGCTCCTGATCTTAGAGGAAATGCTTTCAGTTTTTCATCATTGAGAATGTTTTGCTGTAGACTTATCATATATGGCCTTTACTAGGTTGAGGTAGGTTCCTTCTGTGCCCATTTTTTGAGGGATTTTAATCATAAATGGGTGATAAATTTTGTCAAAGGCTTTTTCTGCATCTATTGAGATTATCATATGGTTTTTATCTTTCAATTTGTTAATATGATTGATCACATTGATTGGTTTGAGTATGTTGAAGAATCCTTGCATTCCAAAAATAAACCCAACTTGATCATGGTGTATGAGCTTTTTGATATGTTGCTGAAATCTGTTAAATTTTGTTGAGGATTTTTGCATCTATGTTCATTAGTGATATTGGCCTTTAGTTTTCTTTCTTTGTGTTGTCTTTGTCTGGTTTTGATATCAGGGTGATGGTGGCCTCATAGAGTGAGTTTGGAAGTGTTCTTTCCTCTGCAATTTTTTGAAAGAGTTTTAGAAGGATAAGCATTAACTCTTCTCTAAATCCTTGATAGAACTCTCCTGTGAAGCCATCTGGTCCTGGACTCTTGCTTTTTGGGGAGATTTTGATCACAGCTTCAATTTCGGTGCTTCTAACTGGGTTCTTCATAATTTCTATTTCCCCCTGGTTCAGTCTTAGAAGATTCAACTTTTCTAACAATCTGTCCATTTCTTTCAGGTTATCCAGTTTACTGCCATACAATTTTTCATAATAGTCTCTTATGATCCTTTGTATTTCTGTATTGTCTGTTGTAACCTCTCCTTTTTCATTTCTAATTTTGTTTGTTTGATTCTTCTCTCTTTTTATCTTGATTAGTCTGGTTAAAGACTTGTCAGTTTTGTTTATCTTCTCAAAGAACCAGATTTAATTTTATTAGTCTTTACTATTGTTTCTTTCATTTATTTCCCATTTATTTCTGTTCAGATGTTTATGATTTCTTTCCTTATTCTAATTATGGGTATTTTTTTATTCTTCTTTTTCCAGTTGTTTTAGGTATAACGTTAGGCTCTCTAATCTATGTTTTTCTTGTTGCTTAAGGTAAGATTGTATTGCTATAAACTTCCCCTTTAGAACTGTTTTGCTGCATCCCATAAGTTTTGAGTTGCTGTGTTTTCATTTTCATTTGTTTCTAGAAATTTTTTTATTTCCCTTTTGATTTCTTCAGTAACCTGTTGATTGTTTAGAAAAGTGTTGCTTAATCTCTCTGTGTTTGTGTTTATTACAGTTTTTTTCTTATGGTTGTTATTTAGTCTCATAGCATTGTGGTCAGAGAAGATGGCTTGATATGATTTCAATTTTCTTAAATTTACTGATGTTTGATTTGTGACCCAAGATGTGGTCTGTCCTGGAGANATTGTTTAGAAAAGTGTTGCTTAATCTCTCTGTGTTTGTGTTTATTACAGTTTTTTTCTTATGGTTGTTATTTAGTCTCATAGCATTGTGGTCAGAGAAGATGGCTTGATATGATTTCAATTTTCTTAAATTTACTGATGTTTGATTTGTGACCCAAGATGTGGTCTGTCCTGGAGAATGTTCCTTGTACACTTGAGAAAAGGGTGTATTCTTCTGCATTTGAATGGAATGTCCTGAAGATATCAATGAGATCCATCTAATCTAATGTATCATTTAAGCATTATTATAGGAACATATATATCAATAATTGCTTTAAGTGTAAGTGGATTAAATACTCCAACCCAAAGACCCAGACTAGCTGAATGGATACAAAAATAAGACCGAATATATGCTGTCTACAAGAAAACCACTTCAGACCTAAAGATACATATAGACTGAAAGTGAGAGGATGAAAAATATATTCCATGTAAATGGGAAGGAAAAGAAAGCTGGAGTAACAATCTTCATATCAGACAAAATAGACCTTAAAAAAAAAGACGATTACAAGAGATAAGGAAGGACACAACACAGGAGCACCTCAATACATAAGACGAAGACTAACAGACATAAAAGGAGAAATTGACAGTAACACAAAAACAGTAGGAGACTTTAACACCCTACTCACACCAATGGACAGATAAATAAAATAGAAAATTAATAAGAAGTCCAAAGTTTTTAGATTCTTTAATATCTCTTGGTGTACATTTTTCTTGCATGGGCTTTAAAGTTTAGGAGAATCTGTTCCTTCCTTCCAAGATCCTGGTGGACTCATTCCTGTTATATGTCTATCCCTTAAGGTGCTCAGATTATGAGGAAAGAAAAGCTATTCTCATTTCACATTTGTAATGTAGTTTAAGAATTCAGTGTGGGCAAGGCCATCTATTTCCTGTTTAGCAAGGAATACTTAGTAAATAACAGTAATCTCTACTCAATTAATTTTGCCTTTGTATACTCAGTTTATCTTAATTAATTAATTGATATCTGTAATACATAGCATCCTGTGAGACTTTTGAATAGATAAAATTGATTAATTTTTGTTTGTTTAAAAGGAAACAGCCCAGTTGGACTGGTTACTGATCACATTGTTTTACTCAAAACTATACATAAAGAACCTTATTTTAATTTTGTTCATCCATTAAAAATTTATATGCTAGTGACCTAATGTCAAAAGACAAACTTACCAAAGTCACTTATATTAACTTCTGCTTATAAAAAGAATGTGAATAGGAAAGCCATGTTTTAATGGTACAAATAGAACCTTGGGATGACACACTACAAACTTTACAATAGCACTTATTTTTCATTAATCTCAATTTCACTGAGACAGATTCCATTATGTGAGTTACTCCCTGTAGAATGTAAAGTCTGGGGAAGTTCTCTTCCATGTACTTCAGTAGAGTATATGATATTTAAATAACCCTACCTTCCAGGGAGCTCAGAGAACTTGATAAATATTACCCCATTGATCCTATCCACTTTTATGACCAGTAAATGGCAAGAATTGGTACTACCATTTAGTAGTGGGAGAAAACTCTGGGAATGAAAATTCAAAATACCAGTAAGAGGTATGAAAGGATCTTGGCCATGGAGTTTAAGTAAAAGGTCTCCTGAGTCCTGAAAGTCTGACTTTTCTCTCTCTCTCTTTATATATATATATATCTTTTAATACTTAAAGAAACAGTTATTTTTACTTTATCTGGCTTGTTTTTTTTTTAAGTATAAACTTTGATTCAAAATCATCTTGTTGATTACAGATATGGAAAATATGTAATCCTTGCTCATGATACAAAACTTGTCTCCGAAATCCATCAAATTCTGCCCTTCCTACTTATGTTTGATTAAGAATTGCAGTTAAGTAACTTGAAATAACTTGAGAAGTCACTGTCCCAAATCTTGATGTTATCAAAAAGAAAATAAAACTCTAAAACAAGAGCAAGATTTGCCTGCAGTCACATTGTATGAGAAGAGCAAAGGAGATATTGGAAACAAGACTTTGACTCCAGTGTTTTTTGTTATGTTTGATTAAGAATTGCAGTTAAGTAACTTGAAATAACTTGAGAAGTCACTGTCCCAAATCTTGATGTTATCAAAAAGAAAATAAAACTCTAAAACAAGAGCAAGATTTGCCTGCAGTCACATTGTATGAGAAGAGCAAAGGAGATATTGGAAACAAGACTTTGACTCCAGTGTTTTTTGTTATTACTACGTGATAATTTTGAAAAAGGAAGCAATTATATTTAAAGGCCATTGGTGTAACCATATGGCAGGGGAAGGTATCTTGGACTACCTCTTCTTTAGGCTGTTTTGTTATCATAGCTTTTTTTTTTTTTAACGTTTGTTTCCTTATTACTTAGCATAAATCTTGGATGACTGAAATGCATTGTTCTTATAGCATTGGAAGCTAAGGTAGATGTATGGTATCAATATCTTAGATGACTTTTGACATCCTAAAAGGGACACAATAATTCTATTATTTAGAATAGCCAGAGCCATTTCAGTTCTGATAGAGTTTTGTTGAACTATGCTCATTTTCCCTTGACTTCTCAAGGTTGTCTTTTCATGCTGTTCATGGGGTTCTCAAGGCAAGAATACTGAAGTGGTTTGCCATTCCCTTTTCCAGTGGACCACATTTTGTCAGAATTCTCTACCATGACCCATCCATCTTGGATAGCCCTACATGGGGTGGCTCATAGTTTCATTGAGTTTACAAGGCTGTGGTCCATGTGATCAATTTGCTTCATTTTCGGTGATTGTGGTTTTCATTCTGTCTGCCCTCTGATGGATAAGGACAAGAGGGTTATGAAAATTTCTTCATGGGAGAGACTAACTGAGGGAGGAACTGGGTCTTGTTCTGATGGGCAGGTTGTGTTCCTTCCCTGTTGTTTGAACTGAGGCCAAACTATGGTGGAGGTAATGAAGATAATGGAGAAACAATGGAAACAGTGAGAAGCTTTAATATCTTGGGCTCCAAAATCACTGCAGATAGTGACTGCAGCCATGAAAATAAAAGATGTTTGCTCCTTGGAAGAAAAGCTATGATCAACCTAGACAGCATATTAAAAAACAGAGACATTGCTGACAAAGGTCTGTCTAGTCAAAACTATGGTTTTTCCAGTAGTCGTGTATGGATGTGAGAGCTGGACTATAAAGAAAGCTGAGCACTGAAGAACTGATGCTTTTGAGCTGTGGTGTTGGAGAAAACTCTTGAGAGTCCCTTGGACAGCAGGGAGATCAAATCAGTTTGTCCTAAAGGAAATCAGTCCTGAATATTCATAGGAAGGACTGATGTTGAAGGTAAAACTCCAATACTTTGGCCACCTGATGTGAAGAACTGACTTATTGGAAAATACCCTGATGCTAGGAAAGATTGAAATCAGGAGAAGAAGGGGTTGACAGAGGATGGGATGGTTGGATTGCATAAGTGACTCAATGGACATAAGTTTGGGTAAAACTCCAGCAATTGGTGATGGACAGGGAAACATGGCATGCTGAGGTCCATGGGGTCGCAAAGAGTCAGACATGACTGAACAACTGAACTGAACTCTGAAGATTGTCTTGAGCAATCATAAATCATTCCAAGTTAGAAGGTGGGGAATAATTAGGACACTTTAGCAGAGCAAATAATTCTTCAAGTATCTTATTAATGTATTTTAATACAGATGAAAAGAGATTACAAAATACATATGTTATGTCTTTGAAAATTTTAAGAAATAAAACAGCATAGACCAGAGAATACCTTCTTTCTGTCCACTTACATGGTAAGATAAGCCCTTTGCTTTCAAGCAATTGCTGCCTGAAGGAAAGATAATTCAGAATCAAACACCTTTTCTGTGTGTTGTAAAGGAAAGTTATGACCAACCTAGATAGCATATTCAAAAGCAGAGTCATTGCTTTGCCAACAAAGGTCTGTCTAGTCAAGACTATGGTTTTTCCAGTGGCCATGTATGGATGTGACAGTTGTACTGTGAAGAAAACTGAGCACTGAAGAATTGATGCTTTTGAACTGTGGTATTGGAGAAGACTCTCGAGAGTCCCTTGGACTGCAAGGAGATCCAACAAGTCCAGTCTAAAGGAGATAAGTCCTGGGTGTTCATTGGAAGGACTGATGCTGAAGCTGAAACTCCAATACTTTGGCCACCTCATGCGAAGAATTGGCTCATTGGAAAATACCCTGATGCTGGGAGGGATTGGGGACAGGAGGAGAAGGGGACAACAGAGGATGAGATGGCTGGATGGCATCATTGACTGGATGGACATCAGTTTGGATAAACTCTGGGTGTTGGTGATGGACAGGGAGACCTGGCGTGCTGCGATTCATGGGGTCACAAAGAGTCAGACACGACTGAACGACTGAACTGAACTGAACTCTGAATGTAAGTTAAATCAGGAGGGTGACAATATACAGCCTTGAATTACTCCTTTCCCAGTGTGGAACCAGTCAGTTTTTCCACATCCAGTTCTGACTGTTGCTTCTTGGCCTGCATACAGATTTCTCAGGAGGCAGGTTAGGTGGTCTGGTATTCCCATCTCTTTAAGAATTTTCCACGTTTTGTTGTGAACCACACAGTCAGAAGCTTTGGCATAGTCAATAAAGCAGAAATAGCCAGGACCCTAATTCTGCTTGTTCTGTTGTTATCTTTAATTTAATATAACAGCTAAAATACAGCCCTTTTAGCTTATCTGTGCACTAGTGGAATCTCATGCCCATAAATCTCTGTGTTCTCCTAAAAAAGCAGAAGAAATCCCAGAGGATGAAACTGTACAATATAATGTTTATCACATAAGCTGGTTCTCAGAGAGTTTTTTGGTAAATATTTTGTGTCATTATTCCCTCAAATCCATATTTTACTTCCACTCTGATTCAAGCACCTTCATGCAGGCTTATTTTGCACTTCACTTGCTCTGATAGTAGACTTTGCTGTAGATGGAGGTAGAGACATAGAGATATATAACATTCTTCTTTATTAGCATATGAGATTCTAGAGCTTAAGGCCTGTCTCATAGTAACCACTGATATCAGGACATAACTGAGGTGCTTGGCAGCTAACAGAAGCCCAGGAAATGGTTATTAAGTAAAACAAATTAATAAATATTGGCTAACTCAAGTCAGCATATATGACAGAATTTCATAAATATGGTAATTTCAGGATGTTTCTAGATGTAGTAATAAAGGTTTAATGCCACTTTATTATTAAATCTAAGCAAATGCCAAGTTCACAATTCACAGTGAATAAGAAATGCCTTCACATTGGGTTCCTACAGCTTCTGCCTCTGAGTGATCTTTTATTAGTGATGGATTATGCAAATCTCAAATGAAGCTTTGTCCTGGATACCAGAGGAATTAGGCACTTTGTAGAGTATAAGTGCCAAACTTAAATTTATGTTTCCAGAATGTATCAGTATAAAACCTGCTGGTTAGTTGCCCTTAAGAAAAGAAAATTCTTCCAACTGGATTGCATTCAAACATGATAGGTGGGAAAACCAACTTTCTCTTATTATTATTATTTTTTAATCAGTATCAATAGGTTTAGGTTGTATTTTCTAATTTAAAGCCGTGTGTCCTCTCAAAAGTAAGAACAAGAATGAAAGGTAAGCTTTAAATGTGAAATGCCTTACTCTTAGAATTACTGCTGAGCCCATAGAAAATGAAAATGCTATTTAAAAGTTCAGGAAGTGTCTGATAAGAAATAAAGAGGTCAGAAAATAGTTTCTCTTGATAAGCCTGCATTTTGAGTAAATTTTATAGAGCAGTAAATTGCTTGGATATTTTAAAAATAACTAAAACGCATTACTACAAATTTGTTTCTCATAATTTTTGGCTTTGCAAAATTTAACTGATTGATATACTTGTCCCTGAACAAAATTAGTGAAATTCCTAGAATAAGAAAAGCAAAAACAAATATAGCTATTTTTCCTAATTTTCTCTCTTCATATTTACACATGTGTGTATGTGTGTGTGCATGTGTGTGTGTTTTAGTATCTTTAAAAAATGAACTGAGATAGAAGGTAGCTTATGAAATGCAGATTATTCTAATTTTGTCTTTGTTTCAGTATGATAAAAGTTGAAGGAAAATACATGGGTATGTTTACAAGCTTGCTAAGAAAATATGAATTTTGAGTTTGTTAATTCATGTCTCTTTCTATTTTAAATTGACTTGTTTGGGAAGAAATCCAAACCTAAGTGATGATGGCTTAGGTGATCTTTTGGCAAAGGATAAAACTGAGGTTCCATCGTACATATATGTTTCATACCCTTGTATTTTTTTTTCTATTATTCCAGAACCTTTACTGAGTCATTTCTATGGACTACACAGGATTGAAAAAAGGATAAGTAAGAATCAGGGCCACTCATAAAATCTTCTCAGTTTATTGGGGAAGATAGCAGGTACTTTATAAATAGTACAGTAAAGATTTGAACCAGATCATATGAAAAGATAGGGAAAAGGTAGTTAAGGGTGATCTCAGATGCTGTTATCATGGATATCAGAGCAGGAAAGTGATGGTTATTTCTTGATCCAGGCTACTCAAGCAAAGTCATTGTAAAGGGAGCCTGTGTCATATAGAAAGACATGTAGTAGAGAAATATTAACTTGTTCAGGAAATCCCTTTTAGCTTGAAATTGGAGAAAAATCTAGTGTATATAGGAATGTGATAGAAGACAGAGAAAGAATTGAAACTAGTTAGGTGAAGGATGCTATTTAGATAGGCAGTGTAGTAGGCACTGGGGCTAGTGGTAGATGAAGTAATCCTAAGTCAGGGGTCACATCATGAAAGCTTTGCATACCATGGCAACTACTTTCAAGTTATCTTATAAATGAAGATAGTCATGAATGCATAGTTAGCTAAGGAATGGGATAACCAGGTTTATATTTTGGCAATATCATGCATATAGCTGTATCAGTCAGTCAGTTCAGTCAGTCAGTTAGTTCAGTCACTCAGTTATGTCCTACTCTTTGCAACCCCAAGTACTACAGCATGCCAGGCCTCCCTGTCCATCACCAACTCCTGGAGTCCACCCAAAACTATGTCCATCGAGTCAATGATACCATCTAACCATCGCATCCTCTATCATCCCCCTCTCCCCGGCCCTCAATCTTTCCCAGCATCAGGATCTTTTCAAATGAGTCTGCTCTTGGCGTCAGGTGGCCAAAGTATTGGAGTTTCAGCCTCAACATCAGTCCTTCCAATGAACACCCAGGAGTGATCTCCTTTAGGATACACTGGTTGGATTTCCTTGCAGTCCAAGGGATTCTCAAGAGTTTTTTCCAATACCACAGTTCAAAAGCATTAGTTCTTTGGCACTCAGCTTTCTTTATAATCCAACTCTCAAATCTATATATGACCACTGGAAAAACCACAGCCTTGACTGGACAGATCTTTGTTGGTAAAGTGATGTCTCTGCTTTTTAATATGCTGTCTAGGATGGTCATAACTTTCCTTCCAAGGAGTAAGAGTCTTTTAATTTCATGGCGGCAATAGCCATCTGCAGTGATAATGGAGCCAAAATATATTAAGTCAGCCACTGTTTCCACTGTTTTCCCATCGATAGGCCTTGAAGTGATATGACCAGATGCCATGATCTTCGTTTTCTGAATGTTGAGCTTTAAGCCAAATGTTTCACTTTCATCAACAGGCTCTTTAGTTCTTTTTCATTTTCTGCCATAAGGGTGGTGTCATCTGGATATCTGAGGTTATTGATATTGCCTCCAGCATTCTTGATTCCAGCTGTGCTTCTTCCAGCCTAGCATTTCTCATGATGTACTCTGCATATAAGTGAAACAAGCAGGGTGACATATACAGCCTTGATGTACTCCTTTTCCTATTTGGAACCAGTCAGTTTTTCCTAGTCCAGTTCTAACCGTTGCTCCTGACCTGCATACAGGTTTCTCAAGAGGCAGGTCAGGTGGCCTGGTATGCCCATCTCTTTCAAGAGTTTTTCACAGTTTATTGTGATCCACATAGCCAAAGGCTTTGGCATAGTCAATAAAGCAAAAATACATGTTTTTCTGGAACTCTCTTGCTTTTTCAATGGTCCAGCCAATGTTGGCAATTTGATCTCTGGTTCCTCTGCCTTTTCTAAAACCAGCTTGAACATCTGGAACTTCATGGTTCCCGTATTGCTAAAGCCTGGCTTGGAGAATTTTAAGCATTATTATACTAGCGTGTGTGATGAGTGCAATTTTCGTTAGTTTGAGCATTCTTTGGCATTGCCTTTTTTTGGGATTCAAATGAAAACTGGCCTTTCCCAGTCCTGTGGCCACTGCTGAATTTTCCATATTTGCTGCCATATTGAATGCAGCACTTTCACAGCGTCATCTTTCAGGATTTGAAATAGCTCAACTGGAATTCCATCACCTCCACTAGCTTTGTTTTTGGTGATGCTTCCTAAGGCCCACATGATTTCACATTCCAGAATGACTGGCTCTAGGTGAGTGATCACACCGTCATGACTATCGGGATCGTGAAGATCTTTTTTGTATAGTTGTTCTGTGTATTCTTGCCACTTCTTCTTAATATCTTCTGCTTCTGTTAGGTCCGTACCATTTCTGTCCTTTATTGAGCCCATCTTTGCATGAAATGTTCCCTTGGTATCTCTAATTTTCTTGAAGAGATCTCNGATCTTTTTTGTATAGTTGTTCTGTGTATTCTTGCCACTTCTTCTTAATATCTTCTGCTTCTGTTAGGTCCGTACCATTTCTGTCCTTTATTGAGCCCATCTTTGCATGAAATGTTCCCTTGGTATCTCTAATTTTCTTGAAGAGATCTCTAGTCTTTCCCATTATATTGTTTTCCTCTATTTCTTTGCATTGATCATCGAGGAAGACTTTCTTATCTCTCCCTGTTATTCTTTGGAACTCTGTATTCAACTGGGTATATCTTTCCTTTTCTCCTTTGCTTTTCACTTCCCGTCTTTTTACAGCTATTTGTAAGGCCTCCTCAGACAGCCATTTTGCTTTTTTGCATTTGTTTTCCTGGGGATGGTCTTGATTCCTGTCTCCTGTACAATGTCACAAACCTCCACCCATAGTTCATCAGGCACTCTATCAGATCTAGTCCCTTAAATCTCTTTCTCACTTCCAGTGTATAGTCATAAGGGATTTTATTTAGGTCATACCTGAATGGTCTAGTGGTTTTCTCCACTTTCTTCAAATTCAGTCTGAATTTGGCAATAAATAGGTTCATGATCCGAGCCACAGTCAGCTCCCGGTCTTATTTTTGCTGACTGTATAGGCTTCTCCAGCTTTGGCTGCAGAAAATATAATCAGTCTAATTTGGTGCTGACCATCTGGTGATGTCTATGTGTAGAATCTTCTCTTGTGTTGTTGGAAGAGGATGTCTGCTATGACCAGTGGTTTGCCTTGGAAAAGAACAGAGATCATTCAGTCATTTTTGAGATTGCATCCAAGTACTGCATTTCAAACTCTTTTGTTGACCATGATGGCTACTCCATTTCTTCTAAGGGATTCCTGCTGACAGTAGTAGATATAATGGTCATCTGAGATAAATTCACCCATTCCAGTCCATTTTAGTTTGTTGATTCCTAGAATGTCAACGTTCACTTTTGCCACTTCCCGTTTGACCTCTTCCAATCTGCCTTGATTTATGGACCTAACATTCCAGGTTCCTCTACAATATTGCTTTTTACAGCTTCGGACCTTGCTTCTATCACCATTCCCATTCCCAATTGGTATTGTTTTTGTTTTGGCTCCATCCCTTCATTCTTTCTGGAGTTATTTCTCCACTCATCTTCAGTAGCATATTGAGCACCTACTGACCTGTGGAGTTCATCTTTCAGTATCCTATCATTTTACCTTTTCATACTGTTCACGGGGTTCTCAAAGCAAGAAAACTGAATTGGTTTGCCATTTCCTTTTCCAGTGGACCACATTTTGTCAGACCTCTCCACCATGACCCATCCATTTGGGTGGCCCCCCAGGGCATGGCTTAGTTTCACTAAGTTAGACCAGTCTGTGGTCCATGTGATCAGATTGATTAGCTGTCTGTGACTGTAGTTTCAGTCTGTCTGTGCCCTGATCCCCTCTCTCAGTGCCTACTGTCTTACCTGGGTTTCTCTTACCTTGGATGTGGGGTTTCTTTTCATGACTGCTCCAGCAAAGTGCAGCTGCTGCTCCTTACCTCAGACTGTATATACCTGTATGGACCTACATATAGCTGTATGGAAATTGAATTTAATAGAGAACGCAGTACCAGGGGCAGGGAGACTAATCTGGAGGCTATTGCACATGTCCTTACAGGATAATTCTAGGATTTGAATTAGAGGAATGACAATGACAGAAAAAGATAAATTTGTCATGTGTGTAGTGGTTATCAAACACAGAACTTTGTGTGTGTATGTGTGACAGAGAAATAAATGAAGAAAAATATTTGAGGATATATTTTTCTTGGTTTGTGAATTTAGCAACTGGGTAGAAGATAAGGTAACAAACATAATAGGAATAGTGAGTTTAATAGAATTAAAATAATTTCATTTAATAATTTATAAATGTTTTCAGTATTTTCCTTTGAGGTTCTATAAAACTGTTAATCAGGTTAGAGTGCTGTATGTGGGTACATATTTAGAGGTATGAGTATATTCATTAAAACCACAGAAGCACTAAAATATTCCAGAAGAGGATTTAGAGCACCATATATTAATTTTTTACTGTTAGTACAGATAACTTCTTTGAGAATCAGACTCCTACACCTTGAATTTGGCATTCATCATCAGGGAATTCATTTTCCTTTAATAGTATTCATTGGGGGAGGTTCCTAAGATGGCAGAGAAATAGGATGGGGAGACCACTTTCTCCCTCACAAATTCATCAAAAGAACATTTCAACGCTGAGCAAATTCCACAAAACAACTTCTGAATGCTGGCTGAGGACATCATGCACCCAGAAAAACAGAACATTGACTTCAAAAACAGGTAGGGGAAAAAATATAAAAGACAAAAAAAAAGAGAGAGAGAGAGACAAAGGAGGTGGGGAGGGAGCTCCGTCCCAGGAAGGGAAGCCCATCCCGGGAAGCGAAGCTTAAGAAGAGAGGTTTCCAAACGCCAGGAAACACTCTCCCTGCCGAGTCTGTGGCAAGCCTTGGAAACACAGAGGGCAACATAACAGGAAGGAAAAATAAATAAATAATTAAA
>SJYX01000169.1:0-17248 GCA_006410675.1 Oreotragus oreotragus
ACTGAACTGAACTGATGGCAAAACCAATTCAATATTGTAAAATAAAAAAATAATAATAAAATAAATAAAAATTTGTTTTTCATATTTAGTTGGATTGTCCCTAAATGGTGGGACTATCAGAGAATATGCAATGCATTTTAAAGTCTCGCTTTACTATTAATATTGCATAAAAGGAAGGTGAACACGACTAAATGATTCATGACATGACACATGAAATCAGTACCACCTTTATTACATACTATGCTCTTAATATGTTTGCGTTTGCTTCTAAATTTGCTATTTACTTTAATTACTTCAGTTATGTATGTCTAGTTGATTATGGGAAAATGCCTTCTGTTTCCTAACACTGCAAAGCCTTTCAAAACATTAAAAATTTCAGAATTCAACTCTCCTATAGTTGAAGAAGATTTTAATTCTGGACTCAAGTTTCACCTGGATTCCTCTCTTCGTATTCTTCTGGCAATAGCCACCATGCTATTTTTCTGAGAAGGGAAAGAAAGAGTTACACTTAGATTTTATCCCAAAATACGATGTTCTCTAAACCAGTTAAAATATTTTCCTTCATGAGTTCTGCATTTACTGTTAGGCTTAGGAGTCTTCCACATTACAACATTATGGAAATATTCGGTGTTTTTCTCTTCTAGTACTTCCATGACTTCATTTTTGATATGTGTGTCTTTAATTCTTCCAGAATAGTCTAAAAATGGAGTGAGGTGAGTGTTAAAATATATTTTCCCTACAATGGTTAATTTGTTGTCTAAATAATTTCCATTGGTTGGAACTGCCACCTCTATTACATACTACGTTCTTAAATATGTTTGTATCTAAGTCTTAATTCTATATACCAGTGCCTGTATTTGTTTCCATTTTAGTTTTTAATATCTAGTAGTTCAAGTCTATGTTCCTTATTTGTACTGTTATTTGCAAGCACTTCTTGACTATCTCTATTTGTCCAAATCTATATCCCTACTGTCAAGTTCAAAAGTTCTACTGTGATTTTTTAGTGATAGCATTAACTTTATAAACTAATTTACAGAGTATCTGACATCCTAACTATAGAGACCATCTAATCAGAAATAAAGTATGTTTTATTACACAGTCATCTTTCTTAATATTGTTTTCTTTGGATTGTTTTACTAGGTATTTGATACTTTTCATTTTAATCAGACTTGTGCAAAACCCTGGTGCAAAGTCATTGCATTTCTGTACAAAGTTGGGCTATATTTTCTTGGTGAAATATATATACCCTTCTTACAGTAATTAGCCTTGTTTTCTCAAACTGTATTTTTGCAGCTGTTTCTTCTATCTTCAGTACACTTTACTACATCACTTGTTGAATTCACATCCCTCTTTCAAATACTCATCCTGTGTCCCTCTACTTAGAAGAATTTCCCATTTTCGTAGGTTGAACTGGGGATTATCTTTCCATGCTCTTCTGCATATTCTTTATATTCATTAATGGTTTTTTGATGTGTGTTCCAGTACAGTTTTAGCTTTCAAGAAATAGTTTATGTCCTATAAGTCTGGCTTTATTATTCTGTTTTATTAATCCAACAAACAGTCATTCAGTTTAGTTCAGTTCAATCGCTCAGTCGTGTCCGACTCTCTGCGACCCCATGAACCGCAGCACGAGTTTACCCAAACTCATGTCCATCGAGTCAGTGATGCCATCTAGCCATCTCTTTCTCTGTCGTCCCCTTCTCTTGCCCCAATCTCTCCCAGCATCAGGGTCTTTTCCAATGAGTCANATTAATCCAACAAACAGTCATTCAGTTTAGTTCAGTTCAATCGCTCAGTCGTGTCCGACTCTCTGCGACCCCATGAACCGCAGCACGAGTTTACCCAAACTCATGTCCATCGAGTCAGTGATGCCATCTAGCCATCTCTTTCTCTGTCGTCCCCTTCTCTTGCCCCAATCTCTCCCAGCATCAGGGTCTTTTCCAATGAGTCAATTCTTCGCATTAGAAACTAAAATCCCTTCTCCGCTAAATTTTCTAGCTTTTTTTAAAAAAATTCTTGTTTACATTTGCTCCTGTGCCAATAGCCTCCTAAGTAGCCTTTCTGACTTTAATACCTTCTCTTCTACTCCATCCTATTGCAAATGTCATCTCTCTAAATGGCAAAATTAGTCACAGAATTCCCTTCTACTTAAATGTCTTTCCTCTAGGAAAGCTTTCTCAGCCTTCCATCTAAATTGAACTGGGCGCCCTTCTCTGTGTTCCCTGTGAATTCCTCCAGTGTACCAATGCCTTGGCATTCATATGATTAGTTTATGTGCCTTATTCCCTTTTCTAGACTCAAGTCTCTGTGACAGTCACTTTGATTTTTATATTCCTAGTGTCTACCACAGTGTTTATCTAGTGTAAAACATTTGGGAGAGCTCTCAAAAAATAATAAATGATAACTGTCATTTATTGTCTACCGTATATCTGTCTCTTATACACATCTAGATGTGTATAAGAGACAGGAGATCAACCCTGGGATTTCTTTGGAAGGAATGATGCTAAAGCTGAAACTCCATTACTTTGGCCACGTGCGAAGAGATAGCCTCCTAAGTAGCCTTTCTGACTTTAATACCTTCTCTTCTACTCCATCCTATTGCAAATGTCATCTCTCTAAATGGCAAAATTAGTCACAGAATTCCCTTCTACTTAAATGTCTTTCCTCTAGGAAAGCTTTCTCAGCCTTCCATCTAAATTGAACTGGGCGCCCTTCTCTGTGTTCCCTGTGAATTCCTCCAGTGTACCAATGCCTTGGCATTCATATGATTAGTTTATGTGCCTTATTCCCTTTTCTAGACTCAAGTCTCTGTGACAGTCACTTTGATTTTTATATTCCTAGTGTCTACCACAGTGTTTATCTAGTGTAAAACATTTGGGAGAGCTCTCAAAAAATAATAAATGATAACTGTCATTTATTGTCTACCGTATATCCAATGACTGTTTCTCAAATGTTTAGGATCTAGGAACTACTTAATAGGAGTTCAAACCATAAGGAATCAGAGAAATGCTCATTACTTTCACTCATTACCACAGTGACATTGAGAAATATTTTAAACTCAGCTGCTATTCTAAAAATTCAAGTATACACCTTTACTCTTGATATCTACAGTTTCGAGTGTGGAAAAGAACAGTTTTATATTTATATGTTATCCATTTCTTTACACAGCACTGAAAAGATACAGTCAGTGACTGTTATCTATTATACACACTATTTTCACTATTTCCTTTAATATAAACTAAGATCAAGAGACATATAACTGATCAATTATTCTCTGCAAAAAAATAAATAAGATCTGGAAAAGAACTTAATCTCTCTTATTAGCACGGAAACATCCATTCTTGCTGCAAACAGTATCTTAGAATTATGTATCCTGATATACCCTTACCAGGCTATATTACGGTTTATTAAATCACTAGTAACAAACAGAAAAATATCTTCTCTATAACATTTAAGTGATGAATAAAAGAAGCCATTATGAACTTTTCCCTCAAATATGTACAGCACATATGACGAATGCTGATTCCTACTCTGTGTATACCAGTAAGTCCATCAAACTATGAAAGCAAAATATGTGCTACACTATACATGTAATAGTAATTGTTCATGCACACTGTGAGATATTAATTAGTGGGATTTTGTATCGGTCATCTATGGTTGCATAACAAATTACTACAAAACTTAGTGATTTAAAACAACAAGCATTTATTAGTTCTGTTTCAGTGGGTCAGGAATTACCCAAATGGTTATGGTTGACAGTCTCTCACGGGGTAGTAAACTGCCAGCCAAGGACACAGTCATCTGAAGGCTTGACTGGGACTGAAGGACCTGCTTCCAAGATCACCCAACAGTCAGTTCCCAGATTGCCAACACTACAGAATCTATTTTTCAGAGAGGAGGCAAAGAAAAACAAGGAGGTAAAGGAGAAGGAAGAAAAGGTTCCTATAAAGTAACACCAATTTGAATAACACCAGATTTCTCATCTATAACAATGGAGGTTAAAAAAAAAAACAGTGACACAATATTTTTCAAATGCATAATTAAAAAACTGTTAACTCTGAATCCCTATCTGACAAAGCTTTTCTTCAGAAATGAAGGGGAAAACAAAGACATTCTCATTAAATTAAAGGGAACTAAGAACACTTGTTGCTAGCAGATTTACCCTTAAAGAATGGCTAAAAAATCCATACAGAAAGAAAATGGTAATAGTAGAAGGATGGGTCCTCCTGACAGAAAAGACCAGTTGAATGAGAAAAAATAGTGAGAAATACAATAAG
Organism: Oreotragus oreotragus; assembly: GCA_006410675.1. Taxonomy (NCBI): domain Eukaryota; kingdom Metazoa; phylum Chordata; class Mammalia; order Artiodactyla; family Bovidae; genus Oreotragus; species Oreotragus oreotragus. The sequence continues at coordinate 4,278 of SJYX01000169.1, forward strand.
CTATCTTTTACTTCATGAGGCTCTTTAATATTTTATGCTTGATATGAAAGTTATAATACCAGCTGATGTGGTGTTCAATGTATGTAGAGAAAATATTTAAGATAATTATCCTTAAAAGATGAAGAGGTTTAAAGAGAATTCAAATAAAGTATGGTTTCTAGACTTTACTAGANCTATCTTTTACTTCATGAGGCTCTTTAATATTTTATGCTTGATATGAAAGTTATAATACCAGCTGATGTGGTGTTCAATGTATGTAGAGAAAATATTTGAGATAATTATCCTTAAAAGATGAAGAGGTTTAAAGAGAATTCAAATAAAGTATGGTTTCTAGACTTTACTAGAAGCGTAAAACATCAACACCACCACCACCAGTAGGCTGAAAGTTACATAGGCATTTGGAAATATCGAGAGCAACCACTAAGACATATACAGTGTGATATAATTTTTAAATGCCATAAAGATATCAAAATGAAACTCTTAAAAGATGTTCAAATTACCCACCAATGACAAGTGTTGGTAAGGAACAAGAAATAGAGAATGAGCAGAAAACAACAAAATGGCACTTACACCAGTTAAAAGAAAGAGATTAGCGGGGATTTAAAAAACACAATCCAGCTACATATTTTCTACAAGAAATTAATTTCACACAGAATGATAATGGACAGGTTGAAGGTAAGAAGGTGGGGAAAGATACATCAGATAAAAATCAAAGGAGAAAGCAGGAATGACTACTTGATACCAGATAAGGTGGACTTGAGAGCCAAGAACAGCATCAAGGACCAGAGGAGACACAGCATCTTAACACTAGGCAGCTACTATGCTTGAACTCTTCCATGGCAGTAATAAAGGCTGCAGTTGTGAATACATCACATCAAAACATGTGATGTCATTTTTCATGTCACTGATGATATGGCCTCCAGCTTAGACAGGATACAATGTTTACTCTCCTGATCATAAAATTCACTTTTACATAGCAAAATATGTGCATGCAGCTCACTAGGTGGAACAAATTAATATTTACATGTATTTACCAGTTCTAGTCTAAAACAATAATTCCCGAAAACATATTATTCCAAAAGGGGTCTGGGGAATAGGTATAGGGGTAGATAAAATACAAATGGCAGAATGTTGTGGTTTGAGTCTAAGGATGACAAGATCTGATCTATGTTTTAAGAGGATCACAGTGGCTGCCTGCTGAGGACAGACTTAAGGGGTTGTCAAGAGAAGAAGCGGACAGACCAGCCAGGAGGTTACCGCAATAATCCAGTAATCTAGTTAAGAATAATGGTGCCTCAAACCTGATGGAAGCAGAAGTGGAAGAGAAGAGGTCAGACTCTGGATATACTCTGAAAGTAAATGCAGCAGGATTTACTGACAGAACAGGTGTGTGCTATGCAAGAGAGAGTCAAGATGCTTCTAAAGTAGTTTTGACTTGAGTCATTAGAAATTAAAAGTTGTCTTGTACTAAGATGGGGAAAGACTATGAGCAGAGCCAGCTGAGGCGGAAATATTTAGGAGTTCACTATACCTTAAAGTAAAGTACCATTTAAATGCCAGACTCTGAAATTCAGACTGGGGTTATAACCTGGAGAATTACTAACATGAAAACGGCATTTAAAGTCCTGGGACTACATAAGCTCACCCAAGGAATGACTATAAATACAGAATCTTGGTCCAAAGACTTGAGACCTGAGGTTTTAAGTGCTTAGAACTCAGGGACTCAAGGAGGAAACAGGATCTGCAACTGAGCACGAGGAGAAGGAGAGAAGGAGACATTCGATGAGAGAACAGATGGTACAAAATAACCATCTAGGAGAGGGGGAGAGTGAACAGACTAGAGAAATATATTGCTGGGCAGCATGATGCTTAAGTTGAATGATCATAAATTTGAAATGAGTCAGCTTAAGTTGAATGATCATAAATTTGAAATGAGTGCTGTACATTATTTTTTCCAACTACACTGGGCTGTGCAGGGGTGAGGACAAATTAGATAGGACTAGAACTAAACCAAACAAATGAGAAAATGGCAAGGAAGCTGAGGATGTATAAAAGGAAGTATAAAACAAAAACTGTTAGAAATGCAAAGTAGCAGAAAATTTCCATACCAGATATTAAAGCATATTATAAAACATAAAACCATAAAACATTTTTTTAAGTGTGCTGGCCAAGTCAGATTACAGAGTCACCAGTGGAGCAGAGATGAATTTTCAGAAATACATACAAGAATTTAGTATACAATAAAAGTGGCATTTCTAATCATTGGAGGTAGCTATTTGATAAATGTTATAGGGATAATAGCTAACCAATTTTAAAATACACTGATTAATTCTCATTAAGCACTGTACACCAAAATAAATTCCAAAGGAATTAAAGACTTAAGTGTTTAAGAATTAGATCATAGTGACCCCAGAAGAAAATATTCATGATCATGTATATAAGGTAGGATAAGGCATATATGATATATGCATGTGAAAAAGATCAAGTTTCAAAGTAGTATTTATATTGTGACTCTCTAGATATAAGGGCATAGAATGTAGCAAACTGTTAGTAAGAAATATGTCTGGATATTTGGATTATGAGTAATTATATATGCTTCTGTAAGCCTTAGTGTATTTTGCAAATTTTCTACAAGGAGCATGTATTAACTTTTGTTTAGCTTTTATATTTACTATTTTTAATTAAACAAGTGATATATTTATAACAATATATATTTTCCAAAAATGAAATGCAGAAATCCCATCATCCACTCCATCTCTTACCATTCCTAGACATGTAAGGTAATCAGATTAACAGCCTGGTGTCCATCTTTCTTCATATATAAATGAAACACACACACACAGATACAGTTTTGTAATTTTCTTTTCAAAATATGATTATATTGCTAAGTACACTTTACTCAACTACTTGCTCTTTCAGTATCCAAATTAATAGGTAATAATCTAAGATATTAGGAATGTGATGGATAAACCATAGTTTATTTAATTAGCCTCCTTTTGATGAAGAATGAGTTTCCAGTTAGGAGTTATTACAAACAATGCAATGAACATCTCCAGACTTTTATCCTTATATGCTGATGTACTTGTTTCTTTAAAATGGAGTTCTAAAAATAGGAATACAGAAGTAAAAGGTATATGCATGCTTAGCTGCAAAAGATATTGCCAGAACACTTCTTCAAATTAACTATAGTAAGCAGTAGGCAGAATTCTAAGATGACCTCCCTCTCCTCACCATATACACATCTTACAGCAATTCCCGGTACTATGAATATTGTAGATTCCCAGATCATGTTAGTTTCATGACCTTAAGAGAGAGATTTTTTTCATTTGGGCCTGACCTAATCACATGAGCCTTTTAAAATAAGACAGTTTTCCCCAGCTGAACATAAAAAAGTCAGAGATTTGAAACACAAGAATTTGGCTTGCCATTACTGGCCTGAAGATGGAGAGGGTCACATGGCATGAAATATGGACACCTATGCTTGCTAAGAGTGGCCTACAGCTGACAGCTAGCAAAGAAGGGGACCTCAGTCCTAGAACTTCAAGGAAACAAATTCTGTCAACAACCAGTGAACTTGGAAGAGCCCCGGATTAAGAGCTGTTGCTCTGACAAACACTATGATCCTGAGCAGAGAAACCAGCCACACTGTCCCTGAACTTCTAACCTACAGACAGAGTGAGATAATGCACTTGGGTTGCTATGAGCCACTAAATGTGTGGTAACATTATAAAACAAGAGAAAATAATACAGTAAGATTCACCCTCAACAGCAATGTACCCGGTACCTATTTTCTTCACTGTCTCACTAGCGTCAACACTTAACTGCGGTTTTGCAATTGATACAAAATGTGTACGAACACCATGGAGAACTGCCTCTGAACAAATCCACCTCTCAATACACCACTCTGATGGGCCTCTAATTAATCTGACTGATGGGATGAGACCAAATCGCTCAACTGTAAACACTTGCAAATCTCTTGGGACCAGTGTTTTCTGGGAGAGAGACAATAATTACACACAAGAGCATACATTGTACCCCTGGAAAAGTGTTTCAAATTGTTGGGGATCCCTCCCTACCCCAGTGGGATATGTATCAGTCATGGGGCTAAGGTTAATAGTGTCTCCTGGATTTTATTCAAGGAATTAAAGATAGACTAATATTTGCAATTGATTAAGATCAATCACAATAACAGATGACACTGTTGTCATTAATAGCAGACATGTTTCTATGAACTTTACATACGTTCCTTGACCCATTCAAATCTTACAACAGTGTGGTTGACAATAATGCCATTTTATTAAATAAAAGAAACAAAATGGGGTGGGAGGTGGGAGGGGGGTTCATGTTTGGGAGCTCATGTACACCCGTGGTGGATTCACGTCAATGTATGCCAAAACCAATACAGTACTGTAAAGTAAAATAAAGTAAAAATAAAAATTTTAAATAAAAAAGAAACAATAAAAGCAGCTTAATTGATCATTTAAAAATTTCATAAAATGAATGCTACTTGATTTACAAGAACTCTTTAAAAATTTATAATAGATGTTTCTTTACCATGACAAAGAATTATAGATTTCAAACTAACCATCAACTTCATACCTAAAAATAGAAAACTAAGGATAATTGTGTTAAATCTATGCCAAAGAGAAAGAAACAACAGAAGAGGCCAGTGACAATCATTTTATGAAACAACCCAATTGCATTCCTGATTAGCTCCTGTGGCCATCATTAATTTATTAAACTCAACTTGACAGATATTTCCTATTTTAGATTTCAGATTTGCAGAAAAATATATTATTGACAAGCATTTTTAAAAAGGAGATTGGATGAAGGCCACTGGATAAAACCAAAGAGGACTCAAAGCAAGAATTTGCTCATCTCTGGCCATTTCAACCCAAGAACAGGCTCCTGAGTCCCTCAGCCTCCAAGGGGCACCCAGTACTGCTGCTACATTTTCTGCTGCTGGATGTTAAGTTGACATCTAATTGTGATGTTGTGACAGAACATTGATTTCTGAAGGCAGTGTTTCTCTCCCTTTTATACAAGAAAACACAACTAGAGTCCCTAAAGGAAGAAGAGCCCCAGTTCTTCAGAATAAATCAGCCATAATAATGCTTCAAACGTTCCAGGTTTAAGTCCATCAGTTAGACTGAAACCTCTTTGAATGCATTCAACCAGAGTGAAACTCTGCCAGTGGTAAAAAAGAAAGCAGCACATAGTTTCATGATATTCAACCTACCACCTTCCACAGTGATGAGACAGAAACCTGTCTGGGGTGAAGAACATGGGGGAATTTGTAGCGGTTACTACCTGTCATAGATGTAACTGCTCCAGATCTGTTCTGCCCAACCAACTTCTGATGTCTCAACCATGAGAATAACCACAAACAGGGAAAGTGAGTCTTAAACCAGGAGCGAGTGGGTCAGAGACTGGTAGGTCTGATCTAGGTAGCCCTTCTAATATATTCATTTCAATTTTTAGAGAATATTCTATTTCTAGGCCTCCTGGGAATTTTAACAGTAGAACAAAAAAAATGAGGTGTGAAAAGTGATAAGACAGAAAAGATACTATCAACTCACGAGTAAGCTACTTACCATAAAGCTGAGACATATTAAGTATTTAATATATGAATAAAGAACAATTCCAACAATGAAAGATAACCACGAACCAGACATTATGCTAAAAGATTTTCATCTAATCTTCACAACAGTCATATGAAATACGTATTGTTACTGCCCCCTATTAACAGATGAGAAACTGAAACTTACGGACATTAAGTACCCTAATTAATGATATCATGTCATCAATGACAAACTGGAACTGGAGCCCTAGTTAGTGTGATTCTAAAACTCATGTTCTTAACCACTTTATTATATGACCAAGTTCTAAGAAAAAAATTTTGGTAGAAAGAGCATGAGTGTAAGAGGAACAATTACACTAGGGGATGAATGATACCACCAAAAATCCCAGCAAGTATATAAATGAGAGTATAGGTCTGGATCTTTCTTGTATCAGACCTAAATTCTGCACCTGATGAGCTTGCCCACTGAAGAAAATTATCACCTAAATCCTCTTGGATAACTTAAGTAGGAGACCCAAATCTCATTCTTAGTGTCCCTAGCCTTCCTAGACAACCTGAAATTAAAAATACATTTCTAAGTTCTCCCATTACATGTGTCCAGAGAGTCTATCTTGTTAACTGCTGTATCACCAGCACCTTGCACTACATAATGTCTAGTGTGTGAGTGAGTGAAAGTCGCTCAGTCGTGTCCAACTCTTTGCGACCCCATGGACCATGCAGTCCATGGAATTCTCCAAGCCAGAATACTGGAGTGGGTAGCCTTTCCCTTCTACAGGGAATCTTCCCAACCCAAGAATCAAACCCAGGTCTCCCACATTGTAGCCGGATTCTTTACCAGCTGAGCCACAAGGGAAGCCCAAGAATACTGGAGTGGATAGCCTATCCCTGCTCCAGGGAATCTTCCCGACCCAGGAATCAAACCGGGGTCTCCTGCATCACAGGTGGATTCTTTACTGAATGCCTAGATGTTTAAATAGTTATTTAATGACTGAATGAATACATTTTATCTCCTACATTATTCTTGTTGATGTTTCAAAATGATGCATTTCTGGTTATCTCTAGCCTTTCTGAGATTGGCAAAAAGTATTTTTATTCTTCTTTTGCAACCATTTATTTAATGTTCCAGCTGAGATAGAAGCATTATTTACATCATTCTCATAATATAAAGGCATGAAAAAATTGCACTTAACATCTTAACAAATCAAATATGATCCCAGAGCACAGCTAGTATATAAGTGACTGTATAAATATGGAGAAATCAGTTTTCCATACCAGTGTGTTTCAATTCTAATTGAGCAAACGAGAGGCACAGTAAGGGGAGATTTCCAAGATATATGTCCTAGCTACCAGAAGTAGTCTTAGAATAAGTTGATATGATACAATTTGACCAATTCATCAAGAAGAAAGGTAAGGCCAGAACTTCCACTAAAACCACTAGAAGCCTCATAAGAATGTAAAACCAGTCACAGTGGCTATCCACTGCCAATAAAAATACTTCAGGAAAATCATATTTGTAATCCATGTATGTAAAATTAACTTTATATTTCAAGAGAAATGCTTCCTACATACAAGACAGTAGCTGCCTTGTCAAATGAACAAAGGTTGTTAATACGAGAAATTCTATTTCTTTCTGCCTACACACTCAATTATCACTTAGTGACTCTCAAAAGTTAGCCAACTAGTTTCTTATAGCAGATTCTAGGTCAAAATCACTTCTAGTTTTTTTAAAAAAAAGGACTTAATGGTGACAAATGGAACATCATATTTCAGAATCAAATGTGTATAGACATTTCTCATCCTTTCATCTTTCAGTGACATTCAATGCTGCTGATCACTGTTCCTTTACAAAATCCTCTCCTCATAATTCGAGGCAGTATTTTTCTTGGCTTTTTTCCCTAGTTTCTAAGGCTCTCTGTTTCTTGTTTTCAGTATGGGAGAATCTAGATATAGAGGGATATTTTGCTATTGCTTTGTCACTAAGTTGTGTACAACTCTTTGCAACCCCATGGATTGTAGCCCACCAAGATGTTCTGTCCATGGGATTTCCCAGGCAAGCATACTGGAGTGGTTTGCCATTTCCTTCTCCAGGGAATCTTCCTAATCCAGTGACTGAACCTACGTCTCCTGCATTGGCAGATAGATCCTCTACCACTGTCTCACCAGGGAAGCCCTATAGAGGGATATATTTTGCTCTAAATGGAAAAATCTCATGCTTAACATCCTGAATGCTTTGGTGTAAAATTCTGGGCTTTTTACCTAAGGCAAGTTACTTCATATTCCTAAGTCTAAATATCCTCACTCTTAAAATGAGAGCAAGAACATGGGAATTTGGCAGAGTGGTATGTACACACTATACCTTATTTATAAGTTCTCACCAGAAATTGAATAAGCACTTATGCATGACTGGACTTCTCAGACAAATTTTAAACTGCAAAATTTCATCATTATTAATATTATATTATTATTAAAATAAGTTTACATGACAAAGCTGACTCTTTATGACTCTTTCCATTTAGATATTTTCTGATGGCTCAAGGTGATCAATAAACACACATCANTTCTCCAAGCCAGAATACTGGAGTGGGTAGCCTTTCCCTTCTACAGGGAATCTTCCCAACCCAAGAATCAAACCCAGGTCTCCCACATTGTAGCCGGATTCTTTACCAGCTGAGCCACAAGGGAAGCCCAAGAATACTGGAGTGGATAGCCTATCCCTGCTCCAGGGAATCTTCCCGACCCAGGAATCAAACCGGGGTCTCCTGCATCACAGGTGGATTCTTTACTGAATGCCTAGATGTTTAAATAGTTATTTAATGACTGAATGAATACATTTTATCTCCTACATTATTCTTGTTGATGTTTCAAAATGATGCATTTCTGGTTATCTCTAGCCTTTCTGAGATTGGCAAAAAGTATTTTTATTCTTCTTTTGCAACCATTTATTTAATGTTCCAGCTGAGATAGAAGCATTATTTACATCATTCTCATAATATAAAGGCATGAAAAAATTGCACTTAACATCTTAACAAATCAAATATGATCCCAGAGCACAGCTAGTATATAAGTGACTGTATAAATATGGAGAAATCAGTTTTCCATACCAGTGTGTTTCAATTCTAATTGAGCAAACGAGAGGCACAGTAAGGGGAGATTTCCAAGATATATGTCCTAGCTACCAGAAGTAGTCTTAGAATAAGTTGATATGATACAATTTGACCAATTCATCAAGAAGAAAGGTAAGGCCAGAACTTCCACTAAAACCACTAGAAGCCTCATAAGAATGTAAAACCAGTCACAGTGGCTATCCACTGCCAATAAAAATACTTCAGGAAAATCATATTTGTAATCCATGTATGTAAAATTAACTTTATATTTCAAGAGAAATGCTTCCTACATACAAGACAGTAGCTGCCTTGTCAAATGAACAAAGGTTGTTAATACGAGAAATTCTATTTCTTTCTGCCTACACACTCAATTATCACTTAGTGACTCTCAAAAGTTAGCCAACTAGTTTCTTATAGCAGATTCTAGGTCAAAATCACTTCTAGTTTTTTTTAAAAAAAAGGACTTAATGGTGACAAATGGAACATCGTATTTCAGAATCAAATGTGTATAGACATTTCTCATCCTTTCATCTTTCAGTGACATTCAATGCTGCTGATCACTGTTCCTTTACAAAATCCTCTCCTCATAATTCGAGGCAGTATTTTTCTTGGCTTTTTTCCCTAGTTTCTAAGGCTCTCTGTTTCTTGTTTTCAGTATGGGAGAATCTAGATATAGAGGGATATTTTGCTATTGCTTTGTCACTAAGTTGTGTACAACTCTTTGCAACCCCATGGATTGTAGCCCACCAAGATGTTCTGTCCATGGGATTTCCCAGGCAAGCATACTGGAGTGGTTTGCCATTTCCTTCTCCAGGGAATCTTCCTAATCCAGTGACTGAACCTACGTCTCCTGCATTGGCAGATAGATCCTCTACCACTGTCTCACCAGGGAAGCCCTATAGAGGGATATATTATGCTCTAAATGGAAAAATCTCATGCTTAACATCCTGAATGCTTTGGTGTAAAATTCTGGGCTTTTTACCTAAGGCAAGTTACTTCATATTCCTAAGTCTAAATATCCTCACTCTTAAAATGAGAGCAAGAACATGGGAATTTGGCAGAGTGGTATGTACACACTATACCTTATTTATAAGTTCTCACCAGAAATTGAATAAGCACTTATGCATGACTGGACTTCTCAGACAAATTTTAAACTGCAAAATTTCATCATTATTAATATTATATTATTATTAAAATAAGTTTACATGACAAAGCTGACTCTTTATGACTCTTTCCATTTAGATATTTTCTGATGGCTCAAGGTGATCAATAAACACACATCAATAGTTCTCTTCTGTTGGATTAGGCCTGCAAGTAGAAGAATGGAGTAACTGTAACATCTATAGATGACATTCATTGAATTTATTAAGCCTAAGATATTTCCCAAGAGATTTACACACTTTATTACATTTAATACTCACAACAATCCTATGATGGAGTTAATAAAATTATTCCTTTTTCAGAGAAAAGTAAATTAAGGCACAGAAAGAATGAGAATTTGCAAGTCACAGATGACTAAATGGCAGAGCCAAATATATCTGACTCCAAGTCTTCTTCATGCCCACTCTCCACCTCAATCTCATGAAAAATCTGCTTTTCCTTTGTGATCCTGGAGTCAATTTCAGGATCTCAGGCCAGACATTTAAACTCCCTGGTTATCCAATGACAGATGAATGGATAAAGAAGATGCGGTACATATATACAATGGAGTACTACTCAGCCTCTAAAACAAATGAAATAGGGTCATTTGTACAGACATGGATGAACCCAGAATTAGTCATTCACAGTGAAGTCAGAAAAATAAATATTGACTATTAACACATACATGTGTAATCTAGAAAAATAGCACAGATGAACCTATTTCCAAGGCAGGAATAGTGATGCAGATGTAGACAACAGACATGTGAACACGGCGGTGGGGGAAGAAGGGTGGGAAAAACTGGGATCAACATATATATTATCATGTGGTAACAGATAACCAGTGGGAGCTGCTGAAAACCACAGGAAGTACAGCTCAGAGCTCCGCCTCTCTAGGTGGAACGCAGGTGGAGTGCGAGGTCCAAGAGTGAAGGGATATATATGTGCACACGGTGATTCACTTCATTGTACAGCAGAAACTAACACAACATTGTAAAACAATTATATTTCAACAAAAAATAAACTCCCTGGTTATGAAATGAGTGTGTGCTGAGTCACTCAGTGGTGTCCAACTCTTTGCACCATGGACTGTAGCTCACCACACTCCTCTGTCCAGGGATTCCCCAGGCAAGAATACTGGAGTGGGCTGCCATGCCCTCCTCCAGGGGATCTTCCCATCCCAGGGATCGAACCCACATCTCCTGCATTGCAGGTGTATTCTTTACTGTATGAGCCACCAGGGAAGCCCAAGAATACTGGAATGTGTAGCCTATCCCTTCTCCAAGGGAATCTTCCCAACCCAGGATTTGAACCAGGGTCTCCTGCATTGCAGGTAGATCCTTTACTAGCTGAGCTACCAGGAAAGCCTGGTTATGAATTATATGTATATAAATATTCAAAATAAAATCATTAAATCCCGTGAACATGTAAGCTTTGATTTCATGCCTATAATAAAGTATTACTAAGGTATAAGTCATACGTGATCAATAAAAAGCTTGATTTGTCACCTGCAGTGACCAACTGAGTAGACACTTGCCATTATTAAGTAATAACTGCTTTATTTATTAAAGAAAGTAAGCTCATTTGGAAAGAGAATTGCAGGTATCAAATGCATAAATATATTTCAGCTGCAAATCTGTTCCCAATCTATCAAGACATATGATACTGAAGACTACCTTCTCTATTTCTATCAAATGTGAGTTACTCATTCAACAATTAGTTGTAACAGGCACTGGGTTCAACAAAACACAGTTCTTGAAGACCTCCATTTTTGCCTTATGGAAAACTACATAATCTAAAGGACTTCTGCTATAAGATAACTAGAACCTGGTTCAAATATGAATTCCTGGTGGCTGAGATGGCAAAGAATCTTTCTTTGAAGTTGAATTCCGAGAAGGCAAGGTTTCTTAAAAATGACACAATAGCACTAACCATAATAGAAAAAAGTTATATATTAGACTTCCTTAAAATCAAGAATTCTGTTCATCAAAAGACATTACTAAGATAATGAAAAGGCAAATCACTTACAGAGACTTTTTTTAATGTGTGCAACTGACAAAGAATTATTATCTAGAATATATTTGTTAAATCATATATATCAATAGGGAAAAGACAGACAACGCAATGGAAGGGGGCGAGGAGCCAAAACCCACTCACTTCATAAGGAGAAAGAAAGACATTCAAATGGTGAATAAATATATGAAACTGCTCAACATCACTGGTCATCAGAGAAATGCAAATTTTAAACCACAATGAGATACTACTATACACCCACCAGAATTACTAAAACTAAAATATAGACTAGTGCCTGGAGAATCCCAGGGATGGGGGAGCCTGGTGGGCTGCCGTCTCTGGGGTCGCACAGAGTCATACACGACTGAAGCGACTTAGCAGCAGCAGCAGTGTTTGTAAAGATGTAGAGCAACTGGAATTCTCATACAGTACTGGTGGGAGAGTAAATCAGTACAATTATTTTACAAAACTTTTTGGTTCTATCTACCAAGATAAAACTCATATTTAAAATTCTACTTGGGACAGCAATTCTACTCCTGGACTTCTATGGTTCAGAAGATGTTCCACATCTTGAGCTAAGTGGTAGTTATATGGGTAGGTGGGTTGGTATAAAAATTAATTGTTCTATACATTTAAGATCCACATAACTTTACTGTGTTTACCTCAATTTTTAAAGTGTCAAAATACATAAAACAAAAATTGATGGAACTATAAAGAGAAATTGATAACTCAACCATTTCAGTATTAGATTTCAATAAACCTCTCTCCTAAATAGCCAAGCAGACCAAAATGTAATAAAGATATAAAATGTTGAACATAATTAACAATATCGACTTAATGGACATATGTAGAAACAGTCCCTAACTATTAGAAAATACTCTTTCTTTTCGTATTCACGGGAAATATTTATATGATAATAAATCCCATGTCAAGCTCCAAGAAATTTCAGGTATTTATTGTTCTATAGAATATATTCTCAGGGAATAATGCAATTAAATTTGAAATCATTTTTTAAAAGCTAAAACTCTCATACATTTTGGAAATTTTAAAACACAGTTGTGAATAATTCATTAGTTAAATCGTAACAGTGTTTAAAACAAAGCAAAAATAAATCACAGATGAGGGCTTCCACTTCC
>SJYX01000170.1:9907-25163 GCA_006410675.1 Oreotragus oreotragus
CTTTCTTTTTTTTTTTTTTTTTTTTTTTTGGAGGGGTATATAGCCAGTAGTGGACTTGCTGGGTCATATGACAGTTTTATTTTTAGTTTTTGGAGAAACCTCCATATGGTTTCCCACAGTGGCTGCACCAATTTACATTCCCACCAAGAGAGTGTAAGGGTACCATTTTCTCCACACCTATGCCAATATTTGTTATTTGTGTTCTTTATGATGACAGTTGATTCTGACAGGTATGAGGTGATATCTCATTGTGGATTTGATTTGCATTTCCCTAATAATTAGTGATGCTGAGCATCTTTTCATGTGTCTCAAGATATCTGCATTTCCTCTTTGGGAAAATGCTCAGTTATGTCTTCTTAAAAGAAACAAAAGCAAAAATTTAAAAATTGGACCTGATTAAACTTAAAAGTTTTTACACAGCAAAGGAAACCATTGTTAAAATGAAAAGGCAACCTACAGAATCAGTTCAGTTCAGTCACTCAGTCGTGTCCGACTCTTTGCGACCCCATGAATCACAGCACGCCAGGCCTCCCTGTTCATTACCATCTCTCAGAGTTCACTCAGACTCACGTCCATCGAGTCCGTGATGCCATCCAGCCATCTCATCCTTCGTCGTCTCCTTCTCCTGCTCCCAATCCTTCCCAGTATCAGAGTCTTTTCCAATGAGTCAACTCTTCACATGAGGTGGCCAAAGTACTGGAGTTTCAGCTTTAGCATCATTCCTTCCAAAGAAATCCCAGGGCTGATCTCCTTCAGAATGGACTGGTTGGATCTCCTTGCAGTCCAAGGGACTCTCAAGAGTCTTCTCCAACACCACAGTTCAAAAGCACCAATTCTTCGATGCTCAGCCTTCTTCACAGTCCAACTCTCACATCCATACATGACCACAGGAAAAACCATAGCCTTGACTAGACGGACCTTAATCGGTAAAGTAATGTCTCTGCTTTTGAATATACTATCTAGGTTTTTCATAACTTTTCTTCCAAGAATAGGGGAAAATATTTGCAAATGATAAGACCAAAATGAGGTTAAAATTCAGCAGGTAAAAGCAGTTCCTACAACTCAACATCGAAAATATAAACAACCCAATTTTTTTTTTTAAAGGAACTGCATTTTCAAAGGTAAAAGTGAGCACTGTCTTCCCTAGGTTTAGGCTAGTGGAAATAATTTTGAGAAGAGGTAGAGAAAGGTGTAAATCAGGGTCATTAGGATGTTGTGTGATGAAGAGGGCCTTGATGAGTTACTATAATGAGAATGCTTTCTCAGCAAAGGGAGGAGGCTGCTGAAAGGAAAAGGAAAAGATAATCAAAGTAGCTAAAATAAATCCTTTCTTGCTTTAATAATTCTGTCTCAGGTTCAGCTGTCTGGCAGGCATATGCCCTCTTCAAGTCTACTGCTTAAAAGTCCTCCATTTCAATGTAGCAGAATTCTCTATTCTCAGAAGTTCAGAAAAAAATAATTTGAAATAGCATGAAATGACAATACAGACATGCCTTTGACTGCATGCTTCAATTTCTCTGACTGCAAATAGAACAGAATTTAAACAGAATTGATTGAATATTTGAACAGAAATGATTACTTCTATTTACCCTGTAGGATTTTTGTGGACTATGGCTTCCTACTAAATAATGGATAGTGAAACAAATTGCTTTCATCTCTTAAAGGACTTTTCTCTGTCTTAAATCATTCTCAACTTTTTCTCCCTTTTGGAACATTCATATAGAGTAAGCATATTTAAAATGTGGAACTAAAATGTAACAGTAAACATATTTGGCAAGGCAACTGATTGTCGCTATGGCAACAATGAATCTGCGTGATATTTAGTCTTTCCATTACTTTTCTGTTGCTATAGTAATGAAATCTTGGATTTCTGACACCATTTCCAAATTTTACTAAACCACAGCCTCTTTCGCCCCGCAAGAAGGAGGAAAGGCCAGTATTATTAATGCACATGTATGAGGCTCTTTTCTAGCACTAGGACATGGACTACATTTTGCTACATGTTCAGTTCATTCACTCAGTTGTATTTGACTCTTTGCAACCCCATGCACTGCAGTCCATCACCAGCTCCCGGAGCTTACTCAAACTCATATCCATTGAGTCAGTGATGAAATCCAACCATCTCATCCTCTGTTGTCCCCTTCTCCTCCTGCCTTCAATCTTTCCCAGAATCAGGGTCTTTTCCAATCAGTCAGCTCTTCTCATCAGGGGGCCAAATTATTAGAGGTTCAGCTTCAGCATCAGTCCTTCCATTTCAGGACTAATTTCCTTTAGGATTGACTGATTTGATCTCCTTGCTGTCCAAAGCACGCTCAAGAGTCTTCTCCAACACCACAGTTCAAAAGCATCAATTCTTCGGCTCTCAGCTTTCTTTATAGTCCAACTCTCACATTCATACATGACTACTGGAAAAACCATAGCTTTGACTAGATGGACCTTTGACATCTACATGTTAATCAAACTAAAAAACATGCTTTAAAAGTAGAAAAATATCTAGCAAAAAGCTAAGAAAGTAGAACAAAAGTAAAGCAATAATTTTGTTATTAAGACTCAGCCTTTTATACTAGACCTGTACAAAAGCAGCTTTAATTTATGAAATGTTGAACTTAAATCAAATAGTAATGGATAAAGGAGAATGTTTTTGTTTCTTTTTAGAGGAAATAAACAGGAAAATAATGGCAGTTAAGAGCCACAGAAATGATTAAGAAAATTTCTTGGGGTTTTGAGGGGCTTTTGTGTTTAAGAAAATATTATATGGAGAGTGGCCAAGATGGCAGAGTGGAAAGACCCTGAGCTCACAGTCTCTCACACGCACACAAAATCACAACTAACCACAGAACAACTATTGATGAAAAAATTGGCACCTATCGAAAAAGATCTACAGCAAAAGATATAAAGGAGAAACGTCAATGAGATGGTTCAGAGAGGCAGATTCACAGTAATCAAATCCCATGCCCTGCCAGTGGATAATCCACAAAATGGAGAATGATTATATTGCAGAGCTTTTCCCACAGGAGAGAGTTCTGAGCCCCACACCAGGCTCTGCAGCCTGGGAATCTGGACAAGTCTCCAGAGCATTTGATTCTGAAGGCCAGTAGGGAATAATTGCAGGAGTTCCACATGACTGAAGCTAATAGAAAAGTCACTCTTAAAAGGTGCACACAAAACCTCACACACACACACACAAGAATGGAGGACAAAATCAATAATTTGATAGCAGCCTGGACGGGAGAAATATCAATAACCTCAGAAATGCAGATGACACCACCCTTATGGCACAAAGTGAAGAGGAACTAAAGCTGAAACTCCAGTACTTTGGCCACCTCATGCGAAGAGTTGAGTCACTGGAAAAGACTTTGATGCTGGGAGGGATTGGGGGCAGGAGGAGAAGGGGACGACAGAGGATGAGATGGCTGGATGGCATCACTGACTCGATGGATGTGAGTCTGAGTGAACTCCAGGAGGCCTGGTATGCTGCGATTCATGGGGTCGCAAAAAGTCGGACACGACGGAGCAACTGAACTGAACTGGACCAGAGCTACCAGCTATTCTTGGAAAGTCACCTGGAGAGGCAGGAAGAGAGAAGTGTGGCTTACCCTGGGGATACAGATACTGGTATCAGATGTACTGGGGAACATTCAATGACATTAACACTGCTGCTGTAAGCAGCCGACATTTTGGCTCACTAATGTCAAAACCTAGCAACACCCAACAACCTAGAGGTGACAGTGCTGGGACACTTTGGGTAAAACAACTAGCTGGGAAGAGACACAGACCTACCCATCAGCAGACAAGTTGACTAACTACTAAAGAGCCCACAACCAGCTCTGGACACATCCCTAGACAGAGTTCAGCCCACAAAGGTATAGGACCCACCATGACTCACCACTGGACAGGCACTGGATCTCTAGACCAGCTTTCCCCACCAGGAGGCAACCAGAAGCAAGGATACCATGATCCCACAACATAGGGTAGACTCTACCCTGGGAACAGCTGGACCCTGGCGTGCCCACTGGCAGGGCAATACCACATCTAGGACAGTAAAGACACCATACTCAACTGTGTCAGAAATTGACACCCCCTACCAAGGATATGAACTCCAAGGATTCTGCACCAAGACTCTAGGAACTGGCTCTGTGTTCCAGAGATCTGGAAATAATACAAAAATATTGTTTCACCTGCTAGTGGGTGGGCAACAACTCTAAGTCTTTGTAACCATGACTCTGCCCACCAGTGAACCAACGCATTCCCTGAGGACACAAGGGTGTCTGCATCCAGCTACCTTGCAATTAGGCAGCAAGAAATATCTGCATAAGGCAGGATCCATCAGTGAACTAGACTAGAGCCCAACAAAGCCTATCAGACCACTCACATCATCAGCCCACAACAGAGAATCCATGAAGCCCTCTTAGTGGGAACCTCTAGAGGATATAACTTGAGTGACAAGAGGGAAGTGCACTGCTAGGACACATAGGACTCTCCTACAGAGAGCCACTTCTCCAAGGTTGAGAAGTGTAACTAACTCACCACATACATAAAAATACAAACAGCAATTAGACAAAATGAGGTGGCAGAGGATTATGTTCCACATGAAAGAACAAGGTAAAACCTCAGAATAACCAAGTGAAGTGTCTACCTGAGAAAGATGAATGACCACAAAGATGATCAAAGAACACATGAGGAGAATGGATGTACAGAGCAATAAATTAGAAAAATTAAACAAAGAGTTATAAAATACAAGAAGCAACCAACCAGAGTTGAAGAATACAATAACTGGAATGAAAAATACACTAGAAGGAATCAATAGTAGGCTAAATGATGCAGAAGAACAGATCATCAAGCAGGTGGAGTAATGGAAATCACTACTGCAGAACAGAAAAAAGAAAAAAATGAATGAAAAGAAATGAGGACAATTCAAGAGATCTTTGGGACAACAGCAAGCACACTAATATTTGCATTATAGGGGTCCCAGAAAGAGACAAAAGAAAGAGCCTGAGAAAATATTTGAAGAGATAATACCTGAAAACACTTCCTTAATGTGGGAAAGGAAATAATCACAAGTCCAGGAAATATGAGAATCCCATACAGAATTAACCCAAAAAGAGATGTACAAGGGCACCTTATATACAAAATGACAAAAGTTAAAGAGAGACTACTAAAGGCAATAAGGGAAAAGTGGCAAATAACATCCAAGGGAACTATCATAAGGCTATCTGCTGATTTTTCAGCAGGAAATCCACAGGCCAGAACAAAATGGCATGATATATTTAAAGTAATGAAAGGGAAAAACCTGCAACCAAGAATACTCCACCCAGCAAGGCTCTCCTTCAGATTTGATGGAGAAATCAAAGGCTGTGGAGAAAAGCAAAAGCTAAAAGACTTCAGCACCACTATACCAGCTTTACAAAAAATATAAAAGGAAATCTTCTAGGTTAAGAAAAAAAAAAGGCTGCAACTAGAAACGAGAAAATTATGAAATGTAAAAGCTCATCAGTAAGGCAAACATACAGTAAAGATAGGGAATCATCCATGCACAAACTAGTAGGGAGGTTAAAAGACAAAAGTAGTAAAATTATCCTGATCAACCATAAGCAGTTAAAGGATACACAAAACAATTAGAAGGAAATATGACATCAAAAACAGCAATCACGAGTGGAGGAGAGTACAAATGTGGAGTATTTAAAAAGCAATTGAAAAAATATAATACATTTGAATTTAAGAGATTAGTAACTATATATAGAGAGAGAGAAAATTTGAGCAAGAAGGGAAGAGACAGAGAGAGAGGGAGAAAGCTAGAAGGAGGGAGACAGATATACCAAAACCTTGTGGTAATTGCAGGCCAAATATCTATGGTAGATATACACACAGAAAAAGAAAAAGGAATCCAGACACAACACTAAAATTAGTCATCAAATCACAAGATTAAAAAAAATAGAAAGATAAAAATAGACCTACAAAAGCAAATCTTAAATAACAAACTGGCAACAACAATATACATATCAATAATTACCTGCAATGTAAATGGACTAAATACTTCAACCAAAAGACAAACTGGTTGAATAGATTAAAAAAAAAAAAAAATCAAGACCTGTACATATGTTGCCTACAAGAGACTCACTTCAGATCTAGAGACACATAAAGACTGAAAATGAGGCATTAGAAAATATTGCTCCAATATAATGGAAATCTTAAGAAGGCTGAACTCAGTTCAGTTCAGTTCAGTCGCTCAGTCATGTCCAACTCTTTGTGACCCCATGAATCACAGCATGCCAGGCCTCCCTGTCCATCACCAACTTCCGTAATTCACTCAAACTCATGTCCATCAAGTCGGTGATGCCTTCCAGCCATCTTATCCTCTGACGTCCCCTTCTCCTCCTGCCCCCAATCCCTCCCAGCATCAAAGTCTTTTCCAATGAGTCAACACTTCACATGAGGTGACCAAAGTATTGCAGTTTCAGCTTTAGCATCAGTCCTTCCAAAGAACACCCAGAACTGATCTTTAGAATGGACTGGTTGGATCTCCTTGCAGTCCAAGGGACTCTCAAGAGTCTTCTCCAACACCACAGTTCAAAAGCATCAATTCTTCGGTGCTCAGCTTCCTTCACAGTTTAAATTTCACATCCATACATGACCACTGGAAAAACCATAACCTTGAGTAGATGGATCTTTGTTGGCAAAGTAATGTCTCTGCTTTTTAATATGCTATCTAGGTTGGTCATAAGTTTCCTCCATATACATATCAAAAAAGAATTTAAAAGAGAGACTAATGTAAAACACAAAAAAGGACACTACATAATGAGTTAAGGATCAATTCAAGAAGAAGATATAACAATTGTAAATAGATGTCCATGCAACGTAAGAAACCCCCATATATAAGAGAAATGTTAACAGACTTAAAGGAAGAAATACTAATTAACACAATAATAGTGGGGGATTTCAGCACTCTGCTTACATCAATGGTCAGATCATCTAGACAGAAAAATCGATAAGGAATCACAGGCTTAAAATGACACTTTAGACCAGATGGAATTAATGGATACTTATAGATCATTCCTATTTTTGCATTCCAGTCCCCTATGATGAAAAGGACGTCTTTTGGGGGTGTTAGTTCTAGAAGGTCTTGTATGTCTTCATAGAACCATACAACTTCAGCATTTCTGGCCAGGGCATAGACTTGGATGACTTTAATATTGAATGGTTTGCCATAGAAATGAACAAAGATCATTCTGTCGTTTTTGAGATTGCATCCAAGTACTGCATTTCAGACTCTTTTGTTGACTATGATGGTTACTTCACTTCTTCTAAGGGATTCTTGCCAACAGTAGTGGATATAATAATCATCTGAGTTAAATTCATCCATTCCAGTCCATTTTAGCTCACTGATTCCTAAAGTGTGGCTGTTTACTTTTTTTTTTTTCCTGCTGTTTAATCTTGCCATATCCTGTTTGGTAACTTCCAATTACCTTAGAGTAGGAAGTCAAGAAACACCTGGAGTAACAGGCAAATTTGGCCTTGGAGTAGAGAATGAAGCAGGGAAAAGAGTTTTGCCAAGAGAACGCACTGGTCAGAGCAAATAACCCTCTTCCTACAACACAAGAGAAGACTCTACACATGGACATCACCAGATTGTCAACACCAAAATCAGACTGATTATATTCTTTGCAGCCAAAGATGGGGAAGCTCTATATAGTCAACAGAAAAAAGACCAGGAGCTGACTGTGGCTCAGATCATGAACTCCTTATTGTCAAATTCAGACTTAAATTGAAGTAGGGAAAACCACTAGACCATACATGTATGACCATAATCAAATCCCTTACAATTATACAGTGGAAGTGATAAATAGATTTAAGGGACTAGATCTGATAGACAGAGTGCCTGATGAACTATGGACAGAGTTCGTGACATTGTAGAGGAGACAGGGATCAAGACCATCCCCACAAAAAAGAAATGCAAAAAAGCAAAATGGCCTCTAAGGAGGCCTTACAAATAGCTGTGAAAAAAAGAGAAGTGAAAAGCAAAGGATAAAAGGGAAGATATACCCATTCGAATGCAGAGTTCCAAAGAATAGCAAGGAGAGATAAGAAAGCCTTCCCCAGTAATCAGTGCAAAGAAATAGAAGGAAATACTAGAGATCTCTTCAAGACAATGAGAGATATCAAGGGACATTTCATGCAAAGATGGGCTCAATAAAGGATGGAAATGATATGGACCTAACAGAAGCAGAAGATATTAAGAAGAGGTGGCAAAAATACACAGAAGAACTGTACAAAAAATATCTTCATGACCCAGATAATCACGATGGTGTGATCACTCACCTAGAGCCAGACATCCTGGAATGTGAAGTCAAATGGGCCTTAGAAAGCATCACTATGAACAAATCTAGTGGAGGTGATGGAATTCCAGTTGAGCTATTTCAAATTCTAAAAGATGATGCTGTTAAAGTGCTGCGCTCAATATGCCAGTGAGAGGGTAACAGACAGGAAGGCCAGGGGTCTCGAAACAGAGGACATAGGCTGAAATGTCAGACATTTTTTTATCTCTCTCTTAAGCAGCAGGAGGAAACTAGTGATTTTTTTTTCCTCCTTCTTTATACAAATTTAAAAAGAAGTTTCTCTTAAAATACTGTGTTGCCATAATGACACCTGGTTCCACTTAAACCTAACTGTTCTCAAATCTTAAGCTAACCAATGCATTTTTCCTATGGAAATGTTTGTCTTAAGCTATGTTAATGTACTATTTATTTATCCCAGACTCTATATTCAAGTCGGTTCATCTAAAGGCTTAGAACTGACTTGACAAACCAGTATGTTATACTCATACATTGTTCTCTTAATCTATGTTAATGAAACTATAATATTTGTACGGGAATCTGCCTTTCTTCAAGATTCCTATCAATCATTTTATGGCCCGGAATGACTCACCTGGTGCCAAGATTATCTCAAAATGCATCTTGGGGGTGAGGGGCCTGGTGTCATTCTCTGAGTTTTGAGACATTTCCTTCCTTTAATTCACAGAATCCTAGTAGCTACATAACATACAGCTAAAGACTATCAGGGGAGTATTCTTTCTGCCCTCTTCTGATGTCTAGGTTGAAAGCTTTCTCTATCTCCTTTATATTTAAAAAAATAAAAACTTTATTACACAAAAGCTCTGAGCAATCAAGCCTTGTCTCTGGCCCTGGATTGAATTCTTCTCCTCTGGAGGCCAAGAATTCTGCCATCTTTTCATGGTTCAGCAAACTTTCACCAGCAAATTTGAAAAATGCAGCAGTGTCCATAGGACTGTAAAATGTCAGATTTCATTCTGATCCCTAAGAAAGGCAATGCCAAAGAATGCTCAAACTACCACAAAATTACACTCATCTCACATGCTAGTAAAGTAATGCTCAAAATTCTCCAAGCCAGGCCTCAACAATATGTGAACAACGAACTTCCAGATACTCAAGCTAGTTTTAGAAAAGACAGAGGAACCAGAGATCAAATTGCCAACATCTACTGAATCAATGAAAAAGCAAGAGAATTCCAGAAAAACATCTATTTCTGCTTTATTGACTAGGTCAAAGCCTTTGACTGTGTGGATCACAATAAACTGTTGAAAATTCTGAAAGAGATGGGAATACCAGACCACCTGACTTGCCTCTTGAGAAATCTGTATGCAGGTCATGAAGCAATAGTTAGACCTGGACATGGAACAATGGACTGCTTCCAAATTGGAAAAGGATTTCGGCAAGGCTGTATATTGTCACCTTGCTTATTCATCTTATATGCAGAGTACATCATGAAAAAAGCTGTGCTGAAAGAAGCATAAGCTCAAATCAAGATTGTTGGGAGACTGTTGGGAGAAATCTCAGTAACCTCAGATATGCAGATGACACCACCCTTATGGCAGAAAGTAAAGAAGAATTAAAGAGCCTCTTGATGAACGTGAAAGAGGAGAGTGAAAAAGCTGGCTTAAAGCTCAACATTCAGAAAACTAAAATCATTGCATCTGATCCCATCACTTCATGGCAAATAGATTGGGAAACAGTGGAAACA
This sequence comes from Oreotragus oreotragus, assembly GCA_006410675.1. Classification (NCBI taxonomy): domain Eukaryota; kingdom Metazoa; phylum Chordata; class Mammalia; order Artiodactyla; family Bovidae; genus Oreotragus; species Oreotragus oreotragus. The sequence continues at coordinate 19,943 of SJYX01000170.1, forward strand.
GTGGCAGACTTTATTTCTTGGTACTCCAAAATCGTTGCAGATGGTGGTTGCAGCCATGAAATTAAAAGATGCTTACTCCTTGGAAGGAAAGTTATGACCACCCTAGACAGTATATTAAGAAGCAGAAACATTACTTTGCCAACAAAGGTCTGTCTAGTCAAGACTACGGTTTTTCCAGTAGTCATGTATAGATGTGAATGTTGGACTATAAAGAAAGCTGAGTGCCAAAGAATTATTGCTTTTGAACTGTGGTGTTGGAGAAGACTCTTGAGAGTCCCTTGGACTCAAGGAGATCCAAACAGTCCATCCTAAAGGAAATCAGTCCTGAATATTCATTGGAAGGACTGATGTTGAAGCTGAAACTCCAATATCTTGGCCACCTGATGGGAAGAACTGACTCATTTGAAAAGACCCTGATGCTGGTAAAGACTGAAGGCGGGAGGAGAAGGGGATGAGAGAGGATGAGATGACTGGATGGCATCACCGACTCAATTGACATGAGTTTGAGTAAACTCTGAGAGTTGGTGATAGACAGGGAGGCCAGGAGTGCTGCATACCATGGGGTTACAAAGCGCTGGACACAACTGAGTGATTGAACTGATACTGATACTGATGGACTTAACATTCCAGGTTCCTATGCAACATTGCTCTTTATAGCATCAGAATTTACTTCCATCACCAGTCACATCCACAACTGGGTGTTCTTTTTGCTTTGGCTCTGTCTCTTCATTCTTTCTGGAGTTATTTCTCTATTGATCTCCAGTAGCATATTGGGCAGCCACCAACCCGGGCATTTCATCTTTCAGTATTGTATCATTTTGCCTCTTCATACTGCTCATTGGGTTCTCAAAGCAAGAATACTGTAATGGTTTGCTATTTCCTTGTCCAGTGGACTGCATTTTGTCAGAACTGTCCATCAGGACACACACATCTTGGGTGGTCCTACATGGCATGCCTCATAGTTTCATTGGGTTAGACAAGGCTGTGATCCATGTGATCAGTTTGGTTAGTTTTCTAAGATAAGAAAGACTTCCTCAGTGATCAGTGCAAGGAAATACAGGAAAACAGTAGAATGGGAAAAATGAGAGATCTCTTCAAGAAAATTAGAGACACCTAGGGAAATTTTATGCCAAAATGGCCACAGTAAAGGATAGAAATGGTATGGACCTAACAGAAGTAGAAGATATTAAGAAGAGGTGGCAAAAATACACAAAAGTAGTGTACAAAAAAGATCTTTATGACCCAGAAAACTACAATTGTGTGATCACTCAACTAGAGCCAGACATCCTGGAATGTGAAGTCAACAGGGCCTTAGGAAGCATCACTACCAACAAAGCTAGTAGAGGTAATGAAATTCCATTTGAGCTATTTCAAATCCTAAAAGATGATGCTGTGAAAGCGCTGCACTCAATATGTCAGAAAATCTGGAAAACTCAGCAGTAACCACAGGACTGGAAAAGGTCAGTTTTCATTCCAATCTCAAAGAAAGGCAATGCCAAAGAATGTCCACACTACCTCACAATTGCACTCATCTCACACACTAGCTAAGTAATGCTCAAAATTCTTCAAACCAGGCTTCAACAGTACATGAACCATGAACGTCCAGATGTTCAAGCTGGATTTAGAAAAAAACAGAGGAAACAGATATCAAATTGCCAACATGTGTTGTATCATGGAAAAAGCAAGAGAGTTCCAAAAAATCTCTTCTGCTTTATTGACTACACCAAAGCCTTTGACTTTGTGGATCACAACAAACTGGAAAATTCTTCAAAGGATTGAAATAACAGACCACCTGACCTGGGAAATCTGTATGCAGGTTAAGAACCAATAGTTAGATCTGGACATGGAACAACAGACTTATTCCAAATCAGAAAAGAAGTACGTCAAGGCTGTATCTTGTCACCCTGCTTATTTAACTTATATTCAGAGTACATCATGTGAAATGCCAGGATGGATGAAGCACAAGCTAGAATCAAAATTTCCAGGACAAATATCAATAACCTCAGATAGCAGATGACATCACCCTTATGGCAGAAAGTGAAGAGGATCTAAGAAGCCTCTTGACAAAAGTGAAAGAAGAGAGTGAAAAAGTGGGCTTAAATCTCAACATTCAGAAAACTAAGATCATGGCATCTGGTCCCATCACTTTATGGCAAATAGATAGGGAAACAATGGAAACAGTGAGAGACTTTACTTTGGGGGGCTCCAAAATCACTACAGTAGGTGACTGCAACCATGAATTTAAAAGACAGCTGCTCCCTGGAAGAAAAGCTATGACCACCCTAGACAGCATATTAAAAAGCAGAGACAGGGGCGGTCCTAAGATGGTGGAGGAATAGGACGGGGAGACCACTTTCTCCCCCACAAATTCATCAAAAGAACATTTAAATGCTGAGTAAATGCCACAAAACAACTTTTGAATGCTGGCAGAGGACATCAGGCACCCAGAAAAGCAGCCCATTGTCTTCAAAAAGAGGTAGGAAAAAATATAAAAGACCAAAAAAAGAGACAAAAGAGGTAGGGACAGAGCTCTGTCTTGGGAAGGGAGTCTTAAAAAGAGACAAGTTTCCAAACACCTGGAAACACTCTCACTGCCAAGTCTGTGGCGAGCCTTGGAAGCACAGAGGGCAACATAACAGGGAGGAAAAATAAATAAATAATTAAAACCCACATATTACCAGCCCAACGGTAACTCCCCCGGCAGAGAAGCAGCATAGATGCATGCTTCCACCACTAGCAAGCGGGGGCTCGGCAGGGAGGGGCAGGCTGCATTGCATTTTAAGGATCGGGCCCAAATGCCCCAAGTGTAATCAGAGCAAACTAACTTGGGTTAGCAAACCAGACTATGGGATAGTTACCACGCGAAAAGCTCTAACATAAGACACCACCAAGACTGCACATGGAACAAAGGATGGAACAGAATTAACCATCTGTCGACCATCCCCCTCTGGTGACAGGCAGCCAGAGCCAGAAGGGCTGAAAGGGGGCAATCGCAGCCCCATAGAGACATTATCTACCAAACTGCAAGCAGGCTTCTTTGCTAACTAAGACTTCTTAGGGTTCTGGACAGTCATCATCCGCCTGAGAAGGTGCGCCAGTTGTACACCCAGAAAACTGAGCAGCAGGGACGGGAGAAGCAATAAGTCACAGTGACCGCGCTCACCAAACACCTGAGCTACTCGGACCTGGGAAGGGCACAAAATGCAGGCCCAATTGAGTCTGCGCCTCTGAGAACTACCTGAGTGCCTGAACCTGAGCGGCTTAGACCTGGGAGGTGCATGCAGCCCAGGGCCAGCCTCAGACGGTTCCCGGTGGAGCAACCTGAGCTGTGTGCGCAGTGAGCGGGGGCAGGCCCAGTGTGGCTAAGACACTGCGAGCACACTCCAGTGTTATTTGTTTGCAGCATCCCTCCCTCCCCACAGTGCGACTGAACAAGTGAGCCTAAAAAAGGTGTCCACCACTGCCCACCTTGTGTCAGGGCAGAAATCACTGAAGAGACCAACAAACAGAAGAAGCTAAAACAGAGGGAACTGCCATGGACGTGACAGGTGCAATAGATTAAAACCCTGTCGTTAGTACCGACTACATAGGAAGGGGCCTATAGATCTTGAGGAATATAACCCAGACCAAGGAACTATCTGAGAATGAACTGACCCCACACTGCCCACAACAACACCAGAGAAAGTCCTAGATATATCTTTACTATTTTTGCGATCATTCTTTTTTTCTTCTTCTTCTTTTTTAAACTTTAAAAAATTTTAAGACCTCTATTACTCCTTTAATTTTCATTTTTATACCTTACTATTACTTTTCCAAAAAAAAACACACCTATTTTTAATTGTATTTCTGAAAATCCAACCTCTACTCTAGATTTTTAATCTTTGCTTTTTGTAATTTATTATCAATTTTGTATGTTTAAAAACCCAATCTTCAGTACCCATTTTTACTTGGGAGCAAGATTACTGGCTTGACTGCTCTCTCCTCCTTTGGACTCTCCTTTTTCTCCACCAGGTCGCCTCTGTCTCCTCCCTCCTCCTTCTCTTCTCTACCCAACTCTGAATCTCTGTGGGTTCCAGAAAATGGAGAACACCTAGGGAATTGATTACTGGCTGGATCTGTCTCTCTCCTTTTCATTTCCCCCTTTTATCCGCCTGGCCACCTCTGTCTCCTTGCTCCCTTTTCTCTTCTCTGTATAACTCCATGAACATCTCTGAGCAGTCCAGACAGTGGAGTGCACATAAGGAAGCAATTACTGGCTAGCTTGCTCTCTCTTCTTTTGATTCCACCTCATCTCATTCGGGTCACCTCTAACTCCCTTCTCCCTCTTCTCTTCTCTTCTTTTCTCCATGTAACTCTGTGTGAACCTCTCTGGGTGTACCTCACTGTGGAGAAACTTTTCATCTTTAACCTAGATGTTTTATCAACAGTGCTCTATAGAAGGAGAAGGCTTGAGACTACTGTAAAAATAAGACTGAAAACCAGAAGCAGGAGGCTTAAGTTCAAATCCTGAGAACATCAGAGAACTCCTGACTCTAGGGAACATTAATCGATAGGAGCTCATCAAACACCTCCATACCTACACTGAAACCAAGCACCATTCAAGGGCCAACAAGTTCCAGAGCAAGACATACCACGCAAATTCTCCAACGACACAGGAACACAGCCCTGGGCTTCAATATACAGGCTGCCCAAAGTTGCTCCAAAACCACTGACATCTCAAAATTCATTACTGGACACTTCATTGCACTCCAGAGAGAAGAAATCCAGCTCCACCCACCAGAACACCGACACAAGCTTCCCTAACCAAGAAACCTTGACAAGCCACCAATACAACGCCAAAGCGAGGAAACTCCACAATAAGGAGAACTCCACAAACTGCCAGAATACAGAAAGGCCACCCCAAATGCAGCAATACAAGCAAGATGAAGAGACAGAGGAATACCCAGCAGGTAAAGGAACAGGATAAATGCCCACCAAACCAAACAAAAGAGGAAGAGATAGGGAATCTACCTGAGAAAGAATTCCAAATAATGATAGTGAAAATGATCCAAAATCTTGAAATAAAAATGGAATCACAGATAAACAGCCTGGAGACTAGGATTGAGAAGATGCAAGAAAGGTTTAACAAGGACTTAGAAGAAATAAAAAAGAGTCAATGTACAATAAATAATGCAATAAATGAGATCAGGAACACTCTGGAGGCAACAAATAGTAGAATAAC
>SJYX01000171.1:0-15253 GCA_006410675.1 Oreotragus oreotragus
AATTCGTCTGTTGTATGTTAAATTCTTCTGAAAATGCTTTAGCTGTTACAGTATTTTGCCCCTGCTTCTGTGCTGGGTTTTCACAGGGTGTGTAAATATGCTTAGATTATTTCATATCTTGGTCCATTTTCCCAGCACTCACTCCAAAATAGTTTCCTCAAAGGTAGTTTTGTTAAATTGAATGACACACAAGTATACAGCTGGATAAGAACCTTTAGTTCAGTCAACCTTCAACAACTACGCTGCCATGTTTATTGATTTTTGTCTCTATTTCTAGAATGATGTTTCATTTACAAAAACATCAAAATCTCTGAGAACACAGTCTTGGTTCTCAAGTGAGGCTCTTTTTCTCTCTCCAGAAGAGCTGAGTACAGCTTCCTCTGAAGCATTCCACTTATTTCCTCAATCATTTTCCATGGGGTGTACAGGGAGTTCTTCAGTACAGTAAATACCAACTAAGACCCAGATGTTTAAATGAACTTACGGAAAAACAATGGTGAAAAAAACGCTACTTTTTCATACTATTCATTCTCTTTTACCCTTAATGTTGATAATTCTTTTCTCTTGTGATTGTTATTTTAATGATTTCTTGGTACTTACACTAAATGAAAAAAATATCGTAGGAAAGTAAGTCAGAAAGGGAGAAACAAATATCGCCTATTAACGCATATATATGGAATCGAGAAGGATGGTGCTCATGAAACTATTTGCAGAGCAGTAATGGAGACACAGACATAGAGAACAGACTTATGGACACGATTTCGGGAGGAGGAAGGAGAGGGTGGGATGTACGAGAGAGTAATATGGAGGCATACGTTACCGTACGTAAACTAGATGGGACTTTGCTATATGACTCAGGAAACTCAAACGGGGGCTGGGTAACAACCTAGAGGAGTGATGGGGAGGGAAGTCGGGGGGGAGGTCCAAGTGAGAGCAGACATGGGTAAACCTATGGCTGATTCATGTTGATGTTTGGTAGAAACCAACACAATTAGTGAATACTGTAAAGCAATTATCCTTCAATTAAAAGTAAATAAATTTTAAAAATACTGTAGAAAAAACTAAGAAAGAGATTGATTTCCACCTTATATCAACACTTAAAATTAGATCTGATGATAGATCTCTTGAGATCTTAAGTCATAATGTTTAAAATCTCATCTCAGAAATATCTGTAAATGATGTGACTGACAAGGCCTTAATCTCCAAAATATACAAACAGCTCATACAACTCAACAAGAACAACAACAAAAAACAAACCCAATCCAAAAATGGGCAGAAGACTTAAGCAGACCTTTCTCCAAAGAAGAAATACAGATGATCAACAGGCAAGTGAAAAGCTGCACAACATCACTAATCAGGAGGGAGATGAAAGTCAGAACACCATGAGGTATCACCTCACACCTGTCAGAATGGCCATCATCAAAAGCAAGAGAGGTTACAAATGTTGTTGCGGACGTGGAGAAAGGAGAACCCTTTCTGCGCTATTGGTGGAAATGTAAATTGGTGCAACCACCACAGAAAGCAATATAGAGATACCTCAAAAATTTTACACTAGAACTGCCACATGGTCAATTCCAATTCTGGATATTTATCCAAAGAAAATGAAAACAGGAACTTGAAAAGACATCTGCACCTCATGTTCACTGCAGCACTATTTACAACAGCCAAGATATAGAAAAAAACCTAGCTGTCCATTGATAGATGAATGGATAAAGATGTGGTTCAGTTCAGTTCACTCAGTCGTGTCTGACTCTTTGCGACCCCATGAACTGCAGCACACCAGGCCTCCCTGTCCATCACCAACTCCCAGAGTCCACCCAAACCCATGTCCATTGAGTCGATGATGCCATCCAACCGTCTCATCCTCTGTCGTCCCCTTCTCCTCCTGCCCTCGATCTTTCCCAGCATCAGGGTCTTTTCCATTGAGTCAACGAGTCGCATCAGATGGCCAAAGTATTGGAGTTTCAGCTTCAACATCAGTCCTACCAATGAACACCCAGGTCTGATCTCCTTTAGGATGGACTGGTTGGATCTCCTTGCCACCCAAGGGACTCTCAAGAGTGTGGTACATATATACAATAGAGCATTATCTACCCATCATAAAGAGTAAAATCCTGCCATTTGCAAAAACACAAATGTACCTTGAGGGCATCCTACTAAGTGAAATAAGTCAGATAAAGAAAGACAAACACCTTATAATCTCACTTACATGTGGAATTTTTAAAACACACACACACACAGCCAAGCTCATAGATAAATAAGACATACTGCTGGTTGCAAGTCGCAGGTGCAGGGAGTAGGGACAGGAGATGAAATGGGTGAGGGTGGTCAAAAGGTGCAAACCTCCAGGTATAAAATAGGTAAGTCAGATAATGCAATGAACAGCATGCTGACTACAGTTAATAATACTGTATTGCATATTTGAAAGTTGCTAAGTGAAAGTCACTCAGTTGTGTCCAACTCTGAGATCCCATGGAATTCTCCAGGCCAGAATACAGAAGAGGGTAGCCTTTCCCTTCTCCAGGGGATCTTCCCAACCCAGAGATTGAACCCAGGTCTCCCGCATTGCAGGTGGATTCTTTACCAGCTGAGCCACAAGGAAAGCCCAAGAATACTGGGGTGGGTTGCCATTCCCTTCTCCAGCGGATCTTCCCGACCCAGGAATCGAACAGGGGTCTCCTGCATTGTAGGCGGATTCTTTACCAATTGAGCTATCAAGGAAGTTGCTAAAATAGATCTTGAAAGTTCTCATCACACACACAAAAATTCTGTAACTGTATAGTGACAGATGTTACCTAGACTTATAGTGATCACTTCACAATATAAATACCGAATCATTAAGCTATATACATGAAACTAATATAAAGTTGTTTGTTAGAAAAAATTTCACAAACTGGGAGTAGTCTGGGTCCTGGCCAGTCACAAGTTCTGAATGGTCCGACTCACCATCAATGCAGGCGCTTTCTCTTCCCTTCTAGGCCCCTGGACATGGGCCTCTAGGCTCTGCCTTGACCCATTTTACTTGTCCTGTGGCCTGTCCCTGGGTTAGCTCACTGACTGCCCCACTCTGGTCCCTTCAGCATCCCAGCAACTCCCCAACTCTGGCTCTTCACTGACAATTTCTATCGAGGTAACATACAGGACTTTTAAACTCAACAGGTTAGAAGTCACACTCAGTATTTCTTCCCCACTCTCGTTTGGCCATACATGCGGAAGGACATACACACACACGCTCACTCAGGAATACCCACCCCATCTGATTGGTCCATTTTTCTCAAAACATTCCTTTCCTTGACCTCTGTGACACCATCCTGTTAAATACAGATCTCTAAAGGAGCCCACATATCTTCCAGTCTTTGGAATAACCTATGAAACAAATCTGCAGACACATTTGCTCAGCACTGGAGACTTAGAAATCTCTCCATCCAAATGCAGATGGAGGTTAAATTCACCCAGCCTGTCTGATCACAGTATCATCTTTCCCAAGGCTCCTCCTAGCCCACCACTCTCCTCTGAATCCCTGAAATACACACTAGAATCCTCTGTTCAGCTCCTCTCTTAAATGCAATCAAGCCTGAATAGCCAGAGGTACCAATGGGTGAAAAGTACCTAATAGATCACAGGCAAGCTCTGATTCAAAAACTGCCAGCAATGGGTGTGTCTGAATTGGGTGCTTCTGAGGCGCTGTCTGGGGAGGCTGGGTGAGCTCTGCCTGCTTACCACAGCCCAGGGAGCCCACTCACTAGGGCCTGTTTGCACTGCTGACCGAAGAACTCCAGGTCCCTCAGACCCCATCACACCCAGGGGTGGGATGGGGGAGCACTGATTCATGTTAATCAGATGCATGCATGTGCAAATGCTGTTACTTCAGTCATGTCTTTGAGACCCCAGGGACGGTAGCCCGCCAAGCTCCTCTGTCCATGGAATTCTCCAGGTAAGAATACTGGAGTGGGTTTCCACTCCCTCCTCCAGGGGCTCCTTCTGACCCCGCAGGGATCGAACCCATGTTTCTGAGGTCTCCTGCATTGGCAGGTGGGTTCTTTACCCACCTAGCAAGATTCTTTGAGACCCCAGGGACGGTAGCCCGCCAAGCTCCTCTGTCCATGGAATTCTCCAGGTAAGAATACTGGAGTGGGTTTCCACTCCCTCCTCCAGGGGCTCCTTCTGACCCCGCAGGGATCGAACCCATGTTTCTGAGGTCTCCTGCATTGGCAGGTGGGTTCTTTACCCACCTAGCACCACCTGGGAAGATTAATCAGACGCATAGAAGCTGGCAAGCCAACAATTCACTCTAAATTTACAAGGGGGGATTACTCTGCCTTTTAAATGTCCAGAACATGTATTTTTACTCTTCAGCGCACTAGTGTTCCTTGAACGCTGCCTAGACGTTAGGAGGTTTTGCATGAACTAAGCAATTTCCCCAAGTGGACCCCTTAAGAATGCTGGATCCGGAAGACGCTTCCTGGTTCTGGGGCCAAATGAAGTTGGCCAACATTCCGTATTACGGAGTCCTCCTGAAGGGTCCCAACGCACATAATGATAACGGCACTGAAAAGTCCTGCAGTGGAAAACCTGCTTAAGCCTCTTATTTCTCTAAAACATTTTACCCCTGTGACTCTGTAGTAATTTCTCTGGAAAAGTGCCTCTGAACACACCACTGTGTAAATTCTGTTCCGGACATACACTTCATGGTGTGTGTCTATCTGAGTTTGGCCACCTCCAGCAAGTCAGCAGTGGTTCAGCTAAATGAGTTCTGGGCCTGGGGCTCTACTTCCAACTTTGGTGCTTTCAGCTGCCCGGGCCTCTGTTTTTCTACCTACCAAACGGAATTATTAGTGTTGTTGTGACAAACAACTGTGATATTATCTGGAAAAGCACTTTATAAAGCACTAGAATAATATGATTATCTGCTAAGGATATACTTACTGCTCTGCAACTCTTCCAAATGCTTTTTACAGAAGGAAACTTCTGTTCACTCTTTCAAAACCCATTCACAAAGTGTTAGGCAGTAAGAGATTGGAGCTGGCTTTCACCCTTAGGAAGTTCAAAGAAGAGTTCGAGCAGGGTCCACTGAATACTGCTCAAAAGTAATTGCTTCCCAGGTGACTCAGTGGTAAAGAATCGGCCCGCCAATGCAGGAGACAAAGGAAGCGCAGAAGACGCAGGTTAGAACCCCGAGTTGGAAAGAGCCCCTGCAGTAGGAAATGGCAACCCACTCCAGTATTCTTGCCTGGAGAATCCCACGGACAGAGGAGCCTGGTGAGCTACACTCCATGGGGTTGCAAAGAGTCAGACAGGACTGAGCGAACACGCACGCACAATACACACCCAAGGACTTCGGGTGCCTGACCAGGCAAAGGCGGCAGGAGTTCAGCTGAAACCACTAGGAATCTGGCAGCATCATCAGACCTGGATTGACACGAGGAACAGGACAGAGCCTCGAGGTGGAATGTGAGCAGTGCCTGTGCTAATTGGGCCCAACTGTGGCCAGCCTCTCAGGGCTGCATACCCTCGGACAGAGGAGAAATGAGTTATCTGTCTCCTCCAAGAGGTGGGGGAGGATTTTTGGCGAACCGGGTGGGGGACCTGGGGTGGGTTTAGGGGAGGGCTGCTTGGACGTTCTTTCTAAACAAGCACATACCTGCAGCCCTAGAGGGTGTCAAGCTGCTTGCATCTATTTCTGCATGGAGGGGAGGGGAAGGCTATTTTAGATCTCCTTCTTCCCTTAGAGAACATCTTTGCAGCAGGAGAGGGTCTCCAGACAAAGGAGGTCACAGTAGCAGGGCGTTCTCCTATCCCCAGCCTCCAAAGGCTGAGAGCAGAGGCCCCAAACCCCAAAGCTCCTGTCAACCACCAGTGTTCTTTCTGGAGTCCCGAATAGGAGGCCCCCCCGCCCTCCTCAATCCGAGGCGACGATGCTGTGGAGGTGCCAAGGACAATGCATGTTTGTTCTAGAGACAGAACTGGAACCGGAGGCCAAAAAGGAAATGCCCACCTCTATATACACTCATAAAAATATTCTCGCATACTTGAACTGGGTAAAACAGTACCAGTTCCACAGTTAAAAAGCATAACCTACAAAGGAAAACAATCCGGAAAAGAATGTGTCTCTGTGTATAACTGAATCACTTTGCTGTACACTTGAAACTAACACAACAGTGTAAATCAACTATCTTTTTTTTTTAGAGTCATAGTAAAAACAAAAGAACATGACTATATATTCAGTATAAAGCCGCACTGCCTAAACTGCAGCATGCCACTCTGCCAAGGCTCAGAAACTCCCAGGTGGGGTCTAGACAAACAGGGCGGTTGGAAACACTGTTTCCACCGCACAGTGACGCAAGGTCATAACCACAACCAGTCTTGATGTAGAACGTTGACATTTTGTTCAGGGGATTTTTCACATGAAATTTGATGGTTTTCAACAGTGCATTAAAATATTATTTTTGTTAATGACCGAGTTCCGCCAGCTGTTTGTGTTTGCTGCAATATTTACAAAGTCCTGTTGGTCGGAAGAGTGCCCTGGGGTTTCCTTCCTGCTGACAGCACGTTCCTAAGAAACCCCACTGTGCCTGAAACCCTCAGGGCTGCAAGAAAATACAGCCCCCCAGCTTTCGGGTTTTTGTGGCTTTCTGTCCTGAGTTAGGAAACCCCCCTGCACCCCCCTGCACTCCTCCTCCACTAGAGAAGCGAGGCGCCGGTGAGGGCCGAGGGGGCGGCGGGGTCAGTCTCGCCTGTATTTCTTGGCAACACATCACAAGCTTTAAAGCTGAATTCTGCAAAGTCTCCGAAGTTCCGCGGCCGTCGGGGGCCAGGGGCCCGGGTGGGTGGACACTGCGCTGGTGGGAGCCGAGTCCAAGGGTGGAGACCGAGCCCGGGGATGGAGGGGCGTGGAAGCTTCAAAGTCTGAGAGTGACCCCCTCCCTTCCGCTCAGGAACCCTGGGCTCCTCCGCCTGCCGCACCGCCATCAATCACGGCGACAGCCCCTTCGTTCCCCGGCCTGCCTCTCCCCCAGGGGACTGGGTGAGGGGAGGAAATCTCTAGCCCGAGCGTCTGCCCCTAACACTGGCCGAGCGCACCGACCCGGTCTGCCCCGGGCTTGCGACCCCGCTCCAGGTTGCGCGGTGCGGGGCGCACTTGACACGCCGTCTGCATCCCCGCAGGTCCAACTCCATTCAAGTCCCCGCGGCCGTCCGCCGTGCGCGCGCGCACCCCGAGCCCCCGCGCCTGCAGCCGCGGTGTCCCACTACCCTCCGCGCAGACGCCCCGGGAGGATTCCCGCTGGGAAAGACCACCCTGGCCCAGTCCCGGCGCCCCAACTCCCTGGTGCCCCCTTCCCCATGCGTCCCCACGACCCCACAGCCGCCCGATTGCCAGGCCCCCCAGGTCTCCTCCGGAGGGGAGGAGCGTGCGAGGACTAGCACCCGGCGCCCCGAACCCTGCAAAGCCCCGTGGGGGGGGTGGTCTCCGGGCGCTTGGGGTGCAGGCCCAGGGGGTGGGGTCTCCGCTGCCGCCGCCCCTTACCTCGCGCAAGCCCTCCCCGCAGGTCTCGGAGAAGGGGGCGACCCGAGCCCCGCGGACCGGCGCCGGGCTGACTTTCCCCACCCGGGAGGCGCTGTTGGCGGAGGAAGAGGAGGCAGGCGAGGGAAGGGCTTTGTGTCTGCCTCGCGTCCTCCCTCGGCTCCAGCGCTGGCCATCCCCCTCCCCCAGCCGCCCTCCCGAACTCTGGAGCGATGGGGCGGGGGAGCCGAGGGGGCGAGGAAGGCGCCTGCGCGACCCGGGTCCACCCCCGCCCTACCCCCCCACCCCGTACCGCCCACCCTGCGCCCCGGGGCTGGCAGCCTCTACGGCAGGGCGGAGAGCTGCGGCAGAAAGTTCATCTAACCCGGCGCGAACCCCGCTGGCCTGGCTCCCGACCCGCCTCGGCGCCGCCGCCACGCTTTGCTTGCTCCCCCGGGGCGGGCCAGGCTGTTGTTCCCGAAGACAAGGCCTAGCGTCCCGTTTCGATCTGCTCATCCCCGCGGCTGCACGAACGCGTGCACCCCTCTCCACGGAACGAGCCCCACCGCCCCGCCGCGGACCCCGATACGCCGCGCGGGCTGGGAGCCCTAGTCCCGGAGGCCCGAGTGGGGCGCGGCGCTTTGTCCCCGCTATGAACGCGCCGGGTGCCTGCCGCGCGGTGTTGTGCTCGCCTTCGCTGGGTAGGGGGCCGCCTGGGTTTCTGCATGAGCAGCCCAGCCCTCGGCCCGCGGAGTGCGAGGATGTGGTTTAGCTCCGCGCTGGGAGACCTTTCTCACCCCTGGTGGGGGCGACGCGCACAGGCAGAGAGGCGAGGGGGTGCGGGCGGGTTCACCGCCCCGAACCAGCAGTGGTCTGGCGAGTCCCTGGCGAGGGGAAGTTCTCTCACTTCCCCGCTGGAGAGAAATACCTAAAGGTTACCAAAGGAGCTGGTGTCTCAAACAAAAGAACAGCTCAGAGACACCCGTTTTGGACAGAGCAGAAAAAGGAAGCCAACGGACAGAAACCTTATATTTTGTTTCTGTTCTGCCCCAGACCAGTAGCCCAAGAGGAGGCCTGCATTTCACCGGTGGTGGTTCTTGTGAATCTTGCCTTCTAAAAATCCCCAAATTTATCCTTTGTATTCAGCTAGGCTCCCAGGAAGACTGAACCCACTGTCCCCGTCTTCTGTTCCAAGTCAACCATTCCATGAATAATTGAGCACCTGCTTTTGTGCCAGGCACTGCTGTAATGTTTGGGGATGAGCTAGAGGACAAAAGACCAAAAGATCTTTGTTATTGATTCCAAACAAAGATCTCCCTGCCCTTGGTGGAACTGACCTACTTGGACAGGGGTGGGGTGGAGGGGCAGAGGGTGACCCACGAGCATCAGTCAATTATCTGTACTGTAGAAGTCATCAGCAGTAGGAACTGGAAGCAGGCTGGGGAGTCCATGTGTCTGGGGTGCTCTGAGGAGGCCGGCCTGAGCAGGTGGGATTCGGGCAGGTGAGGAAAGGAATTACCTGCAAAGAGGACTAGGGGTAGAGGCTCTGAGCTGCTGGGTAGAAATCACGAGAGTCTACATGGAGGGTAATGTGGTCTGGCTACATTGCTGAAAAATGGGTCTGATGTTGTACCGGAAAGTTCATTGCAAGGGGCAAAGGTGGAAACAAGTTAGGAGACTTGAGATGATCTCAGATTGAGACAAAGGTGGCCAGAGCAGAGGTGAAGTATGGATTCTTACTGGTTTTGCAGGTAAAAGTGTCAGGAATTTCTCTGCGGTTGGATACACTGGAAGAAGGGAGAAGCAGACAGAGGCAGACCTGGCCCCACATCTCTCCCCCTTCCCTCCCTTCCTCCACCAGGTATGACTGCGTTTTGTAGACAATCTGAGGTAAATACGGAACAGGTATGGCCTCTGCTCCTTTCTTCCTGTTCTTTTCCTTTTCTCCCTTTCTAGCACCCTCATGAAAACTTCATTCATCTTGTGGACACAGGCTCAATGTATCCCAGAACTTGGGACCCATTCGGCCGTATTCCCCCCAGGTAAACGTTCTACTATAGAGATGGATTTGGGGGTTACTCAACCAAACTGTTTACTGAGTAGCAACTGTGTATGTGCCAAGCTCTGGTGTAGGCTTTGGGGCTACAGCAGGGAACCAAACAGACAAAACATTGTGTTCTCCTGGAACCCTCAGTCTCATGGGGAGAGAGTCAGCAACCCAGACAAACAAGGAAGATATGTGACATGGTTGATGAAAGGTGCCATGGAGGAAAAATGACCTGGGGAGGGAAAGAGAGGGTGCTAGGGAGGCTGCGATTTGAGATAGGTGGTCAGAGAAAACTCCGGGCGTGGGGGGAAGAAAACCTTTTTAAAAACAACGAACCTTGGACCCTCTCAGGGACATACTCACACTTGGCAGGTTTGGGCTCCCCGCACCCGGGGCCCTGGAGACTGCCGTGTGCACTCCAGTCAGCCGCAGGGATCACAAGTGCTCTGGGGGCACTGCTGTCAGCTGAGGACCAGCCAGCCAAGAAAACGACATTTCTAATGAAGTTATTCCCCTTCCAGAGTAAACCAAGCAGCCCTGGTCTGGAAGCATTGCCCAGAGCTGGCAACTTGGCAGTTTGTTCCTTTCCTCTGGTGAGCAGGGCAAATAGAGGCGAGTGTCCTGAGCATCACAGTGATAATGGTGGCTTCTCTTTATTTATGCGTCTGCAAAGGTGAATGGGTAACCTTACCTTGATCAGTCCCCATAGCCACCCTGAAATTATCTGAGGCTTTCGTCGTGACCTAGTATATGATCTATTTTGAAAGACATTCCATATTTATCAGAAAAGGCTTATTAAATGCCCCCCATAATCTAGTTCATACTTAACATATAGTAGTTGTTCAAAACTCTTTATTCCTGAACTCAAACACCAGCTAATTAAATGTGAATTCATCTTTTGCATTTATTCTAATTGTTTGTGTCATTTACTTTTATAATTTTCTTTGCCAGTCTTCTAATTTATATCCTGCTTTCTCCCCTATCCCATTCCTGAATAAAATGAACATCTCCCATTTCAATTGGAGTTCCGACATTTTTCTTTGCATTTTCTACCTCTTGTATTCTAACATTGTCATGCTGTTACCCAGTACATAAATATTTATGGGCACTATGTTTTTACAATGGATGGCAGTTATCAGTATAATAAGCCTCCTTTGCCCCATTAAATGTGTTTGTCCCGATTTATTCTGAAATTCATACCATGACCCCCACTTTCTTTGTTTCCGTTCAATACATTTTTTAGTCTATCCTCTATTTTAAATCATTTTTTTAAAACATTTATGCAATTGTTTTAATTTATTCAACTCTAAAGATTGACTGCAGCAATTTTTGGATGGTTGACACCTTAGATTAAACACTAATTATATTGCTATAAATTTGGTTCAGGGTCAGAATGGGAATCAGGAAAGAGGGAGAATAATAGCAACAAAAATCTTCAAACACTGAAATGAAAAAATACTTTTTTCCCTTGAATTAATGCTACTTTCCCATAGAGTTCCCTAGACTGGTGTGCAGCCTGCTGCTGCTAAGTCACTTCAGTCGTGTCTGACTCTGTGCGACCCCATAGACAGCGGCCCACCAGGCTCCCCCGTCCCTGGGATTCTCCAGGCAAGAACACTGGAGTGGGTTGCCATTTCCTTCTCCAATGCATGAAAGTGAAAAGTGAAAGTGAAGTCGCTCAGTCGTGTCTGACCCTCAGCGACCCCATGGACTGCAGCCTACCAGGCTCCTCCGTCCATGGGATTTTCCAGGCAAGAGTACTGGAATGGTGTGTCATTGCCTTCTCCCGGTTTGCAGCCTAAGGTAATAGAAAACAAGGCTTGGGCATTTGGAAGAAACCGCAGGTTAAGCCATGATGCCAAGCGAGAAACTAAAACCACGATCTGAGTGTCAGTCTCAGGCACAGTTTAGGAGCACAGGTAGATTCTCAAGTGTGTCCCAGGGTTCTTCCATTTTCACCTATTCAATTCCCCCTTTTCTGGCCAAGTCAGGACTGTACACAACCCCCTCGCTGCCTCTCCTGGTGTTTACAGGGAACCCGAGAGGCACATGTGTGGCTTCTGCTTAGACAGAAAGGCAGCAAGACCAGCTGTGATCCATCTCCTCCTGAACGCCTGGACAGTCGGGTTGGCTGAGGAGGGCTTCTTCAGGCCTCCGGAAGGCCTGGAGCCCCGGGAAGAACACTGCTTACCCTTGGGAAACCTGGCAACAGTTGTCTGTGATTTCTGGTGGAAATGACCAATCAGAATCAATCCATATCACTGGGAAAGGTCAAGGGAGGGGGGAGGAGGAGAAGTTTCCCTTCCAAAAATGGTAAAGAGGAAACGAGGAAAGAAGAAACCAAAATATTTAGAATGGCATAAAAAGTGATATGCGTAAACTTCTTTTTGTTATTAAATCTAACTAGAAGTTTCCTAAAGTCCAGTTACCAAGTTGGATTGTGTGGGAAAGAAGAGAGAGACCGGCTGGAATTTTCCTCAGGAGTTCACAACTTCAGGCTGAGAGGTCCTAGGTTTGCACTGGGGAAGCCCCTTCCTGAATGAGGGCTTGGGTGGGCTAGGCTCCATGCTGGCTCCAGTCCCATTGGTCCCTGCACAGTGAGCCTGGCCCCGTTCACTAGCGTTTCCTGGTGCCTGGGATGGAGCACTCTGGTACCTGGAAGCAGATGAATACCATGAGCTATCTCTGTAACGGCCCACGCTGTCATGTCGCCCTTGGTTTGTGGGGTCACTGGACTGTGGGCCTTGCGGCCTGTAGCCTTCTCCTCCTCATCTGTTTCCTGGCAATACCTCTCGATGAGGCTGGTAGGATCAGCCACTGGAGTTTGCTGTGGTTGTAGGCATCTCCCCCGGTGCCGAGGTTTTCTTGTTAGCACTTGTAAGGCTGGGAGCAGAGGCATCACACGGGTTACTCAGACATAGACGTAATGAAGCTGCATCGAGATCACGTTGAATAGCTGTTCTTTGGATGGGATACTTGTCCAAATGAATCAATGTTCTTCTTTAGGGTCTCTACGTCACAGATGAATTGGGCCACTCATCCCAGATCCTCATCATATTTACGTTCATTAACAAAGTGCTTGATATCAGCTCTGAGCTCAACCAACTGCTCTTCTGACATCCGAACAGCCACATCAGTCATTTTCTTTAGACGTTCGGCTTTCTTTTGACGGTTAAGCAAAATTTCCATCATTTCAGCTTTCTCTTTGTCCATTTCAGCAAGCAACGCCACTTCCCAATCCATTAAACAGCTCTGCAATTCGGCAAAAGCTTGTTTCATTTTCTTAATAGAATCATCCATCTCTTCTTTAACTACAACTCGATATCGTGTGAGAGACACTGTGCAGCGCTGGAGGTCTTTCAGAGATTTTTCAATATTAGAACCAAGCTTTTTGTTGGTGAAAGAGAGGGGAATATCTTCCATGCCTAGATTTGAAAGCTGAGGTCCTACAGTAGTTCTTGAGAGACTTGGCAACGTTCCTATTTTGTTGAGAATTCTGAGTAGAGTGCATAGTCAAAGATCTGCCCTCAAAATCAGAGACATCCTTCTCCAGCATGGATCCTGTTCTATCCAGCATTTCTGACGTGGCAGACTCAGGATCCTCCAGTTCCCTGGCTTCTATTGAAAGTGTCTCCATACCTTCACTGAGTGAGTCCACAGACTCAGTATCATTGATGGCACCGTTGACATGATAACCATTAACACCACCTTTCTCTGAGGAGGGCGTAGATTGTTCCCCTTGAATGGAAACCGATTTATTGGAATCTGGGATACTGTTACTTGGTTCTGCTGCAGGTTTTGCCTTGCTTTTCTTCTTTTTGTTCTTTTTCTTGCCTGTTACTGTCCATTCTTTGAGTACTTCACTGGCACTACCTTCCATGAATGCTTGTACTGTTTTGTCCACAAAGTGCTGCAAAACCAGGATAATTTCACTGTTACTCATATTGGAAACTATTGCACACACTGCATTTATCTTTTCTTTCATGTTTTCAAAAGCTCCTCCTTGGGCCAGTACAGTACTGGACTGCAAATCAAAAATGAATCCTGATGAATCCTTCTGATTTTGTCTCCTAGACATTTCAGGTTTCTTTAATCTCAAAAAATGCAGAAGAAAATTATTATTTTGCCTTGCCTTGGTTCTGACTGTGGTTATCTTTGATTTAAAAGGAAGCAATCGAAGGCTGTAGTTGGAGGTGATAAATATAAAATCTTGGTTATTTGCACTAGCCGTCGATCTCCTTTTCTTCTCTCATATCAAATTCGTGTCAAGAAATATCACTGTAGACATTCATGTCTCTTTTTCCAGGGAGATTCTATCCTGGGCCCCCACAGTCGCCACGTTCCCCAGTTCCAGCTCTGCGTTCCGGACGCTCTGGGGTCTGAGAAGAGGAAAAGCTATTTTAAATCTTTTTGCATCTTTTTATTATGATGAGTCTTTTTGAAGCAACATGTATATAATTGAATTTTCTTTTTAAACCCAACTGATGAAATTCTTTCAATTTTTGCCACCTTGTTTTATGATGTGGGGGTTTTATAATCCCCTGCCACTTCCTGAGTTCTGTGCTTTTTTGCTAAAACTGACTGTACTTTCTCTTTTCATATTTTTTTGGGCATTTGAAAAGTATAGTTCTTGTTTTAGCCAGAGTGGTTCATTCCATCCTGTATTCAGTTATGATTCTGTACTGGGAGGCAGACACTGTTCTAGGCACTCTGGTTATTTGATGAATATTTGAAGGGCTTCCCAGGTGGTGCTAGTGGTAAAGAACCCGCTTGCCAATGCAGGAGACGTTAGAGATGTGGGTTTGATCCCTGTGTCAGGAAGATTCCCCTGGAGAAGGAAATGGCAACCCACTCCAGTATCCTTGCCTGGGAAATCCCACGGAGAGAGGAGCCTGGCAGGCTACAGTCCATGGGGTGGTACAGAGTCGGACACAACTGAAGTAACTTAGCAGGCATGAAGCCAAGAAGAATCTGTACAAACCTGATGAAAAGAACCCTTATCCTCTCTTTGCTTCCTCATAATTTCAGTTACTTTCCCACAATCACTCTTTGTTCAACGAAATATATAAGCACTTAGGCTTAATCACTTTGGTGGTTTTCCTACAAAGGCTGCTATGCATGTGTAAAAATAGAATTTGTATGCTTTACTTCTGTCAATCTGTTTTATGGCCGCTTAAGTCTTGGGCCCAGCCAGAGACTCTAAGAGAACAGAGGGAAAGTTTGCTTCCCTACACCGTGCACGTCGAGTCCCCAGGGCATGCTTGTTCATATGTCTCTCCTGGGTTATGTTCAGGTGCAGTTTAGACTTACTTATTTATAATTGGCCACACTCTGCGTGGCTTAGTTCCCTGGCCAGGGATTGAGACGCAGCCACTGGACTGCCCAGGAAGTCCCTGAATGCAATTTCGATTACATTTTAGTTGAGTTTCGGGAAAGGCAATGGCACCCCACCCCAGTACTCTTGCCTGGAAATCCAATGGATGGAGGAGCCTGGTGGGCTGCAGTCCATGGGGTCGCTAACAGTCGGACAGACTGAGCGACTTCACTTTCACTTTTCTCTTTCATGCACTGGAGAAGGAAATGGCAACCCACTCCAGTGTTCTTGCCTGGAGAATCCCAGGGACGGGGGAGCCTGGTGGGCTGCCGTCTATGGGGTCACACAGAGTCGGACACGACTGAAGTGACTTAGCAGCAGCAGCAGCAGC
>SJYX01000171.1:18362-28833 GCA_006410675.1 Oreotragus oreotragus
GAAAAGACTCTGATGCTGGGAGGGATTGGGGGCAGGAGGAGAAGGGGACGACAGAGGATGAGATGGCTGGATGGCATCACGGACTCGATGGATGTGAGTCTGAGTGAACTCCGGGTGATGGTGATGGACAGGAAGGCCTGGCGTGCTGCGATTCATGGGGTCGCAAAGAGTCGGACACAACTGAGCGACTGAACTGAACTTATTGAGATATAATTGGCACAGAGCACTGTATACATTTAAAATGTACAGTATACAGATGACTTACATACATCATGAATGATCACCGCATTTACGAACGTCCATCATCTCTGATAGATACGAGGGGACTTCCCTGGTGGTCCAGTAGTTAAGACCTGTGCTTCCAATGCATGGGGCATAAGTTCAATCTCTGGTTGGGGAACTAAGATCCTGCAGGCCACACAGCCAAAAAAGAGTAAAAATTTAAAAGATCCACCTATGGTGGAGGGAAATAATTTTTTAAAAAGCCAAAACCTCTTATAAATACGAAATTAAAGAAATAGAAAAGATTTTCCTTGTGATGGGAACTCTTGGGATTTACTCTTAACAAATTTCACATATAACATGCAGCAGGGTTAATTACATTTATCATGTTGTACATTATATCCCTAGTGTTTATTTATCTTATAACCAGAAGTTTGTACCTTCTGATTATTTTCATCCAATTTCCCTCCTCCTCTTCCCCTCTGCCTCTGGTAACCAAAAATCTGATCTCTTTTTTTCTATGAGTTTGTTTTTGAAGTGTAATTGACCCACAGCTCTATGTTAGTTTCTGTTGCCCAACATAGCGATTTGGTATCTCTATACCTTGCAAACTGCTGCTGCTAAGTCACTTCAGTCGTGTATCCCTCCTCCTCTTCCCCTCTGCCTCTGGTAACCAAAAATCTGATCTCTTTTTTTCTATGAGTTTGTTTTTGAAGTGTAATTGACCCACAGCTCTATGTTAGTTTCTGTTGCCCAACATAGAGATTTGGTATCTCTATACCTTGCAAACTGCTGCTGCTAAGTCACTTCAGTCGTGTCTGACTCTGTGTGACCCCATAGACGGCAGCCCACCAGGCTCCCCCATCCCTGGGATTCTCCAGGCAAGAATATTGGAGTGGGTTGCCATTTCCTTCTCCAATGCATGAAAGAGAAAAGTGAAAGTGAAGTCGCTCAGTCTGTCCGACTGTTAGCGACCCCATGGACTGCAGCCCACCAGGCTACTCCGTCCATTGGATTTTCCAGGCAAGAGTACTGGGGTGGGGTGCCATTGCCTTCCCCAACCTTGCAAACTGATCCCCGCAAAATACCTGCTTACAGTCTGAAACCCTATGAAGACAAGACTCTTCCTTTTTCTTTAGTTCCGACTACAGACACATCAGTGACACCTTCCTGCTTTCCCCACAACATGTAACCTGAATCTGTCCCCTTCTCTCCCTCTCCCTTCCCATCAGCCTGGGCCAAGCCACCACTTCACAGGTCAAGGAGGCTCCTCCCTGAAACACTGCATCCAGTCTGGCCCTCTGAGGATCTTTGTACACATAGCAGGCAGAAGGACATACAGTAAGTCAGCCTTCAGGTCAAAAACTTTCAAAGATGTGAACATATTCCTGTATGTCAGCTATTGCACTGTACTATTAAGCTTTACAAGGTACTGTAAGATTAAAAATGTTTTTTGTTCTTTTAAAGTATCATTCATGTGAAAAGTATTATAAACCTATTACAGTATGGTGCTTTATAGCTGATTTGGTACCTGGACTAACTTTGTCAGACTCATGAACACACTCTCAGAACAGAACTGATTCGTGTGTGGGGACTTGCTGTACTGTAGTCAGAACCGAAGTCAGGTTATATCGCTCTCCTGCTCACCATCTGGCATCTCATAGTGCTTCTGGAAATTCAGAGTCCTTCTTGAGGCCAACAGAAGGACTCTGGCTCTGTTCCCCACCTTGAGGCCCACCCCGCACTGGTCCCCGTGGTCACCCAATTCCCCGCTCCCTGCCCCTGGACTCTGGTCTTCTCTTTGTTGGACACACTGGGCTTTTTCCAGCCTCAGAGCCTTTGCAGGAGCTGTTTCTCTGTGGTCCTTTGCATGTTTGCCCCTCAGGCACAGAGTGCACTTTTGAAGACTTTATAGACCCAAGGATTTTTTTTTTTAAATGTCCTTATAGTCCAGTGACAGTTTGGTGAGTTATAAGGTTCTAGGTTCAGAGTTATATTTATTCAAAATATCAAATTCCCTGTACACTGTGGAGAAGCCTGAGGTCAACTGCATTCTTGCTTCGTTGTAGGTGGTTGGCTTNTTTTTTTTTTTAATGTCCTTATAGTCCAGTGACAGTTTGGTGAGTTATAAGGTTCTAGGTTCAGAGTTATATTTATTCAAAATATCAAATTCCCTGTACACTGTGGAGAAGCCTGAGGTCAACTGCATTCTTGCTTCGTTGTAGGTGGTTGGCTTCTGTCATCTGAAAGCGGGAAATAGCAGCTCTGTCTTCAGTGTGTTTGAATTCCACTGTGATGGGGTCTGAGAATTTTTCTTCATCCACAATGAGGTGCCTTCTCCAGCTGTAGACTCTCGTCTGTCTTCATTCTGGGGAACTTATAGACATGCCTTCAGGCCCTTCCCGGTCTCCTTCTGGATCTGCACATCAGCTTCCATCCTCCAAGCCTTTTAACTTCTCATATTCCATCTCCAGTCTCCTCTGCTGCCTCCTTGGAGAAGTCCTGGGTCACATCTTCCTGCTCATTGGTTCTTTGTATCCTTTTTTTTTTTTTTTTTTGCTGCACCATGCAGTTCGTAGGCTATTAGTTCCCTGACCAGAGATCGAACCTAGACCCTCAGCAGTAGAAGCACAGAGTACTGACCACTGAACCGACAAGCAATTCCCTGTGTCCATCTATTCTTTATTCCACTTGTCACTTTCTGTATCAAAATGTTCTTTTCATATTTCCATCCGTTTCCCTTTTGTGGGAGGTCTGATTCTTGCATCATATGTCTGACTTCTTAATATTTGTATCACTGCTTGTTTGAAAATGTTGGTATAGTTGTGCCGGTAATTCTGCTTCAGGTGGTGTTTGTTGTTACATTTGCTGCCCTTCTGGCAGTGGTGCCCCCTCAGGCATGATATTTGAGGGTACTGGCTATTCTAACTGGCACAGGTATCAGGAGAGAGTCCAGGCTCGCTCCAGACTGTATCACCCCTTGCGTATAAGGATCTGTGTACTAGCTCCCTGTGGCAGCCTGGCATAGCACATGTGTGTGTCATCTCACAGTCTCCCTGGGTCAAGAGTCTGGGTGCAGCTTAGCCAGGTTTCTTATCCTCACGAGGCTTCAGTCCAGGTGTTGGCGGGGGCTACGCCCTCAGCTGAGACCCCTGCACCCTCTGCTGGGTTCTCTAAGCTGGTATGTTTGCTGGCAGAATTCACTTCCTCGCAGCTGTGTGGCTGAAGCTCTTGGCTCAGTGGCAACAAGTGAAGACCAAATGGGAACAAGGAAAGACCATTTATTTAGAGCTTTCAATAGCAAGGGAGTCGGCCACCATTATTTGCATTTGGCAGAGACTCAAAGGCAGGTAGAGGGGCGGGGAAGCTTGACAGTGGAGAAAAGAGGCAGCTTCAGGAAGGCCGCTGGACTGGGGAGACTGGCTGCAGCTGACCAGCTGTGGCTGGCTTGGGAGCTTGTTGGCCTCTGCTTGGTCCCACGTTGGAAATCAGGACAAAATCAGGAGGCTGTCAGTTATTAATAAAGTTCTGATTGTTTTGTCAAAGGGAGTTTTAACTTTCTATCCTTTCATACAACACAAGTTCTGGGCATTTTGGATCAGTAGTCACAGGGGTCATGGTTTTGCTTCCTGGACCAGTGGCTAGAGACAGTGGTCTGATTTCCTACAGGTCTGACTTGTACATGGCAGCCGGCTTCCTGGTTGCTATAGGTGGGCTTCCTAGACTGGTTGCTGCAGACTGTGGGTCAGGGTTCTCTTTCTACCTATGATCTGGCCACCGTCTGTTTGTTCACTTGGTCTTCAGCTCCCAGAGGCAGCCTGTGGCCCCCTGGCATGTGGCTGTCTCCTTGGGTTGTTCACAGAGAGGCAGCTGCTTCTTCATGGCCAGCAGAGAGCGTCTGTCACTCTAACGCATTCTACTGTTGGTAAGAATTCAGTTCACTATCGCGAAGAAACAAGAGGGAATTTTATTCGAGCTAAACAGGATTATAACCTGGGAAGCAGATTCTTGGAAAGCTTGGAGAACTGTTTCACCAGTTAGAAGCAGAAAACACGGACATACACATTTTCAAGACAAAAGATCATATGTCAAAGTGACAGCTTGATATTTTACATAAAGTTCACTGGACACGCAGTTCCGGTAAGCACCTGCAAAGCAAGCGGCGAGTCTCCATGACTCTCTCCAGAGCCGGGAAAACACACTGTTCTTGTAAGAAATTGCATTGCTTGCATCAGAAGAAAGAAAAAAAAATTGATCTTCACGGTTGGGCAAGCCTTCTTATCATTGAGGCACTCAAGGTTTGTGTGTAATTCAAACATACACGGCACAATGGGGAAGAAGGAGGTCCAGACAAATGCAGAGAGAGAGTTTTATGTTGAATTTTTCTTGTCCTGCCTTAAATATAAATTTTATTTACTCACTTGCAAAACAGAGTTTTTTATGTGTCATTATGTATTCAGGGGGGTACGTGTGCTAAGTTGCTGGGGCTTCCTAGGTGGCACCAGTGGTAAAGAATCTGCCTGCCAATGCAGGAGACGTAAGAGACGAGGGTTTGATTCCTGGGTGGGGAAGATCCCCTGGAGGAGGAAATGGCAACCCATTCCAGTATCCTTTCCTGGAGAATCCCGTGGACAGAGGAGCCTGGCAGGGCTGCAATCCATGGGGTAGCAGAGTCGGACACGACTGAAGCGACTTAGCACATGTATTCAGGGGAGTGACAACCATACCTTTTCCTTGTTCTGTAGGCTGGAAGCAAGTCACAGAAGCAGAGGCTTGTAGGACAGACTCCAGGGTGGGGAGCACGAGGCCCTTTGCCACCTCGTGGGACTCAGCCTACTGCTGAGGGGGAGGGGAGGGGCCCATGAGCTCTGGGGAACATTGTGGTCACACCCATTACTGGCTTCCACCAGAAACATCCCCACTCTGGGTTTCATTTGGAAACTCCCAGAAGCAGCAGCACTGGGAGGTAACTCCTTGCCCTAAGCTCTGTCCGCTGCTCCCTGGGGTCCACAGGAAGGGATGCCCAAGGGGCTCAGGTCTTAGAGCCTCTTTCCAGGGACCCCTCACCGTGGCGGGCATTGGGTCTGCCCTGTGCTCCAACACTGCGTTCACATCAGGGATGCTGGCGGCTGCCTAGGGAGAAGGGGCCCATGGCGCTGTTGCAGGGCAGTCAAGGGAGAAACAAGGGCAGAAATAAGCTTTCTTCTAATTGAAAGTGGGACTTGATCACCTAAGCTACTCCTCAGTTCTCTAATGATGTGAGTGAAAAGCTAGCTTCCACTAAATACCATCACATGCCCTGTGGCTTGACTTGTCTCCGCTAAGGTTTCCTTCAAGGGCGAGACCCTGCAGCTCCTGGTTTGGGGTCTCTCACCCACTCCTCCCCGGCACCATCAGTGCTCTGTTATATACTGGTCAAGGCCAGTGAGTCTCAACCTTGGTCATACATTATACCTGGAGTTTGATAAAACCCTGAGGCTCAGGTCACAGCCCGGACCTATTAGAGTCTCCAGGGTGGGGTGCCTGCATCAGCAGCTTTATAGCTCTCAGGTGATGCTAATATGTAGCCAAAGTCCTAGAACAGTCTGGAAGCTGCAGCTTGTGAATCAGTTCTTAGCCTTGCTGTTCTTTGGGATCACCTGGGGAGCTTTTAAGACACACTGAGACCTGACTTCAGGCTCTACTACAAAGCCACAGTCATCAAGACAGTGTGGTACTGGCACAAAGACAGAATTATAGATCAATGGAACAAAATAGAAAGCCCAGAGATAAATCCACACACATACGGACACCTTATCTTTGACAAAGGAGGCAAGAATATACAATGGAGAAAAGACAATCTCTTTAACAAGTGGTGCTGGGAAAACTGGTCAACCACTTGTAAAAGAATGAAACTAGATCACTTTCTAACACCACACACAAAAATAAACTCAAAATGGATTAAAGATCTAAACGTAAGACCAGAAACTATAAAACTCCTAGAGGAGAACATAGGCAAAACACTCTCCGACATAAATCACAGCAGGATCCTCAATGATCCGCCTCCCAGAATACTGGAAATAAAAGCAAATATAAACAAATGGGATCTAATTAAAATTAAAAGCTTCTGCACAACAAAGGAAACTATAAGCAAGGTGAAAAGACAACCCTCTGAATGGGAGAAAATAATAGCAAATGAAGCAACTGACAAACAACTAATCTCAAAAATATACAAGCAACTTATACAGCTCANCTTTAATATAGTGCTGGATTTCAGTTTGGAAATATTTTTACCATTTGAATTCTAAAGTGAAATTCATCTGCCATTTTCTTTTTCATATTTCAATATAATTGTTAATGCCAAGTTTTATAAAATGACAAGAGTATTTTTCTATTTTTTAATATCCTAGAATAGTTTGGATATCATTGGCATTATCTGTCCCTTGAAGGGTAAGAGGACTCATAGGTAAAACCATCTGGTCTCAGCACCTGTTTTAGAGGTTAGAGCTCTTCAAATGTTTCTAGTTCTTCTCAGGATGTGGTTTTATTCTTTTGACTTTTGTTTCAATTTTGGTATAGTTCACTAGGAAATATATCCTTTCAACAAATATTAAGTGAATTCTATTCTGCCAGACACTGCTATAGTTTCTATGGCTACCTTGTTGATTTTATCTCCATTTAAAATATTTTAAACCATCAGAATTACACACTTTGCAGTTCGAGTCCTTATATACTGATATTTTCTTTCCTTCAATTTCTGTTTATGCAGATTATATGTGTGTTTTCCAGCATCTCTTGAATGTACACAACTGCAAATTTGTTCTTGTACACAGAAAAGACAATACTATGTGTTATAAAATTACCAATAAAATTTTTTCTTTCAAATTTGTCCTTGTTTTCTACAAACAATAAATGCTGGGGAGGGTATGCAGAAAAGGGAACCCTCTTACACTGTTGGTGGGAATGCAAACTAGTATAGCCACTATGCAAAACAATGTGGAGATTCCTTAAAAACTGGAAATAGAACTGCCATACGACCCAGCAATCCCACTGCTGGGCATACACACCGACGAAACCAGGAGTGAAAGAGACACGTGTATCCCAATGTTCATCTCAGCACTGTTTACAATAGCCAGGACATGGAACCAACCTAGATGTCCATCAGTAGATGAATGGATAAGAAAGCTGTGGTACATATACACAATGGAATATTACTCAGCTATTAAAAAATGCATGTGAATCAATTCTAATGAGGTAGATGAAACTGGAGTTTATTATACAGAGTGAAATCAGAAAGAAAAACACCAATACAGTATATTAATGCATATGTATGGAATTTAGAAAGATGGTAACAATGACCCTATATGTGAGACAGCAAAAGAGACACAGATGTAAAGAACAAACTTTTGGACTCTGTGGGAGAAGGCGAGGGTGGGATGATTTGAAAGAATAGCATTGAAACATGTATATGTATGTGTGAAATAGATCACCAGTCCAGGTTCGATACATGATACAGGGAGCTCAAGGCTGGTGTGCTGGGATGACCCTGAGGGATGGGATTGGGAGGGAGGTGGGAGGGGGGTTCAGGATGAGGAACACACGTACACCCGATGATGTCATGGCTGATTCATGTCAATGTATGGCAAAAACCACTACAATATTGTAAAGTAATTAGTCTCCAATTAAATAAATTAATTAAAAAAATAAAACAAAACAAAAATGTGTCCTTGTTGGACTCTGCTCTTTCATGTTGCAGAGATGAATTATTGTTCTTTGTGTGGACATGGAACCACAGACTGGTTCCAAATCAAGAAAGAAGTACATCAAGGCTGCATATTGTCACCCTGCCTATTTAACTTCTATGCAGAGTGCATCATGCAAAATGCCTGGCTGGATGAAGCACAAGCTAGAATCAAGATTGCCAGGAGAAATATCAATAACCTCAGATACACAGAAAACACCACCCTTATGGCAGAAACCGAAGAACTAAAAAGCCTCTTGAAAGTGAAAGAGGAGAGTGAAAAAGTTTGCTTAAAACTCAACATTCAGAAAACTAAGATCATGGTATCCTGTCCCATCACTTCATGGAAAATAGATGGGGAAACAATGGAAACACTGACAGACTTTACTTTCTTGGGCTCAAAAATCACTGCAGATGGTGACTGCAGCCATGAAATTTAAAAGACGCTTGCTCCTTGGAAGAAAAGCTATGATCACCTAGGCAGCATATTAAAAAGCAGAGACATTACTTTGCCAACAAAGGTCCCTCTAGTCAAAGCTATGGTTTTTCCGGTAGTCATGTATGGTTGTGAGAGTTGGACTATTAAGAAAGCTGAGTGCCAAAGAATTTATACTTTTGAACTGGGGTGTTGGAGAAGACTCTTGAGAGTACCTTGGACTACAAGGAGGTCCAACCAGTCTATCTGAAAGGAAATAAGTCCTGAATATTCATTGGAAGGACTGAGGCTGAGGCTGAAACTCCAATATTTTGGCCACGTGATGCAAAGAACTGACTCACTAGAAAAGACCCTGATGCTGGGAAAGATTGAAGGTGAGAGGAGAAGGAGACAGCAGAGGATGACATGGTTGGATGGCATCACTGACTTGATGGACGTGAGTTTGAGTAAATTCTGGGAGTTGGTGATGGACAGGGAAGACTGGCATGCTGCAGCCCATAGGGTCACAAAGATTCAGACATAACTGAGTGACTGAACTCTACTGAACTGAACTGATGGTTAATAAATCTTTATTCCTGTAGACTTGTTGATTTTTCTTTATTCTTTCAATCAAAGTAGTTTTCTAAAATATACCTACTAGTGAGAATCAACTCAGTGCTGTGAGTGCTGGGATGGGGTACTCAAATCTATAAAATAAAGAATTGGGTGTGATGTTTCATCTTTATCTGCAGAAGTCTACAGGGCTCTTTCAAACAGCATATACAGATGTTTAGTAAGGCTGCAAATAAGTTTGGTTACTTGTATTCTGGCTGTTGCTTTTGAAATGTTACTTATCTATGTGATGACTCTGTTTTCAGACCTCCAGATCTATCATCTCCTATGTCATTTTTCCAGTTCCTCTGAGACTTTGCATGCTATGCAGGCTTCCATCTTCCACCACCACTCCCTTGGAAGAGGTTTTCAAAGTTGTTTTCTGCATACTGATTTACTTTTCTGTGGTATCGATTCTGCTATTGCATAATTTCCTTTCAATATAGTTTTAAATTCTTTCTTTTCACATTGTGATTTTCTTTCTGTTCATTTCCCTCATATCTTAGCTCTTTTGTAGCAAATATCATGTTCTCTTGGATTTTATCAATGATACCATTTTGTTTTTTTAACACATATTTTAAAAATTTGTGCAAAAAACCATTTTTCAAGGGATATTCTTCTTCTGGATCTTATAACTGTTATTCTTATTCATTACCTCCATGTATATTTTACTTTTATTCAGCCTCAAAAAAATGGGGGAGCAAAATTTGTCTCAACATTGTTTTGGCCCCTTGTACTCAGTGTCTGAGTGGCACACAAAGCTTCACGTGCTGAAATGGTTGACTTTTGCTTTCAAATTAGTAACTGGAAGTTTTTAAATTTTTCTTCCTTGGTTAACTCTGCTTTGAACAGAAATGAGGCTCCCATCTCCTCCAGCCCTCTCTCTGTCCCTCTCTGGTTTTCTGAAACTCTCACTTCTAATTCACATCATGCATTGTATCCAGATTTCTATTTTACTCTCATCTTTGATGATTTATACTTATTGTCACTGTGATATCTTGCATGAGTCAGAGTGGCTGCGATCCAAAAGTCTGCAAGCAATAAATGCTGGAGAGGGTGTAGAGAAAAGGGAACCCTCTTATACTGTTGGTGGGAATGCAAACTAGTACAACCACTATGGAGAACAGTGTGGAGATTCCTTAAGAAATTGCAAATAGAACTGCCTTATGACCCAGCAATCCCACTGCTGGGCATACACACTGAGGAAACCAGAATAGAAAGAGACACGTGTACCCCAATGTTCATCGCAGCACTGTTTATAATAGCCAGGACATGGAAACAACCTAGATGTCCATCAGCGGATGAATGGATAAGAAAGCTGTGGTACATATACACAATAGAGTATTACTCAGCCATTAAAAAGAATACATTTGAATCAGTTCTAATGAGATGGATGAAACTGGAGCCTATTATACAGAGTGAAGTAAGCCAGAAAGAAAAACACCAATACAGTATACTAACACATATATATGGAATTTAGAAAGATGGTAATGAGGACCCTG
>SJYX01000171.1:28978-45273 GCA_006410675.1 Oreotragus oreotragus
AAACACCAATACAGTATACTGACACATATATATGGAATTTAGAAAGATGGTAATGAGGACCCTGTATGCGAGACAGCAAAAGAGACACATGTATAGAACGGACTTTTGGACTCTGAGGGAGAGGGCGATGGTGGGATGATTTGGGATAATGGCAATGAAACATTTATATTATCATGTAAGAAACGAAGCACCAGTCTATGTTCAATGCAGGATGCAGGATGCTTGGGGCTGGTGCACAGGGATCATCCAGAGAGATGATATGGGGTGGGAGGTGGGAGGGGGGTTCAAGATTGGGAGCTCGTATACATCCATGGCAGATTCATGTCAATGTATGGCAAAACCAATACAGTATTGTAAAGTAAAATAAAGTAAAAATTATCATGTAAGAAACGAAGCACCAGTCTATGTTCAATGCAGGATGCAGGATGCTTGGGGCTGGTGCACAGGGATCATCCAGAGAGATGATATGGGGTGGGAGGTGGGAGGGGGGTTCAAGATTGGGAGCTCGTATACATCCATGGCAGATTCATGTCAATGTATGGCAAAACCAATACAGTATTGTAAAGTAAAATAATATAAAAACAAATTTAAAAAAAAAAGAAAAAAGAAAAAGAAAATGATTGATAATAAATTTACATTAATTATATTTATTTTTGTAATCATAAGTATTTTAGGAGAACACATACATACACATAAATAAATAATCTTTGTTCTGATATTTTATTTAACCCTCCAAAAGACTTTTCTGGATCCTACTTGTCTTAAGTATCCCTTCTGAAACAATATTGATCAATATTTCAGGACTATTAAGATTGGCCTAGAATGAGAAATGTGCCCAGTTTTTGTCCAGGAAGAATGGAGCACCATGATTGAAACATCCACCCTTACTGTATAATGGCATGGAGGAAAATTTCCAAGTTTTCAAAGAAAAGGGAATTGAAAAGGACTGTTGGCAGCAAAATTACTATAACTACCACATGTATATAACATGTTTTCATAAAACTCTTTTTTTTCATATTTTTCTAATTATTTACTTCTCCCTGTCAAAAGAGTAATTGAAGGAAAATGATACTGTTGTCTTTGATAGTTAAACGTTTGCTATGCTAAGTGAATGAATGTAAAGTGAATGAACCAAAGAATGAATCATCATGATTCTTCCATTAAGAAGAAAGATAATACCAAAAATAACTATCACAACATATTTTTTACAGATGTATAGTCTATCTTACATATTCCATGGCAGACTAATTATTTTTCTTATAAAAAGAGATTTAAGCACATTTCCTGAAGGGTCTAAAGGAGAATAAAAAACCCAAACAATATTAGTAATATTAATAGAGTTTGGACAAGAAAAAAAATAGATGAACTATGATTTTTATTATGTGAAAGCATGGCATATCACTTGACTATCAAAAATTGCCATTTGCTTAATTTCCTATTAACTAGAAGAAATTAGGCTCCTATTAAATGGATTTTCCTGGTAGCTCAGATGGCAAAGAATCTGCCTGCAATGTGGGAGACCTGGGTTAGATCCCTGGGTTGGGAAGATCCCCTGGAGGTGGGCATGGCAACCCACTCCAGTAGTCTTGCCTGGAGAATTCCAATGGACAAGGGAGCCTGGCAGGCTATACAGTCCATGGGGTGGCAAAGAGTTGTACACAACTGAATGACTAAGCACAGCACAGTTATTTCTTTAACTGCTTTTGCCAAGAAGATAATGTAAATTCCTAGAAATGATGCTATAGTTTATATAGTATAGTATATTATAGGCATATTTAATAGAGGAAGAACTGGATAACTAGTACATTTATTATTCTACATCTACAGCCGTGTGCTCAGAAGTATCCAACACTTTGTGGCCCTGTTAGGTAGTTAGACTAGGAAATAGAAGTAGAAAACATTAATGGCTAAAAGACAAAGAAGGGAAAAGCCTGCAAAAATGGAATAAAGGGTGGTCCGAGGACCGGAGTGAGAATCTCGGGTGAAACAAACAGTCCTCCTGGCTAGCCCAATTTACATAGGGCAGGCTCAGGGGGAGGGAAAAAAATATATGAAAAGAGGAGCCAAAACTGAGCCCCTCTTAATCGTCTCTTCTTTTGTGTTGGCCCACCTTCATGCCTCGAGGATGTATTTTCCTTTGCTTGCCAAATAAAACTGAGCTGAAATACTGGTTTGCTGTTTAAAACTGAGCTGTAACCTAGCTGTAACACTGGTCTGCCATTTCAATTTTTTGTTGCGGCGAGACAGAACTGAGGAAATTACACACTCCCCCAACAGCCCCAGGAACAGTAGCCTGCCAGATTCCTCTGCCTATGAAATTCTCCAGGTAAGAATACTGGAATGAGGTGCCATTTCTTCCTCCAGGGTATCTCCTGGATCCAGGGATTGAACCCACATCTCCTGTCTCTCCTGCATTGGCAGGTGGGTTCTTTACCACTAGTGCCACCTGGGAAACCTACACTTATTATTAGCAAACTACAAAAAGAGTATTAAATCTGTCCTGTTTTTCCTTATGGAACTATCTCTACTAAGATTCTCATATTATCATGCACATGGATTTGCCAAAATTTTAGCCAAAGAAATATGTGACATATTATGTGATAGCTCAGTTGATAAAGAATCTGCCTGCAATGCAGGAGACCCTAGTTCAATTCCTGGGTTGGGAAGATTCCCTTAAGAAAGGGATAGGCTACTCACTCCAGTATTCTTGGGCTTCCCTTGTGGCTCAGCTGGTAAAGAATCTACCTGTAATGCAGGAGACCTCAGTTTGATTCCTGGGTTGGGAAGATCCCTTGGAGAAGGGAACAACTACCCATTCCAGTATTCTGGCCTGGAAAATTCCATGACTGTACAGTCATGAGGTCGCAAGAATCAGACATGACTGAATGACTTTTACTTTCACGTACATTATAACCTAGAAGTGAGTTTTTCCCCCAGTGAAGGTTCATTTAAATAATTTTTTTTTTCCATCATAGGGGGCTTTTCTTTTTCTTTTGCAACATAGCTTGTGGTGAAGAAGCATTGGTGTCCACAGTCCCTGAAAGTGAAAAATGAAAGTGTTAGTTGCTCTGTCGTTTCCAACTCTTTCCAGCGCCTTTGACTGTAGCCTGCCGGGCTCGTCTGTCCATGGAATTCATCAGACAAGAATACTGGGTGCGTAGCCATTCTCCAGGGTATCTTCCCAACCTGGGATGAAACCCTGGTCTCCTGCATTGCAGGCAGATTCTTTACGGTCTGAGCAATCAGGGAAGCAAGGAGAGATAAAAAGCATTAGGGAAGAAATGAACACCTGCAGGAGTTGTTTTGTTTTGACTAAAGAGGCACTTTGATGTTCAGCGAGAGGGAGGAATATGCAAGCAAAAGAATGTAGACAGTGATTAAAACCATGTTTCTTTGCCAGTGGGGTTTCTATACATGTTTTATCACTGTTTCTGGATGTAAAACAAGAAGGTGTGCAACCTTTGCATCCCACTGCCACAGCATTAATCTCCCCCAGAATGAAGACAGAAGGTCCCAGTGTGTGGTGCATAGAACAGATATATTTTAATAGGCCAGAGCTTGATGCTATCACAAACAATGGCATTTGCCAAGTTTAACTTGAAATAAAATATAATCTTACAAATAACTAAAACAGAACAAAATGCATAAAGCATCTGTTTTCAAATTACTGTATTGTTTATAAATCAAATAAGCCACTTCCTAACTCAATCAACTTGTCCTTGTGAGTTAATGGGCTGTGATATCAATCTTTATACTAAAATCTATTTTGAGGTGGTTCTTCTAGCTTTTAGCTCAATGCTGCTTCTCTAGAAAGGAGAGTTTATCTCCCAGAAATTTCCATGGTTCCCACTTGTTCAGAAATTTTGCATGTGGTTTGGCAAGTATGTAATCACCTAGCCTAGCATATTTGAGGACATGTTTGAGGGATGTATTAGAAAGCTATCATTTAGGATATAGCATACACTGCAAATTGGGTTGAAGGAAGAAGGTTTTATTATCTCTTTATTTTATTTTAGTTTTGTCTGTGCTGGGTCATCGTGGCTGCACTCATGCTTTCTCTAGTTGCAATGTGCAGGCTTCTCATTGTGGTGGTTTCTCCAATGAGCTTAAGGCACATGGGCTCAGAAGTTGTTGCTCCTGGGCTTAGTTGCTTTGTGGCATGTGGAATTTTCCTCAACTAGGAATTAAACTTGTGTCTCCTGTATTGGCAGGAAGATTTTTAACCATGGGACCACCAGGGAAATCCAGGAAATAGCTTTTAAAAAAGAGCACCTTTGGGGTCTCATTTATTCATCCTTGATATTATTTGGATACTATTTCTATAATCATATCTCCCTTTTTACAGAAAAATAAATAAAAAGTTATGGAGAAATTTAAGTAACTTAATGAATAAAACTAAGTTGTATAAGAACTGAGATATTACCCCAAATTCCATCACATAAAATATCTATCAGATAAAATAAACATCCTAAAAGGATCAGGATATCAAAAGTCCATCAAGATGTATCTTTTCTCCAATTTGGTTGTCCCTACTGCCTCATTTAATTGCTGCACTGCTAGCCACCTTGAAGTCCAATAGTACTCAATCTAAAAATGTAATATAGCTTTTCAAGTTAAAAATCTAGCTTCTTTTAGATGTTTAGCCTCAGCCAATATTTAAACTAAATAAATTCAAATTTAAACTCTATATCAGGACTGTCTTCCCATTTAAACTCTTTCTATTTTTTCCTCATTCTTTTCTATCTTCTACTGCTCATGCTCTCAGGATGACTATGGATTTGGGGAAAAAAAATTGGTATAACTTCAAAAGTTTGAGAGATAGGAGGCTATTCTGTATCCTGTTACCTTTCTTCCTTGAGCCTGCTGGGATGACTGAATACACAATGACAGCTATCGTGTATTCACCTCTAATTCCTGTTCACCTGTTTCTCATGCAACTCTCCCTCATTGTGTTGGTAATAAATGTCTCAGCTTCCTAACTTGACCTCTGATTATGGGATTTACCTATTTTGGATTTTTCCATGAAATTTCCCAGGCAAGAATACTGGAATTGGTTGCCATTTCCTCCTCCAGGGGATTCTCCAACCCAGGACTGAACCCATGTCTCCTATGTCTCTTGCATTGGCAGGTAGACTCTTAACCATTGAGCCACCAGGGAAGTCAGTCACAGAGCTCTGTTCTTCGTCAAGTTGTTGATGTGCCATGGGGCTATCGCAAGACACATATTGATGTGTGCCCTAGTGTGTGAGTGTAAAGTATTTGCATGCAGGATGCTTTACATAAATTTTTCCTGTTAGATATTAACTTATGTCTGAAGGCTTAGATTTGAGACACCATTCAAAGCAAATTTGGAATGAAAATTCAATTCAGTGGTGCACATTGCGAGGAAGCTTCTTGTGTCTAGAGTGTCATGGACAAATCTGCTGATGAATAACTTTAAGTGTAGAATTCACACAAGAAGCCCTTCTGCTCTGGAATTCAGCCAGCTCCCTGGGGTTCTCTAGTCATCCCTGCAGATTGGTGGCCCTGTGAGGTCAACAAGGAAGCTCAAACAAGTCTCATAATGGTCTTCCTCCCCATTTTCCTCTTCACTTTTCAGCTCTTCTATGATTCTCTCCTTAAGAAGTATATGTGTTCTCTTTCTTATTAGATGGGAAAGTGTTGCTGTATGCTGCATTCTCCACTTCAGGGCTTTCAGCAAAACCTCAGTGCTCTCTCTTTAATTTCATTTTTGATCTATTAGGCACAAACTGATCCAGATTTCTTCAAATATCAAACCCTTATAAGTAAAAATGTGCTTTAGTTCTAAGCTATTTCACTTTCTGTGAGTTAAAAAAAATATGCAGAGAAGCTATAATGAATACTTTGTAATAATATTTAATGGGAAAGAATCTGAAAAAGAACACATATAGATGCTTTTGAATTGTGGTGCTGAAGAAGACTCTTGAGAGTCCCTTGGACTGCAAGATCAAACCAGTCAATCCTAAAAGAAGTCAATCCTGAATATTCATTGGAAGGACTGATGTTGAAGTCAAAGTCCCAATTCTTTGCCTACCTGATGCAAAGAGCTGACTCATTGAAAGAGACCTTGATGCTTGGAAAGACTGAAGGCAGGAGGAGAAGGGGATGACAGAGGATGAGATGGTTGGATGGTATCACCAACTCAATGGGTATGAGTTTGAACAAATGCTAGGAAATAGTGAAGGATAGGGAAGCCTAACGTGCTACAGTTCAAGGAGTCACAGAGTCAGATGTGACTTAACAACTGAATAATAACAACAACCACACCCACACCCACAGACACACACATATATATATTTGAGGGTATATGTATACATATATACATGTATATATGCATATATCTTAATCACTGTAGAATGTAACACATTAAGAGCAAAAATTTGCTTAGAATTTAATATGACTTTTTTTTCCTCAGGCTGTATCTGTTCTTTACATAGAGTAATAAATGACAATACTCTAGTAGGTGATAGTCATAGGACAGTAGACATAGAAAAAGAAATCTTATGGTTTAAAATGTATGAATAGTATTCCTTACATGTGCAAAAGATCTTGTAAGCATTTGGAAAATACCTAGTGTTCAGTAATTTTTTAACCTATTTTTTCTGCTATGTTTTGATGTCCTTTTGTTTTGACTGCCACCTGTCTGCCAGATTCACTTGATTCTGTTATTTCTGCTCCTTAAGATTTGGACTTTCATTGGTGACCTGTTGCAATCTAGTTAGGTCTGTGTATTAATTGGTTTCCAGAATCTGGAAGTCATCCTGTCTCATTTGAAACTTATTTCTGATAACAGTGAGGACCCCATATTCTAGAGTGAAGTATCTTTTAAAGAAATACATCATTGTAAACATTATATATACATTTGTTTTGCCATTATATATATATATATATATATATATAATGCTTGCCTATATATATATATATAATGGCAAACATTATATATATATTTGCCACCATTTATTTCTTGTTTAAGAACACAATATTATAAATTTACCTCAAATTAGAAGATTATGACTCTACTAAACATTAGAAGATTATTCACCCATCAGTTTTCTTGGAAATTATTAATGAAGTCAAGCTCCTATAACAAAATACCACAGACTGTGTGGTTTATTTCTTTTCTTATAGAAATTTATTTTCTCATACTTCTGCAAGCCCACAATCCAAATGCCAGCAGAGCAGCTTCTGGTGAGACCTCTTTCCTTGACTTGCAGATAGCACTCTCAGTGTCCTTACATGGTCTTTTCTCTGGGTGTGTATGCAGAAAGATTGAGAGAGAGAGATCTTTGGTGTCCTTTTTCATGACAAGGCCACCAATCTTACTGCATTAAAATCTCACTCTTCTATCATTACAGTTTTAATAATCTAAGATACATCTTTCCATTTTTAATGTCCATAATAACATCCAATGGTTTCTCCTTCATTAATGATAGAGAGAAAAATTCAAACTACTTGAGAATATTGCCTTGATCCCTGTGGAAAATAGCCATTAGTCTTGTTTTTATCTTTACATTTCTTTAAGATTGTCTCTACAAATAATTTCCCTTAAATTCCCTTGGCTTTCAGTTCTCAGTAATTTTAATATAAAAATTATGTATGCATCTGGAATGGGGCTGCTGCTGCTAAGTCTCTTCAGTCATGTCTGACTCTGTGTGACCCCATAAATGGCAGCCCACCAGGCTCCCCCATCCCTGGGATTCTCCAGGCAAGAACACTGGAGTGGGTTGCCATTTCCTTTTCCAATGCATGAAAGTGAAAAGTAAAAGTGAAGTTGCTCAGTCGTGTCCGACTCTTAGAGACCCCATGGACTGCAGCCTACCAGGCTCCTCTGGGATTTTTCAGGCAAGAGTACTGGAGTAGATTCCCATTGTCTTCTCAATGACTGATACGTAAATGTGTTGTAACAAATGAAGGTATGCAGATATCCTAATAAGATATCTAGACCTTATAGATATTTATACCAGGAGCACACCAAAAATATTTTCTTTCTTTAATGTTTTCATTGATGTAACTAGGTCACTTACTTGCTAGACTGTGTTTAGCAATGAAATATGCCCTTTTGTAACTGATGCAAGCAAAACTGTTGAGATCAAATTACCAGAAATTTAGTAGCTTGACAATTGGGGATATCAGTAGAGAGGAAAGTGCATTTGCAAATGGTAGTCACTGCATTGGTCCTCAACACTGATCCTAGGAAATGCTTCTGGACTCTTTAAAAATCCAGACAGAATTTAGCAAGTAAGCAGAGGAAATTTGGCCACAAGAGGTTGAATCACACTTAACTAAAAACCTAGTGAGACTGGGAGAGACACCAGAAAGAAAATGCTACCACATGGATCAGAATATTTT
Source organism: Oreotragus oreotragus (assembly GCA_006410675.1). NCBI lineage: Eukaryota > Metazoa > Chordata > Mammalia > Artiodactyla > Bovidae > Oreotragus > Oreotragus oreotragus. The sequence continues at coordinate 37,349 of SJYX01000171.1, forward strand.
TGTCACCTAATGCCAATGGGAAATGACAACATAATCAGTAATAAACAATATTTTGATTTTCTGTGTAATTCAAGAACATAAAAATAAGAAATATAAAGAATAGAGAATGAAAAAGTGAATTTTATGGGAAATTTGATGGGAAATTTGAGAAAAACCTCAAAATTTGAGCAAAACCTCAAAATAAGGGGAATTGACTGAATGTTTAAAGGCATCAGCCAATGCCTTAAATGTTTAAGTGGTTGAATGTTTAAAGGCATCAAGTTAAGCTAGCTGGCCATAGCCATCTGATGGTATTTGCTATCTTGTCAGCAAGTGGGAAATGATATTTATGAGCTCCTGTGATTTATATTCAGCTCTATCCATGTGATAAACTGGATATCAGAATGAGAAATATTCAAATTCCCGTGGCAAATGCACGTAATACATCCACTCAGACAATTGTGGAATTAACCACTGAATTTAAATGTCTCTGACTCTTTCTATGGTTTCCCTTTTTGATAAAATAAATCCTTCACTTATATATTACATTTTCAACAGACTCCTACTGTCCAGGGAATCTATTTCTTCTCTTGACTTTATGTGTGTTAAGTCACTTCAGTCATGTCTGACTCTTTGTGACTCTATGGTTTGTAGTGCACCAGGCTCCTCTGTCCATGGGATTCTCCAGGCAAGAATACTGGAATAGACTGCCATTTCCTCTTCCAGGAGATCTTTCCAACCCAGGGATCAAACCCACATCTCTTATGCCCCTGCAATCACAGACAGGCTCTTTACCACTAGTGCTACCAAAATTTAATTCCCAAAGGGAACTATCACCTTCCTCTTTTCCTAGCTCTAGGGACAAAATGCTAGACTCCTTCTCCAATGCTAATGAAACCAATGATTTGATCCATTAAACAGTAGCAAAATGTTTCACGTAATTTTCCATCTAGTAAGTGGTGGGGCTTCCCTGGTGGCTCAAATGATAAAGAATCTGATTACAACGCAGGAGACTGAGGTTCAACTCCTGGATTGGGAAGATTTCCTGGAGAAGGGAATGGCTACCACTCCAGTATACTTTCCTGGAGAATTCCATGGACCAAGGAGCCTGACATGCTGCAGTCCATGGGGCTGCAGAGTCAGATATGACTGAGTGATTAACAGTGAGTGGTATAGATGAGAATCTTCAACTCATAGACCATTTATGTCACTTATTAACAGCTGCCTTGGTAGACTTAAGTAAATCAAATGTCTGTTTTTTATCTCCCTTTTGAAACATATGATTCTCATCATTACTCATTTTAGTATTTCTCACAGTATCTAAGACTATGTCATGCTCTGAGTACAAACTCAATAAATGGCTGTAGAACTAAACTGAAAATCAACTAAACTGCTATTAGCCATTGTTAAAAAGCTGAATGGAGGGAAAGATATGCTTTTTCATATTTTGATATTTCATAAAAACAGATGAAATACCATTTAAAGTAGTTAGAAAGATCAAAATTCAGACAATATGGATGAAGTAATAAGGAGGGAGATCTTTATTGTGATTTTCAGGATATGTACAACTTTCAAAATGTAATCTACAAAATGTCTTAAAAATATATGTAGCATTTCAGGAACATATCTCCATGAAAAGTCTTGTTTCAGGTTCTGTATGCTTGTATGAAATTGGTCTGCAAATAAATGAAAAGGAATACAAAATATATTGCAGTAAATACACTCTTTCATAGAGATTTCTCTTTGTGATTAGAGACAGTAACACAGCACTGAAACATTGAGAATGAAAAAGGGGGCAAAGATTTCAGTCAAAAACTTTCGATGCCATTAACCCTTCGAAGAGTTGCAGAGTGAGAAATATGATAAGTGACTGCTCTCCAGTTTTATCCACAGTTGACCTTTTTTATATGATGCAAGAAAATTTGGAAGAATCTGACTCCCAAAAAGAACAGCTTACTGTCAGCAAATTTGAATTTCATTTCCTGAAATGTCATTGGAATAAAACATATCTTCATTGTTAAAGGGTTTCTCATTGTAGCTGGACAAATGTGCTAGTGTATGACATTCAGCAAAAATAACCTTTCATGTTTCAGATCTTGTTTCAGAAAGCACTACATCCAACAATGGGAAAAGGGGAATTGTATCATCTTACCTGCCATGAACAAACCCTCAGAATCTCATTCCATGGGGGAATTTTGTCACTGCCGCTAACTACCATGGCCACAGAAAATTTAATAAAAAGCCTTTAGCCAAAGCAAGAGGCTCTCAAGGTGAGGTGGTGCTCTAGTTTTATTACCTTAACTGTGCCTGCATAATAAAACCATTACTGAGCCAGAGTAAATATTGTAAATCATACATTCTCACCTACAAAAGTTCATAATGAACTGAGTATAAATATCAGCAAAATATACAAATAAAAAAACTACTCAAATACATACTGCATGTTAATGAAGACTGAAGGTAATTCTTGACTTCTCTGGGGTGCAGCTTAAAATACGGTTGCCAGCTGGAGAAACCTAGTGACACAAATTAAAGATAGCATGAAAAGATGCTCAACATCACTCATTATCAGAGAAATGCAAATCAAAACCCCAGTGAGGTACCATTTCACACCAGTCAGAATGGCTGCGATCCAAAAGTCTACAAGCAGTAGATGCTGGAGAGGGTGTGGAGAAAAGGGAACCCTCTTACACTGTTGGTGGGAATGCAAACCAGCACAGCCACTATGGAGAACAGTGTGGAGATTCCTTAAAAAATTGCAAATAGAACTGCCTTATGACCCAGCAATCCCACTGCTGGGCATATACACTGAGGAAACCAGAATTGAAAGAGACACGTGTACCCCAATGTTCACTGCAGCACTGTTTATAATAGCCAAGACATGGAAACAACCTAGATGTCCATCAGCAGATGAATGGATAAGAAAGCGGTGGTACATATACACAATGGAGTATTACTTAGCCATTAAAAAGAATGCATTTGAATCAGTTCTAATGAGATGGATGAAACTGAAGCCGATTATACAGAGTGAAGTAAGCCAGAAAGAAAAACACCAATACAGTATACTAACACATATATATGGAATTTAGAAAGATGGTAATAATAACCCTGTATGTGAGACAGCAAAAGAGACGCAGATGTACAGAACAGACTTTTGGACTCCGTGGGAGAGGGAGAGGGCAGGATGATTTGGGAGAATAGCATTGAAACATGTATAATATCATATAAGAAACGAATCACCAGTCTAGGTTCGATGCAGGATACAGGATGCTTGGGGCTGGTGCACTGGGATAACCCAGAGAGATGATATGGGGTGAGAGGTGAGGGTGGGTGTTCAGGAGTGGGAACTTATGTACACCCGTGGTGGATTCATGTTGATGTATGACAAAACCAATACAGTATTGTAAAAAAAAAAAAAAAAAAAAAAAAAAAAAACTGAAGACTGGAAAGCAGTGAAATCGCATTGTAGTAACCCTGTCACTAACTTAGAGCAAATTACATCAGTTATTTTTTGAATGTGGGATTTATCAAATTTCATTATGTTATTGTACATATTCACTTAAGAGTCACTGAAGTAGTTTGTTGCCAGTCCAATAGCAGTCTCTATTAGTTTTTGTTTATAGAACGCTGAATTTTTTCAATAATCTACTTTCGCTGGATTATGACATTGTCCTTTAAGGGATCAATTCTGATGACTCTATTCTAATCAAGTAATTATATTTCTCTTGCCAGTGACTGGTTTATGAGTGAATATGGAATCAAACTTAGTCAGTTGCATGTGCATTTAGGGACTCTGCTGGATGACTTGTATAAATATGATATGAAATGTTGAGTACAGTAGTCTCATGGTCCACATCAACCATTTTGATATCATGAATGGAACACATGTTTAGATTAAGCTAATGTATGAGGTTGGCATAAAGACAAATAGAAAGAACCTGGTTCATAATGTTAGTAGTCTGCTCAATTAACTTATCTGTGAGCTTCCTTTAATGTGAGATAATAAATGCAATTAATGTTTAAAGGAGTTAAGTTATGGTTTTTCTATTACCTGTAGGTGAAATCAGCCTGATTGATCAATACAATCAGATTTTCAGAGGGAAATAAAAATGTATAAAAAATGCTTATGTCAAAGACAATTATTAAAATATTTTTAATGAAATCTGTGGAACTATATCATAAAGTAAGTACAGAATAGTTACAACAAAGTCTATTTGGGTTACATGGTCAAAAACATTTAGATTATATAGATACCACGGTATTTTCTATAGAAAGTTTGTTTATAGTATACATTATTCACATTTTCAATAATTCTTAGTAGTTTTTTAATTTGTGGAAAATCAGGAAAGTGTTATAGAATTTTGAGAAGAAAATAAATACTAGAATAAAATTGAATTTTGAGAAAAATATTTTTTTTCATTTTATGACATATTATGATTGTCATTATTCCCTAAATGTTAAATTTTAAATGGGTTAGGTAAACAGATTATCTGGATTCCATGGAACTTTTACCCAAATCATGATTTTATAGTAGTACACCATTTACTCTTGACTATGCTTTCAGAGCTACAAACTTGCACAGTTTTAACAAGTTACCAACAGCTGATTATACCACAGTTATTTTGGCATTCATATTTAGAAATCATGATAACAATAAGCCCCTGCATGTATTGTCTCATTATGACATTTCTCAGACTAATAACACGAAGTTGTCAGTTGAAGACATAGCCTTTGTAATCAGGATATTACATAGGGCATGCCCTGATATGGGTTTATTTTCTTTTAGCCTATAATTTTCTTAAATCATCTTTAGTTAAAATACTAAAAAACTGACATATATGCCAAAAAACAAAAACAACTTACTTTTCAGATAAAGTGTTTTATAGCATCAATTCAGAAGTTAATTTTAAAATTCTAATTAGATATTTTCCACTGATTGTTCAGTTCAGTTCAGTCTCTCAGTCATGTCTGACTCTGCAACCCCATGAATTGCAGCATGCCAGGCTTCCCTGTCCATCACCAACTCCAGGAGCTTGCTCCAACTCACATCCATAGAATTGGTGATGCCACCCAACCATCTCATTCTCTGTTGTCCCCTTTTCCTTCTGCCTTCAATTTTCTGAGCATCAGGGACTTTTCCAAAGAGTCAATTATTCACATCAGGTGGCCAAAGTATTGGAGTTACAGCTTAAGCATCAGTCAGTCCTTCCAATGAATACTCAGGGTTGATTTACTTTAGGATGGACTGGTTGGATCTTCAACACCACAGTTCAAAAGCATCAATTCTTTGACACTCAGCTTTCTGTATAGTCCAACTTTCACATCCATACATGACTACTGGAAAAATCATAGCTTTGACTAGATGGACTTTTGTTGGCAAAGTAATGTCTCTGCTTTTTAATATGCTGTCTAGGTTGGTCATAGTTTTTCTTCCAAGGAGCGAATGTCTTTTAATTTCATGTCTGCTGTCACCACCTGCAGTGATTTTTGAGCCCCCCCCAAACAAAGTTTGTCACTGTTCCCCCATCTATTTGCCATGAAGTGATAGGACTGGATGGCATGATTTTAGTTATGCCAAAAATGATACCTAGTCCACAGGTCTACAATAATCTATTTTGCATTTATACAAAGAACATACCTAGTAGTCTTCATTTAATATTTCAACTTTTGGAAGCTTTATAAGGACAGACTATTAAACAGATCTTACTTGCTAACTCAATAATTAATTATTATCATATTTATATATCTATTTCATATCTTCAGTTATGTATCCAGCTCTATATCCCCAGATATCATGCTAAGTGCTGATAAATGAAACATAAAATTTCAAAGCTTATGATAGTACCTATGGTTATAGGTGATAAACAAGGTAGTAAAAAATTAAAAGCAAATCACTTTAAATAAGCCAATGCAATGTCTAATATCACACCTTCATTGACAGGGACTGGGAGTTAGAGATTGTCTTTTGATAGGCTTTGAAGAGAAGGCCAGATGTTGAAATGTTTATTTCTGGGACCCAAATGATATAAAGATGATCATACAGAAACAGAGAAATTGATGTAGGATATATGCTCAGCACATTCAAAGGCCTTGAAGCTGGAAGTGGCTTGGTCCATCTGAACATAAAGCAGTCCAGTTTGGATTGATCCTAGTTCTTATACTTTTTTAGACTCTCTCTCTCATTACATAAATAAATGAAAGCCATACCCATTTGATTTTTCAATTTTTTAAATAATTGTATGCTTGAAGTGTTAAGTTTAAATGAGAAGAGTAAGCCATGACTAGGACTGGGCCAAGAGCATTTAATTCCTTGCACCTTTAAGTTACAAATGCATAACTCCTTTTCTTTTTACTTTCTTTTGTGTCTGCCTTTCCAAATAAGCTTCCATCCATGTTTAAATTTATAACCTGAATTATGTTTTTCTCTATGAGGCTGGCCCAGGATATTTTCCAGTTGCATGCCTTGAGGAAGAAAAAGTATTTTATTATGGTCAATATTTGAGCCCCAGAGAAGTTGCAAACAAGATATTGCCTGTCACAGCCTAAAAACATAGTATTTGATAATTTGATCCTTATTATTTCAAAGAGAATGCTAAATGCACAGTTTTTAGAGTTAGAAGTGCCTGCATTTGAATTCTGCTTCAGTCCTTCAGTTGCTGGGTGACCTTATACAAGTTATTAGATCTCTTGTGTTTTTCATCTTTTATCACAATAATAGTTACTGTACAGAGGATGTACAACTAAACTTTCAGTTTCATACTTATAGAACCAATATAGAATCTCAAGTACAGTGGCTCAGAGGGTAAAAATCTGCCTGTAATGTAGAAGATCTGAGTTCTATCCCTGAGTTGGAAAGATCCCCCGGAGAAGGGTGTGGCCACCCACACTAATACTATTGCCTGGAGAATTCCATGGACAGAGGAGCCTGGCGGGCTATAGTCCATGGGATCACAAAGGGTCGGATACTACTGAGTGACTAGCACTCACATAGACTCAATGCCCGGGATATGGTAGCAATTACTTATCTTGGCTATTTATCTATTTATTTTTTTCTAGACTATTCCATAATTCTCCCCAGATTTTTTTAGCTCATTTTCCAGGAGATGCTCTATTTGACAATAGCCAGGATATTTTCATAACCCATGAAATGCTTTAAAAACATTCATTGCTTCCAATAAAATTATTGGAATATTAAGCAAATAGTTGATTCTTTATAGAAAATGATGAAAACAAGTAAGACAAGTGGCAAAAATATATGACAAGCATACAAATCAAAATTTTAATCCTATTAACTGTTTAATAAATATTTCTTAAGTTCCTGTTATGAAACTAGAAAATAAGATATTGCATAAAATTATTATAAAAATATAATTATGTTAGATAAAATCATCAGAGTAATAATGGACTTTTTAAAACATATGCAGATGGCACCACCCTTATGGCAGAAAGTGAAGAGGAACTAAAAAGCCTCTTGATGAAAGTGAAGGAGGAGAGTGAAAAAGTTGGCCTAAAGCTCAACATTCAGAAAATGAAGATCATGGCATCTGGTCCCATCACTTCCTGGGAAATAGAGGGGGAAACAGTGGAAACAGTGTCAGACTTTATTTTTGGGGGCTCCAAATCACTGCAGATGGTGACTGCAGCCATGAAATTAAAAGATGCTTACTCCTTGGAAGAAAAGTTATGACCAACCTAGATAGCATATCCAAAAGCAGAGACATTACTTTACCGACTAAGGTCCATCTAGTCAAGGCTATGGTATTTCCAGTGGTCATGTATGGATGTGAGAGTTGGACTGTGAAGAAGGCTGAGCGCCAAAGAATTGATGCTTTTGAACTGTGGTGTTGGAGAAGACTCTTGAGAGTCCCTTGGACTGCAAGGAGATCCAACCAGTCCATTCTGAAGGAGATCAGCCCTGGGATTTCCTTGGAAGGAATGATGCTGAA
>SJYX01000171.1:46829-97041 GCA_006410675.1 Oreotragus oreotragus
GATTCCAGCTTGTGTTTCTTCCAGTCCAGCATTTCTCATGATGTACTCTGCATATAAGTTAAATAAGCAGGGTGACAATATACAACCTTGATGTACTCCTTTTCTTATTTGGAACCAGTCTGTTGTTCCATGTCCAGTTTTAACTGTTGCTTCCTGACCTGCATACAGATTTCTTAAGAGGCAGGTTAGGTGGTCTGGTATTCCCATCTCTTTCAAAATTTTCCACAGTTTATTGTGATTCACACAGTCAAAGAGTTTGGCATAGTCAAAAAGCAGAAATAGATGTTTTTCTGGAACTCTCTTGCTTTTTCCATGATCCAGCGGATTTTGGCAAATTGATCTCTGGTTTCTCTGCCTGTTCAAAAACCAGGTTGAACATCAGGGAGTTCATGGTTCATGCACTGAAGCCTGGCTTGGAGAATTTTGAGCATTACTTTACTAGCGTGTGAGATGAGTGCAATTGTGCGGTAATTTGAGCCTTCTTTGGCATTGCCTTTCTTTGGAACTGGAATGAAAACTAACCTTTTCCAGTCCCGTGGCCACTGCTGAGTTTTCCAAATTTGCTGGCATATTGAATGCAGCACTTTCACAGCATCATCTTTCAGGATTTGAAACAGCTCAACTGGAATTCCATCACTTCTACTAGCTTTGTTCTTAGTGATGCTTTCTAAGGCCCACTTGACTTCACATTCCAAGATGTCTGGCTCTAGATTAGTGATAACATCCTCATGATTATCTGGATCATGAAGATCTTTTTTGTACAGTTCTTCCATGTATTCTTGCCACCTCTTCTTAATATCTTCTGCTTCTGTTAGTCCAGACCATTTCTGTCGTTTATCGAGCCCATATTTGCATGAAAATTTCTCTGGGCATCTCTAATTTTCTTGAAGAGATCTCTAGTCTTTCCCATTCTGTTCTTTTCTTCTCTTTCTTTGCATTGATCGCTGAAGAAGGCTTTCTTGTTATATGGTGGGGAAGTTTTGAGTAAATATGTAAAATGATTGAAGATAAAGTCAGGTTTCTCATGGAAAGGAAAAGGAGTTACACAATTGTGGGAGACAAAAAGAGGCAAAAATAAACCATGTCTTCTTGAATTTGAATTGAAGATATCCAAAAGAAATCATGGCTTAGATGGATCTATCAAGAGCTATACAGATGTAAATATGTAGATATACGTGTGTGTGCATGCAGAGGTATGCATTTAGGATATATATTTTCTTCCTCTGTCAACTTGAAGAATTTAGAAGCAATGAAACCTCTGTAACAAAGTCCTAATGTATAGCCTAAGGAACTATAGTCAATATCCTGTAATAACATAATGGAAAAGGATATGAAAAGAATATGTATGTAATATATATATGTATGTAATAAATATATATGTGTGTATAATTGAGTCACTGTGCTGTACACCAGAAATTAACATAACATTATATATCAACCAAATGTCAATTAAAAAAGAAGTTAGCCCTCAATAGCAATGATCACTGTTAGCATCTAGCTCTCTTATTTTTATTTTTTTTTGTCATTTTTAATGTTTAGTGATCTCATCTCATATTTTTTTTTTATCTTCTTTTTTTTTTTTTGTATTTATTTATTTTTTTACATGAACCGCTCTCTTATTTTTAAATGATGTTCTCCCATTTGGCACAGTGATAAAGAATCCGCCTGCCAATACAGAAGACACAAGAGATGCAAGTCTGATCCCTGCAGTAGAAAATGGCAACATGATCTAGTATTCTTGCCTGGAAAGTTCCATAGGCAGAGAAGCCTGGTACACTACAGTCCATGGGGTTGGACATGAATGAGCTGGACATGAATTGGGTATGAATGAGCAAACACACACACACACACTCTACTAAAATAAACCAAGACTCTTTGGAGAATCAGCTGTACCAGAACTAGAAAGGGAGAGTAGCAGAAGCTAAGGAATTGCTCTCACAAAAATTACATTGAAAAGACATAAAAATGAGCTTGAGAAGATTGCTGCTGATCAAATTTGAGATCCTTTAAGCATCAAAATAAAGTAAGATAGTAACAAAAGATAACTCTCTGAATAAAATAAGAATCTCTAAAGTCACACCAATATATATTTAAAAAGGAGTAAATATATAAACAAATGTTTAAAAGGAGAAGGGAAAGCTTTCCTTAATGGTGGAATACCAATGAATAAATACAACTTATGGCAAAATTAGGGAATTGCTATTTGGAAATTATCACAGTAATAATTGCTTCAGGCAAGTATAAGTGAGTGCTAAACCAAGGAAGTAAAAATTTTACAAAGAAAAATATGTTTTTTTTCCTCACAAAATAGTTATCAATTACTTATTAGTTATTAAGTACAAAATAATTATTAACTTTGTAGTAGAGAAACTTTACAGACACTATCTGCCTCTGGAGAGAAAAGTTAACATCATCAAGTACAGGACAAATTAGTGTCATGTGTCTCTTATGTGATACACTGAAAAGAACTCAGTAGCACCTCAGTGATTTTCCTGATAAAATGCATGATCTGATCATAACTGAGGAAACATCACTTCAACCTGAATTGAGGGACATTGTACAAAGTGGTTGACCTATACATTTTTAAAATGTGAAGATAACAAATGAGAAGGAAAGAATGGGAAAAATTGAATAAAACTAAAGAGATATCTCATCTAGGTGCAACATGTGATGTTGAATTAGCTCGTGGACCTAAGGGGAAAAAAACAGCTAAGTATGAATAAGCTCTGAATTTGATTGTTAATATATCTTTGTTAATTTCCTGATTTTATACTTCTATTGTTAATCAGGAAGGTGTCATTTTATGGAATAATCATTCAATTATGAAGGGATAGTGGAAAATCATTTTAGCTAGTGACCCTCAGCTGGTTCAGGAAAACATTAGGTATAAATACAGATAAGAAGCTTTCCAGGTGGCACTAGTTGTAAAGAACCTGCCTGCCAATGCAGGAGACGTTAACGGTGTGGGTTTGATCCCTGGGTCAGGAAGAACCCTGGAGGAGGGCATGGCAACCCACTCCAGTATTCTTGCCTGGAGAATCCTACAGACAGGGGAGCCTGGCAGGCTACAGTCCATAGGGTCACAAAGAGTCAGACATGACTGAAGCAACTTAGCACATATGCACCTAAATATAGATGGGAAAATTATAAGATAAGGTGATAAAATCTTACAATTGAGAAATCTGATTAAATGATATGTAGAAATTCTTTTTCCTATTCTAATGCTTTTTTAAAAAACAGAGTTCCTGGATCAGTTTTAGGTTCACAGCAGAACTGGGCAGAAAGTACAGAGAATTTCCATATACTCCCTGTCACACAGAGGGCAGAATCTTCAATATCAACATCGCTCATCAGAGGGGTGAAATTTTTACAATGATGAATCTATATAGACATATTGGTATCATTCAAAATCCAGATTTTATGCTGAATTTACCTTACATTACATTTGATTTTGGTGTTGTTTTCCATGAGTTTTGACCAATGCATGACATGTATTTGACATGACTAAGTGACTAACACACACATAGACACATGACATGTATCTATCATAATACTCTCATAAAGAATAGATTCATTGATCTAAAATTTTTCTCTTCTTTCTCTATACATGCCATCATTCCTCCAAGTTTCTGGCAATCATTTTTGCTGTCTCTACAGTTTTGTTTTTTTTCCCCCACAGTGTCATGTAATTGGAATCATATAGTTTGCAGCCTTTTCAAATTTACCCTTAAGTTATATGCATTTAAATTTCCTCCATGCTTTTTTCATGGCTTGATAGCTCATTTCCTTTTAGAATAATACTCCATTGTCTCAGTATGCCATAACTTGCTCATCATTCATTTATTGAAAAACATCTTGATTTCCTCCAAGTTTTGGTGATTTTGATTAAAGCCACTATGAACATTTGTATGCTGTTTTTGTATAAACACAAATTTTCAATTCCTGAGGTAAATAACAAAGATCTTGATATGATAAGAGTATGTTTAGTTTTATAAAAAAAACTGGCAAACTGTCTCCAAAGTGGCTGTTTTTTATGACCTTTTAATAAATTTTATTTCTCAATAAAAAGTTAAAACCCCAAACAAAAGGAGGTAAGTAGGCAAATAAGTTATTAAAATGTGATCAGTGTCATGAGGTAAACACAGAAAAAACCACATGACAGTGGGTATCTACTACAGAGGAATGTTAAATAAAACAGGAAGAAGTAGCAATGATGCTGAGTTCTGAGATATGAGGAGTTTAGCCTTGCAAAGGGTGGAGGAGTCACAGAGAGAGAGCCTAGTGTATGCCAAGAATCCGAGGCAGGAGAGAGTTTAGCATATTAGAGGAAGTGGAAGAAGATCTAGTGTAGTTAGAACCTGAACAAAACTGAAATTGGAGAAAAAAGGGAAAGAAATGAATTGAGCCCAATTAATGGAGATATCTAAATAGTGCGGTAGACAGAGCCTGGAACTTCCTTCAGTACCACCTTTCTTTGGCTTCTCCCTATTCCCCAGCTTACTTCTTCTGTTGTTAGCCGTTCAGTCACTAACTCATGTCTGAACTATGGTCCCTCATGCTCCTCTGTTCCAGGGCTTTCCTAGGTAACAATACTGGAGTGGGTTGCCATTTCTTTCTTCAGGGAATCTTCCTGACCCAGGGATCAAACCTGGGCCTCCTGAATCATAGGCATGTTCTTTAACACTAGCCACTTTTTCTTCTAAATATCTCCCTAATAAACCATTTACACATGAATCCTTGGCTCAAAGTAAGATTTTAGGAGACTAACAAGTCAAACTCCAAGCCTTCTGCCTAAAAATATATAGACAATAGTGATGCAATGTTGTTTTTGAGGTATCATTATTAAGTGCCAGAAAACATTACATGATGAATAAATCATAGACTTTTTAATGTGAAGTCCATTATAAGCTGGCTAAAAGACACAGTCATACAATTTTACAGCTGAGAGATGCACCTTTGAAATCATGTAATGCAAGCTTTTCATTTTACCAATAAACCGAGGCTTAAGCAATGTGGGAATTCCTATCAAGAACTTGTCAGAAAGGTCACATTTTATGACCCTCTAATCTCTTTTTTACAGAATATAGCCTAAGTAAGTAGTCATAAACTCAATGATTTATGTATAGAGATTTCCATCTGACTATTATATATAATAGTAAAAAAATTGGTAAAGCCATCTAAATGTCCAAAATATGAGAAAGGATAAATACATTATATAATATGTATTGGCATATTTATTCATATAATAAAAATGGGACCCTAAAAGAATATTTGAAAGACGTGAAAAGGCTCACAAGTTTAAGTGGAAGGAAAGGGTATAAACAGGCACGTTCATTAGAAGGAAAGAATGGAAGGAATATATCAAAATATTAATAGCAGTTATCTCTGGGTAAGTGATTTATATTTTCTTTTTATACCATTATTCAATTTCAGAAGTTGCCAGAATAAGCATATATTACTTTTATCAGCATTTATTTTTAAAAAAAGGAATATAAATTTAGTCTTACAGAATTCAAATGACATGTTCCAAGGTCAGACATATCACTGCAGGGCTGAAGATCCAAGAATCTTGATTTAACTTAGTCTTGGTCTCTACTCTCTGAAAATATATTATCGTCATTGTTTTTTTTTTAATGGATCAGAGAAGTTCCAAAGTGAATTATTTGGTTCACTGATGTCTAGTAACTTCGTTTTGAAAAAGGAATAATCCTTTTCTTTGCTAAATCATAGTTTCACGAGCCTATGTTACATCAGTTCAGTTCAGTCGCTCAGTTCAGTTCAGTTCAGTCACTCAGTTGTGTCCAACTCTTTGCGACCCCATGAATCACAGCACGACAGGCCTCCTTGTTCATCACCATCTCCTGGAGTTCACTCAGACTCATGTCCATCGAGTCAGTGATGCCATTCAGCCATTTCATCCTCTGTCGTCCCCTTCTCCTCCTGCCCCCAATCCCTCCCAGCATCAGAGTCTTTTCCAATGAGTCAACTCTTCTCATGAGGTAGCCGAAGTACTGGAGTTTCAGGTTTAGCATCATTCCTTCCAAAGAAATCCAGGGCTGATCTCCTTCAGAATGGACTAGTTGAATCTCCTTGCAGTCCAAGGAACTCTCAGAGTCTTCTCCAACATCACAGTTCAAAAGCATCAATTCTTCAGTGCTCAGCCTTCTTCACAGTCCAACTCACATCCATATATGACCACAGGAAAAACCTTAGCCTTGACTAGACGGACCTTAGTTGGCAAAGTAATATCTCTGCTTTTGTATATGCTATCTAGGTTGGTCATAACTTTTCTTCCAAAGAAGAATATCTAATTTCATGGCTGCAGTCACCATCTGCAGTGATTTTGGAGCCCAGAAAAATAAAGTCTGACACTGTTTCCACTGTTTCCCCATCTATTTTCCATGAAGTGATGGGACCGGATGCCATGATCCTCGTTTTCTGAATGTTGAGCTTTAGGCCAACTTTTTCACTCTCCTCTTTCACATTCATCAAGAGACTTTTTAGTTCCTCTTCACTTTCTGCCATAAGGGTGGTGTCATCTGCATATCTGANCATGAAGTGATGGGACCGGATGCCATGATCCTCGTTTTCTGAATGTTGAGCTTTAGGCCAACTTTTTCACTCTCCTCTTTCACATTCATCAAGAGACTTTTTAGTTCCTCTTCACTTTCTGCCATAAGGGTGGTGTCATCTGCATATCTGAGGTTATTGATATTTCTCCTGGCAATCTTGATTCTAGCTTGTGTTTCTTCCAGTCCAGCATTTCTCATGATGTACTCTGCATATAAGTTAAATAAGCAGGGTGACACTATACAGCCTTGACGTACTCCTTTTCCTATTTGAAAACAGTCTGTTGTTCCATGTCCAGTTCTAACTGTTGCTTCCTGACCTGCATACAGATTTCTCAAGAGACATGTCAGGTGGTCTGGTATTCCCATCTCTCTCAGAATTTTTCACAGTTTGTTGTGATCCACACAGTCATCTCCTTGCAGTCCAAGGGACTCTCAATAGTCTTCTCCAACACCACAGTTCCAAAGCATCAATTCTTCGGTGCTCAGCTTTCTTCACAGTTACTTAAGTAAGTATATACCTATTGTTTCGTAGAGATGGACAAGGAGGAAGACTGTGGTCATCTCTGACAAAGGGTTTTTCAGAGATATTCTCTGAGAAGGAGGTGAAAGTGAAAGTGAATTTGCTCAGTAGTGTCGGACTCTTCGCGACCCCATGGACTGCAGCCTACCAGGCTCCTCTGTCCATGGGTTTCTCCAGGCAAGGATACTGGAGTGGGTTGCCATGTCCTTCTCCAGGGGATCTTCCCAATCCAGGGATGGAACCCAGGTATCCCGCATTGCAGGCAGAGTCTTTACCATCTGAGCCACCAGGAAAGCCCTGGTGAGAAGGAGATACATATGTTAAAACACAGGTCAAGAAAACTGGTGTAGGTTGCCATGCCCTTCCCCAGGGGATCTTTCTGATCCAGGGATTGAACCTGGGTCTCCTGCATTGCAGGCAGATTCTTTACCATCTGAACCACCAGGGAAACGGTGATCAAGAAGGTAATGGTAACAAATTAAATATTTTTGATTTATGTATTACAATCCTTTCAACCAGGTTTTTGCCTAACATTTATGAATCTCAAAGTACAACTGAGAGCACACTAGCATATGTCTTAATATTTAAAAGTTATTAAATCAAGACAATAAATATCACACCTTGACATATACACCTTCATACTGGAGAAATATTTTGAAACATTGGATAGCTCATAATTTTGTTGTATAGAGCATGCCATATTTGTTCCATAAATGCAAGATATTTTAATTTATAGATTTGTAAGTAGTACTTAAGAGACATAACCATTTAATTATTTCATTTAAAAATTATCTTCTGATTTTCTGTTTGTAGACTCACTTAATTTCAGTGCTTGCCCACTTACAAACTCTATCAAGTAAAATTTGGCACAAATATAATAAAAGAATGGGAAACAAATCATATTTTCATCATAAAATGTCATTAAAGTTTCATCAAGAAGATCAAGGAGTGCTGTCCTCTTTTAACAAAGTGGGATGGTCCAGGCAAAATATCACATGATGAACTTTTTCCTGTGAATGACTACCTAAAAAGAATGACATATTTTCTCTTTGTTTTTATACCTATTTTCACATGTCAATTGTTGAGTTTGAAAAAAATCATGCAGCTTATCATCGTTGAAAGGGAGCTAGTCTGAAATTTTACTTAAATAATTAATTTCATCATCCTTAGAATCTACAACCAGTAATGCCTTTTGTATTCATTTTAAGATTAAGCTAATTACTATAAAATGTCTTTTACTAATAATTGTACTTTTCTTTGACTTTAAGAACAGAAAATATCAAATTGTGAATTTTAATTGTGTTCAAAGAAAGTTGAGAAACAGAACATAAATATGTGAGGCTTCCAATCATTTTTTATAGTTTCTTGAAATCAGTTGCAATACTTTAGCCTGCAACAACACTAAAAAATGTTGAANCTAATTACTATAAAATGTCTTTTACTAATAATTGTACTTTTCTTTGACTTTAAGAACAGAAAATATCAAATTGTGAATTTTAATTGTGTTCAAAGAAAGTTGAGAAACAGAACATAAATATGTGAGGCTTCCAATCATTTTTTATAGTTTCTTGAAATCAGTTGCAATACTTTAGCCTGCAACAACACTAAAAAATGTTGAATTGGTGATAATTTATTTCATTATTGTGTGATTCTTCTAAGAAACAGCATCATTCTGTTTTCTTATTGTATTATAAATCTATGTTAATGCAAGTGGGAATAATTTGAGTAATGATTAAATAATAACAATAATGATTAACAGTTTAAATAGCAAATAAGACAATAAATAGAAAAATGGTTCAACATATAGAAATAATATCACTAAGACCCCATAATGTATCAGATTTATACAGGGTATAATGAATCCTTGTGGTAATTGCAAGGTAGATTTAATTTAATTTTATTCTATTAAAAATAAGTGATCATTATTCTTTCAAAGACCTCTAGAAAAAAGTAAAGTTCATGTAATTTCTATTTTTACAAAGAGTTAGAGCTCATCAAAAAATAAAAATAAAAATTAGGATTAATAAATCTTAGAGTTATTGAGAGTTAATAGAGACATGATTTCAACTGAATGGTAATTGCAAGGTAGATTTAATTTAATTTTATTCTATTAAAAATAAGTGATCATTATTCTTTCAAAGACCTCTAGAAAAAAGTAAAGTTCATGTAATTTCTATTTTTACAAAGAGTTAGAGCTCATCAAAAAATAAAAATAAAAATTAGGATTAATAAATCTTAGAGTTATTGAGAGTTAATAGAGACATGATTTCAACTGATTTGCAGCTGCAGAATAAGATATAGAGACTTTGCTGGAAAACATGAGAGCTGGTGTCTGTAACTAATGACTCAAAGCTGAATCTGACTTACAATGATGAGTAAGAACTTTCTGAAAAATTTTAAAAATCATCTAACTTCCTTGAGCATTTTGAACTTGTCATACATATTTTTAAATCACATGTTTAAAGAGTTTGAAATTATGCAATTTCTAGAATTTATCAATAGTGACATTTCAAATAAAATGTTACATCATTCTTAAAAATGGTACCCTAATTTGATTCCTTTTCTCTCCTCTCAGAAATATAAAAAAATTCTTCCTTAAAATTTAGAAGTGTTACCTATCTTCTTTATTAAAAGATTTTCCTTCCATTTTCCACATATATTTAGTCTTACCTTTGTGTTTAAAAATCTTTTATTAATGTTCTTTTTCCATTTCTCTGCAGTATCTATATAATTAAATTTATTTTAATAGTAGTTACCATTTTCTCCAAGTGTTATTTTCTTTCCTTCTGCATAGAGTAAAATTTAAAGAAGTTACTATTAGTAATAAACTGATTAAAGTAACACAAATAAATATTTCCACAAACAAAAAATAAAATTATATTGTGATGATTTTCATAATGATATGGATGGGTTTGGGATTTATGTTATCTTGATTAAAAGTACAATGAAATATTTTTGGTGGGAAAATATAGTTTAAATTCAAACACTTTTCAAAATATATTCTATAAGTATTTCCATTTATTTGGAGCAAAAGGAATAATATCATTGAGTGATGGTTTATATATCACTAAATATCACTAACCTAGGTAGCATATTCAAAAGCAGAGACATTACTTTGCCAACTAAGGTCTGTCTAGTCAAGGCTATGGTTTTTCCAGTGGTCATGTACAGATGTGAAAGTTGGATTGTAAAGAAAGCTGAGCGCTGAAGAATTGACACTTTTGAACTGTGGTGTTGGAGATGACTCTTGAGAGTCCCTTGGACTGCAAGGAGATCCATCCAGTCCATCCTAAAGGAGATCAGCCCTGGGTGTTCATTGGAAGGGCTGATGCTAAAGTTGAAACTCCAATACTTTGGCCACCTCATGCGAAGAGTTAACTCATTGGAAAAGACTCTGATGCTGGGAGGGATTGGGGGCAGGAAGAGAAGGGGATGACAGAGGATGAGATAGCTGGATGGCATCACTGATTCTATGGACATGAGGCTGAGTGAATTCTGGGAGTTGGTGATGGACAGGGAAGCCTGGCGTGCTGCAGTTCATGGGGTCACAAGGAGTCAGACACAACTGAGCAACTGAATGGAACTGAACTGAACTATCACTAAAAGAGAAGAGTGATAGGTTTATAAGCACCCTTGATGTAATTAGAGCTGTGCCTTCTAAGGCTGATTTAATTAAGTGTTTGATGTTATCTCTGATACCAGTCATTTTCTACAGAAAAACTAATATTTGCTTATGGCTCAACTTATATTTTTTATATGTGGAACTACAATAAACCAAAGTTTACAGTATGAATGTTGCACAGTGGATATTGGCAGATCAGTCTGAAACTTACACTGCTATGATATTAATGGGCCAGAAAGTATTACCTGAAAAATGGACAATAAGCTGTTAACTTTTCATGCACCCTTATTTTTATGATTTATATTTTAATATCCATTTCTACAGTATGATATTTAATGATATGTTTTTTAATATGTTGCAAATTCTTTTTAAAATTTTCCTTAAAAGGAAATCAGTTATTTTGGGAGAATAGCATTGAAATATGTATACTATCATGTAAGAAACGAATCGCCAGTCTATGTTCGATGCAGGATGCAGGATGCTTGGGGCTGGTGCATGGGGATGATCCGGAGGGATGATGTGGGGTGGTAGGTGGGAATGGGGCTCATGTTTGGCAGTTCATGTACATCCGTGGCGGATTCATGTCAATGTATGCCAAATCCAATACAGTACTGTAAAGTAAAATAAAGTGAAAAAAAAAAGAAAAAAAAAGTACAGATTTTTAAAAATGTTGATCAATATGATTATCTTTGTGATTTCTAGTGAAGAGAGAAACAGATACTTCAGCTATTAGCTATGTCTAAAATGATTTATAATAGCAATGTTTATTTTTCTAATCTACTAAGACTGTTGGGAAATTTATTATATTTTATTAGAACTTACTTAAAGTATTGTACTTTCATTTAAAATGAAATCTTTTTAATGTGATATTAAAATTTTTGAAATAGAACACAAATTTGATATGATATTAAATTTTATTTTTTGAAATGTAAACGTCTAAATCTTTCCATATTTCTTTACATTACTGAGTATATACATTGCTGTGAAATTTCAGAATTAAATACAATTTTATAATTTTTAACATATCATTTATTAGCCAAATCTACTGTTATAGCCTACTAGACAGAATAAGGACTCTATGTCTTGGAACATGTGGATATGTCACCGACACAACAAAGAGACTTCACAGATATGATTAAGGTTACAGATCTTAAAATGGCAAAATTACCCTGGATTATCCTTGTGAGCCCACTTTCGTTACATGAATAATTAGAAAGCAGTAAACTTTGCCTGTTGTGGTCAGACATAGATGCAACAACAGAAAATGAATTAGAGGTGATGTGGGAACCACTGGACCTGTATTCTTGCTGGCTTGAAGATGAAGAAAGAAGGCTGAAAACCAAGAAATGCAGGCAGATTTTAGAGGTTGGAAAGAGCACAGAAATTGAGTATCCCCCTAAAGTCTTGAGCTTCCCTGGTGGCTCAGAGGTTAAAGCGTCGGCCTGCAATGTGGGAGACCTGGGTTTGATCCCTGGATTGGGAAGATCCCCTGGAGAAGGAAATGGTAACCCACTCCAGTATTCTTGCCTGGAAAGTTCCATGGACAGAGGAGCCTTGTGGGCTATACTCCACAGGGTAGCAAANAGAGGTTAAAGCGTCGGCCTGCAATGTGGGAGACCTGGGTTTGATCCCTGGATTGGGAAGATCCCCTGGAGAAGGAAATGGTAACCCACTCCAGTATTCTTGCCTGGAAAGTTCCATGGACAGAGGAGCCTTGTGGGCTATACTCCACAGGGTAGCAAAGAGTCAGACACGACTGAGTGACTTCACTTCATTTCTAAAGTCTCCAGAAAGAAATACATTCTACCTAAACCTTGATTTTTGTCCTGTTAGACCATGTTACAGTCCTGACTCCAGAATTTTAAGATAGTATATTGGTGCTGTTTTAAGCCACTACATTTGTGGTAATTTGTTACAACAATAATAGAAAAGTAACACATTCATTACGGTATTTTGATTGAATAATATAAGACATTTATTTCATCTGTTATCCATTAAAATCTGTTACCCCTCCCCCAGAAAAGTATACAAGAGCAGCAATATTTCTTTTTTTTGGACATGTCTTTCATTGACCAGGGCCACATTTCTTTGTCCTCAATAATTTCCTTATGAATTTTCTAATCTTCTTATTAATAGCAATATAGAGTCCTTCAACCAAATAAAACATTATCAATATCTTAATAGCATGTATTGGAAGTAATACAATTCCATTCACAATGATATCAGCAACAGAAATCAACAACTTAACATTTCAGTATCTGAGAGAAACAAATCAAGATATGTGTTAGAAAGTAAAATATGCTTGTAGGTTATTCTAAATTCTTTACATTTATGATGAAGCTTTGCAAATGTGTTTATAAATCAAATCTCATTTAATAGAAGCAATTGTTAAGACACGGAATAAAACTTTAACATTTTAGAGACAATCAACAACTTAACATTTCAGTATCTGAGAGAAACAAATCAAGATATGTGTTAGAAAGTAAAATATGCTTGTAGGTTATTCTAAATTCTTTACATTTATGATGAAGCTTTGCAAATGTGTTTATAAATCAAATCTCATTTAATAGAAGCAATTGTTAAGACACGGAATAAAACTTTAACATTTTAGAGACTTCAGTTCAGTTCAGTTCAGTTCATTTCAGTCGCTCAGTCGTGTCTGACTCTTTGTGACCCCATGAATCGTAGCACGCCAGGACTCCCTGTCCATCACCAACTCCCAGGGTTCACTCAGACTCACGTCCATTGAGTCAGTGAATCCATCTAGCCATCTCATCCTCTGTCGTCCCCTTCTCCTACTGCCCCCAGTCCCTCCTAGTATCAGAGTCTTTTCCAATGAGTCAATTCTTCTCATGAGGTGGCCAAAGTACTGGAGTTTCAGCTTTAGCATCATTCCTTCCAAAGAAATCCCAGGGCTGATCTCAGTCCTCTTCAATACTTTTTTATTCTCAGAACTATCATCACTTATTTCTATAAAATCTCAAAAGTAATACAATAACTAAATATAATGATCTCATCAAAAATGAANGGTGGCCAAAGTACTGGAGTTTCAGCTTTAGCATCATTCCTTCCAAAGAAATCCCAGGGCTGATCTCAGTCCTCTTCAATACTTTTTTATTCTCAGAACTATCATCACTTATTTCTATAAAATCTCAAAAGTAATACAATAACTAAATATAATGATCTCATCAAAAATGAAAGATGTTTAACAATTATAGCTTTTGTATTTTTATATATTTCTGTGTAAAAAAATCCACCCCCAAATTTAGAAACTGAAATGGTAACCACTTATTATTTAATCTGTGGGTCAGAAATATGGGTACCACTTAGTGGGGCATCTCTGTGGGGTTCAAGGTCTCCTATGGGGATGTTGGAAGGGCTGCAGTGTTATCTCAGGACTTGATGGAATGAAATATCTGCTGTCAGTCAGATGTTGCTTGCAGGGTTCAGTCCCTCCTGGATTATTAAACTAAGATCTCAGATCTTCCCCATCATGCAGAAGTCTCTGAATAGGGTTCTTTACAACCTGGTAGCTTCTCCCAGTGTGAGCAATCCAAAGAGAGAAAGCATGACAGCGTCACAAATGGATGTCACGATTTTTGTGATCTAAACTTCAATGCATTGTCCCACTACTCCTCCTATATTCTCTTCTTTGGATGCAAGACACTGAATCTACCCTGTATTCAAAGAGGAGGTTAAATAAAAACATGAATGCTATAAGGTAGGGACTGTTGGGTGCTATCTTAAAGGCTGCCTACCACACGAGCTGTTTAGAATCAATACTCTTATTAATTATTTTTAATGAAAAAAAGATATTCCTATTCAAAGGGTATACAGTCAGTTTCCTTCACTGTTTTATGAAGAATGAGAAAATTTAGCAGTAGATAGGGGAAGTCAAGGTACATGGCAAATATAGAAATGCAGTCTTAATTCAAAACCATAGATAATGATGGGAATTATAGTAAAGTATTTTCAAAAGTGAACTATTCCTGAAGTAAAGTTCATGTGTCATACAGTGAATTAAACAGCCTGCCTATTAGTTTCCTGGGGCTGCCATAAGAAAATATCATAAACAGGGTGACAGAAACAATAGAAATGTATTGTCTTACAATTCTGAAAACTAGAAGTCTGAAATCTAGGTGTCAGCAGAGTTGGCTCCTTTTAAGGACTGTGAGAGAGAATGGGTTTCAGCTATTTCCCCTAGTTTTTGGTGGCCTCAGGCATTCCTTGGCTTGTAGATGGCATTCTCTCTCTGATTGTCCCCATCATCTTCCCTCATATGTTTGTCTCTGTTTTCCCTTTTAGAAGGACACCAGTTATACTGGATTACAGCTTATCCTGTGACCCCACTTTAACTTGACTTACTTCTGTAAAAAGATTGTCTCCAAATAAGGTCACATTCTGAGGTCCTGCGGATTGGGACATCAATATACCTTTTTTTGGGAGACAAAGATAACATCCTGTTACATATTTTTCTTATTATCATTCCTAAACCAGGAGATAAATATGTTTCAAGCAGGTATGTCATGCTTCACACTGTTCTATGTGGGGACCCCAGATGCTCAAACTCTGTATTCTGTGACGGCTGAAGAGAAACAAAAGCTGGAAAAAAAATGGTGAAAGATGGCAGTTTCTTGCAGAAATGCTGGAAAACCAAACTCATTGTTCAGGAATTAGCACACAAATCTGCTCATTACCTCTGACTCAAGGAATGGTTTGTGGTTACTGCAGTTTTGTTAAAATCCAGTAGGTTGTGCTATAAAGGTGATAACTAATAAGGATGGCTGACTTGTAATCAAGAGAATAAAAAAGTTGTGATGGTGTTCCTTTTTATGTAATGGCACCAAAATGGACTTTTCTTACAGGAAGCATGATCGATTTGTTATTTTTTTTTAAATTATCTTGCTTTAATATAATGCTGCCACAATGTCTTTATCAGGGAAATATCCATTTCCATTTCCATTGTAAAATTAAAACATGAAATGCAATATGGCAGTTATCTGATAGGGGAAAGTTATTATGCTTCTTTGTGGCATATCCAAGTAAAATCTAGATTTGTCTTTTAGAAATATTATAGGACTGTTTCAGAGTTTTCTTTTGTTGTTATGGTTATTCTTTGAAGGTAGATGATTTATTTTGTTTCTACAATGAAACTGAACTATATATCAGTAGAACTGTTGGGTCATGAAGTGGCTGTATGTTTCACATTTTGAGAAACTGCCAGGTTATTTTCCAAAGTAGCAGTCAATATATGAGGATGTCCAAATTTTCTACTTCCTCATAAACACATTTGATTTCATATCTTTTATTTTATTTTAGTCATCCTAGTGGGTATAAAGTATCACTTTATAATTTTGATTTGCATTCAGTAATGACTAATAATGTTAAGCATATTTTCATGTATATATTGGCTGTCTGGATAACTTGTTTGGGGGAATATCCATTTAGATAATTTTCCCATTCTTTAATGGGCTTCCCAGGTGGTTCAGTGGTAAAGAATCTGCCCGTACTACAAGACACACAAGTTCGATCCCTGGGCCAGGCAGTTCCCCTGGAGAAGGAAATGGCAACCCACTTCAATATTCTTGCCTGGAAAATCCTATGGACCTAGGAGCCTGGTGGGCTACAATCCATAGGTTTGCAAAAGAGTCAGAGGCTACTTGGAGACTGAACAACAACAACCTATTCTTTAACAGGGTCAATTGTCTTTTTATCATTGAGTTGTAATATATTTGGGATACTAGACACTATATGTCTTGGTACTAGATAAGCAAATGTATGATTTGCAAATATGTTATCTTCATTCACTGGGCTTCCCTGATGGCTCAGAATCCAGCTGCAATGTGGAAGACCTGGGTTCCATCCTCTGGGTTGGGGAGATCTCCTGGAGAAGGGAAAGGTTACCCATTTGAAAGTGAAAGTTGCTCAGTCCTGTCTGACTTTGCGACTGCATGGACTACACAGTCCATGAAATTCTCCGGGCCAGAATACTGTACTTCTCAAGGGTATCTTCCCAACTCAGGGACTGAACCCAGGTTCTCTGCATTGTAGGTGGATTCTTTACCAGCTGAGCCACAAGTATTCTGGCCTGGAGAATTCCATGGACTGTGTAGTCCATAAGGTTGCAAAGAGTTGGGCACAACTGAGCTGTATATTGTCACCCTGCTTATTTAACTTATATGCAGAGTACATCATGAGAAACGCTGGACTGGAAGAAACACAAGCTGGAATCAAGATTGCCGGGAGAAATATCAATAACCTCAGATATGCAGATGACACCACCCTTATGACAGAAAGTGAAGAGGAGCTAAAAAGCCTCTTGATGAAAGTGAAGGAGGAGAGCGAAAAAGTTGGCCTAAAGCTCAACATTCAGAAAACGAAGATCATGGCATCTGGTCCCATCACTTCATGGGAAATAGATGGGGAAACAGTGGAAACAGTGTCAGACTTTATTTTGGGGGGCTCCAAAATCACTGCAGATGGTGACTGCAACCATGAAATTAGAAGACACTTACTCCTTGGAAGAAAAGTTATGACCAACCTGGATAGTATATTCAAAAGCAGAGACATTACTTTGCTGACTAAGGTCCATCTAGTCAAGGCTATGATTTTTCCTGTGGTCATGTATGGATGTGAAAGTTGGACTGTGAAGAAAGCTGAGCACCGAAGAATTGATGCTTTTGAACTGTGGTGTTGGAGAAGACTCTTGAGAGTCCCTTGGACTGCAAGGAGATCCAACCAGTCCATTCTGAAGGAGATCAGCCCTGGGATTTCTTTGGAAGGAATGATGCTAAAGCTGAAACTCCAGTACTTTGGATACCTCATGCAAAGAGTTGACTCATTGGAAAAGACTCTGATGCTGGGAGGGATTGGGGGCAGGAGGGGAAGGGGACGACCGAGGATGAGGTGGCTGGATGGCATCACTGACTCAATGGATGTGAGTCCAAGTGAACTCCAAGAGATGGTGATGAACAAGGAGGCCTGACGTGCTGCTATTCATGGGGTCACAAAGAGTTGGACATGACTGAGTGGCTGAACTGAACTGAGCAACTTTCACTGTTATCCCCATACACTACTACAGTGTTTTCATTATATTAGCTCTATAGTAAGTTTTGAACTCAGGAAATGTATTTTAACTTTGTTCTTTTAAGCAAATTTTTTCAAAATTGTTTCAATTATTCTGAGTTCCTTATATTTCTACATGAACTAGAATATCAACCTCTCAATTTCTAAAACAACAACAACAACAACCTGCAGTTTTGATAGAGGTTAAGTCTTTCAGCTGATGACTACAGGATACGATTTCATCTATTTAGATTTTCTGTAATTCCTTTCAATAATTTTTGTAGTGTTTATGCACAGGTCTTATACCTTGTTTGATGCTATTGTAAATGGAATTTAAAAATATTTCACTTGGGATTGTTCATTGCTAGTGTATATAAATTAAACTGATCTTTGTTTCATCTTACCAAATAGCTGACTGGTGACAGACATATTTTAGAAACATTGAATGCTTAAAACCAGTCTAAAACTCCATCATTCATGTTTCATAATCAACTGGAGAGAAAACTATTATCCTGCATTACTATTATCCCATATAAGAGATGCATTATAAAATTTCCCAGTGACATTGAAATATATATTTTTATATTTCTGCCTAATTTATACAATGACCCTAATAACTGATCTATAGCAACATTAACATAGGTAGACCTAATATATCTATGCTGCTTCTGTGTTGTTTGAAAAACCTTTTATCCTTGGACTTTGACAACCCACAGCAAGACCAAGTGTTGACACCCTCTTTCCTGTGTCTGTGTTCTAGCAATCTGTGTCACAAAACTACACTTCAAAGAATCTCTCTTTATCCCACTTGGACTCTGATATCCATGCTGGCTTTCTCCCCACCTAGATGTCCTTTTCATTTAACTCAAGCTATGCCACCCTTACTTGAGCACTCCCACCCTAAATAAATACTTTACTCACAATCCTGCTTACTCTCAGACTCTGGTACCTTGCAGTCAGTGTCCCTGTCGTTTAATTCTGATATCCAACACCAGGCATCTCTCCTAAATGATTGCATTCCTCACACTGCTTGGGCTCTAACACCTAGCACTTGGCCATCCTGGCTCTTCTTTCACCATCAACCCCAGTGCAGAGACACCTGATGTGGTTGGTACCATTTAATAATAAATGTTAATCCATAGAATATAATCTCTTACTCTCTCTCTCTCTGCATTGAATATTACTGAAGACAAAAAAATAGCTAACTTTATAAGAGGAGTTAGAGAATCTGGCATCAAGGAATATTATTCACTTTTCAAGTTAGAGTGATAACAACTAGATGAAAAAAGGTCTTATGTGATCTTAAGAATATTAAATGCCTTAACATTGTACAAAAGTTTCAAATAATCTCAGTTAGATTTGGAAGGCATATATATCTTATCTAAACCATTATTGAACATACAATTTCCCTGAGAATATTCCCAGAAAATAGTTTTACAGGTGTTTTTTGGAACAATTCTAGGTGTGAAAATTTACTATTACTGCATTCACTTATAGAATCTAATTTAATGTTCTGTAATTAAAAATAAGCTGTAAACTTTGTAACAATTATTCATGCATTTATTCCTTCTTTGTGTTCTTCATTCTTCAACAAAATATTTTTTGAGGAGCTATAAGTGAAAATTATTCTTCCATAATGGTTTAAAAAATAGACAAAATTTCCTGTTTCACAGAGCTGACACTCTAATGAGAAGAAAAACAAGATTAATAATGAAAATATAAGATATATTGGCTAGTTATAATTTCTTTGGGGGAGAATAAAGTGATGAAAAGATATATGGACTGTCAGCAAGCACTGGTGGTAATCCAGGTCAATTTTTTTTTCTTTCTTTTAATGGTATAGCAGTCTGAGTTATCATCCACTTAGATATTAAGTGGATAAGGCAATGGCACCCCACTCCAGTACTCTTGCCTGTAAAATCCCATGGATGAAGGAGCCTGGTGGACTGCAGCCCATGGGGTCGCTAAGAGTCGCACACGACTGAGAGACTTCACTTTCGCTTTTCACTTTCATGCATTGGAGAAGGAAATGGCAACCCACTCCAGTGTTCTTGCCTGGAGAATCCCAGGGACGGGGGAGACTGGTGGGCTGCCGTCTATGGGGTCGCACAGAGTTGGACACGACTGAAGCGACTTAGCAGTAGCAGTAGATATTAAGTCTTAATCAATGGGATTTATAAAAGTTAGACTTTGTAAATATGATCAAAGATCTTGAGATAGCAAGATATTTTGGATTAGGTCTAAATGCGTTTAAAATATCCAAGTAAAAGCAAGAAGAAGGGAATGTGAAGTTGAGACACAGAAATTTTTGAAGATTGGATGTTTGTGGCTACAAACCAAAGAATGCTGGCAGCCACCAGAAGGTCGTAAAAGCAAGGCTTGGATTCTTCCTAGAGACTCCAGCAGGAATGTAACCCTGCCAAACCTTGATTTTGGTCCAGTGACACTATGGATTTTTGGGCCTCCAGAATTTGTGAGGGAACACATTTTTATTGTTTTAATCCACCTAGTTTGTGGTAATTTGTTACAGCAGTTACAGGAAACTAATGCTAATGGCACCTGGGAAAGGACTCTCTGAGGAGATATTTGGGTAAAGATATGATGATATGAAGGGCTGAGGGACAGAAAGATCAGAAGTTGGAGTTAAGGGCAGGTTGTGCAAGATTTCTTCAAAGACTTTAAATTTTACTTCTTAATTTGAATTTATATTCACAGGGAAGTGACATTTGAGCTGAGTCTTGAAAAAACAGTTTAAAATATTATAGGAAGAGGGAATAATATATGCAAAAACTTGAAAGTATGAAAAATTTAAGAATACTCTAGGATATTAAAAGATTTAATACCTTTCTGCATGAACCTATCAATTAGAAAGAGTTAAAACCAAAATATGTCCTTTGGTATATGATAATGTTAAGCCATAAAATATGTGTACAGCAGTTCCTTTTCCAACTTGTAAGTCTACTACTTGCATGAAGAAGAGTGATCTATAACCTGTACCCTGATGATTAAGTGGTGTTCTTAAAAAAGTAAGGGCTCTTCTTGGCAGGAAAACTAGACGTTATTTCATCTGATTAGGAATCATACTGCTGCTGACATCTTACCACATGTTCAGCTGCATTGTGATTCATTTCCATGAGGTACTCGATCAAAAAAAAATATATATATATATATATATTAGCAGCATTTAAGAAGTTCTAAATTTAAAGTTCATAATAGTTCAATATAAAGCCAGACATACACCTATCTATCTGTTTATCCATCTATCTATCTATGCATGTGTACATGCTAAGTCACTTCAGTTGTGTCCAACTCTTTGTGACTCTATAGACCATAGCCCACCAGGCTCCTCTCCATGGGAATCTCCAGGCAAGAATACTGGAGAAGGTTGCCGTAACCTCCTCCAGGGGATCTTCACAACCCAGGGACTGAATCCACATCTCCTGAGTCTCCTACATCGGCAGGCAGGTTCTTTACCATTAGTGCCACCTGGGAAGTACCCTATCTATCATCTACCTATATTTATCATCTATCTAGTCGTTATCATATCTCACTCTCAGTGAATCAGTCAAAGTTGAATTTTGTTGTTATTCATTTACTTTTTCTGTTATATATATATATATAATCATTTTTGAGTTCCTTATGAATTATACATATATGAAGAATAATTTTTACAAATATTTACAAGACCTTACTATATGCCAAGCATGCTTCTGATAACATCATATGTATTATCTCATTTAATCTCTAGAGCAATAAACACTATCTCCATTTCACAGATGATGAAAGTTCATTTTATTTTCAAAATAGAAGCAGAATATTAAGTATATTTATAACATTATATGAAATATATAAACTATTAGCTTGTAGTAACGTAGAGTAAAAGATCACAGGGCTACAATAAACTCACAAGCTAGCTCTTATGAAGAAATATTAGAATGGCAAACGTTCAAAACACAAGTGTAAGTCAAGAAGATGGAATTATAGTGGATATGTAGCGTTATGTAGGCCTTGAACAAGATGGAGTGATTGTCCATTTCAGTTATAAGCACAAAGTAAATCATATAGGCAGAGGTAAATAAGCTACTAAGACATTAAGACTCAGTGACTGTATATAGGCAACGTAAATGATATTCCGTTCAACTACAACTTGTTGGTTCAAGGTCTCCATTCAATTGGTGGAAAACACTTCTGAGACTCTAGATATTTTCCTGGTATGAGCACCATGGGTAAGAAAGGTAAACATACAAATGGAATAAGTGTTAATTCCAGTAAGGACAAAATTCTGTCTCCTTCAAAGTGTAAAGTGTTTGATATAATCACCAGATGGCTGCCTATTTCTCTCAAGAAAAAAATGATAGAGGGCTTTGTGTTAATCTCTGTTACAGAAATCTGTAACTTCTAGGAGTAAAAAAAAAAAAAAAAAAAATCAGCCCTTTTTGTTGGGTTTACTGCATATGCACATGTGCATGCTAAATTGCTTCAGTTGTGTCTGACTCTTTGTGGTCCCATGGACTGTAGCCCACCAGGCTCCTCTGTCCATGGGATTTTCCAGGCAAGAATACTGGAGCGGGTTGCCATGCCCTCCTCCAGGGGATTTTTCCTGACCCAGGGATCAAATCTGTGTTTCCTGCATTACAGGTGGATTCTTTACCGGCTGAGCCATGAGGGAAGATCCTTATTTCATACACATGATTGCAAAAGTTCATTTNGCTCCTCTGTCCATGGGATTTTCCAGGCAAGAATACTGGAGCGGGTTGCCATGCCCTCCTCCAGGGGATTTTTCCTGACCCAGGGATCAAATCTGTGTTTCCTGCATTACAGGTGGATTCTTTACCGGCTGAGCCATGAGGGAAGATCCTTATTTCATACACATGATTGCAAAAGTTCATTTTCATGAATCCATTGTGCCAGCACAGAATGACTACCTCATGTTACTTCTCCTCCTCTACATATTAGACAATAAGTACACAACTGAAGCAGTGACCACTGTAATTTATCACCAAATACTTTGAAATCACCAAAAAATGGGATTGTGATGCATCAGTTGTCCATTCTTGACTAGCACTAAACTTTAACCCAGGGTAGCCTGTAAACTGGGCCCAAGATCTTTCCCCTGCCATTTGGTTGAAAGGATCCCTTACATACACTAGCTGTAGGCACGCATTGAAGAAGAGTCTTCAGGATAGTTGACAAGTTATCTTTTATTTTTTTACTGTTTATTTAAGGTTCTTTTCCTTCTATACCTGTTCCAACCTAATCCCAAATATATAATTTTATTGTAGTGCTGTGAAAGCATCCCTACAAACAAAGCTAGTGGAGGTGATGGAATTCCATTTCAGCTGTTTCAAATTCTGGAAGATGATGCTGTGAAAGTGCTGCACTCAATATGCCAGCAAATTTGGAAAACTCAGCAGTGGCCACAGGACTGGTTAAGGTCAGTTTTCATTCCAATTCCAAAGAAAGGCAATGCCAAAGAATGCTCAAAATACCGCACAATTGTAATCATCTCACATGTTAGTAAAGTAATGCTCAAAATTCTCCAAGCCAGGTTTCAGCAATATGTGAACCGTGAACTCCCTGATGTTCAAGCTGGTTTTAGAACAGGCAGAGGAACCAGAGATCAAATTGCCAACATCCGCTGGATCATGGAAAAAGCAAGAGAGTTCCAGAAAAACATCTATTTCTGCTTTTTGACTATGCCAAAGCCTTTGACTGTGGATCACAATAAACTGTGGAAAATTCTGAAAGAGATGGGAATACCAGACCACCTAACCTGCCTCTTGAGAAATCTGTATGCAGGTCAGGAAGCAACAGTTAGAACTGCACATGGAACAACAGACTGGTTCCAAATAGGAAAAGGAATACTTCAAGGCTGTATATTGTCACCCTGCTTATTTAACTTCTATGCAGAGTACATCATGAGAAACACTGGACTGGAAGAAACACAAACTGGAATCAAGTTTGCCAGGAGAAATATCAATAATCTCAGATACGTGGATGACACCACCCTTATGGCAGAAAGTGAAGAGGAACTAAAAAGCCTCTTGATGAAAGTGAAAGAGGAGAGTGAAAAAGTTGGCTTAAAGCTCAACATTCAGAAAACGAAGATCATGGCATCTGGTCCCACCACTGCATGGGAAATAGATGGGGAAACAGTGGAAACAGTGTCAGACTTTATATTTTTGGGGGCTCCAAAATCACTGCAGATGGTGACTGCAGCCATGAAATTAAAAGATGTTTACTCCTTGGAAGGAAAGTTATGACCAACCTAGGTAACATATTCAAAAGCAGAGACATTACTTTGCTGACTAAGGTCCGTTTAGTCAAGGCTATGGTTTTTTCCTGTGGTCGTGTACGGATGTGAGTTGGACTGTGAAGAAGGCTGAGCACCGAAGAATTGATGCTTTTGAACTGTGGTGTTGGAGAAGATTTTTGAGAGTCCCTTGGACTGCAAGGAGATCCAACTGGTCCATTCTGAAGGAGATCAGCCCTGGGATTTCTTTGGAAGGAATGATGCTAAAGCTGAAACTCCAGTACTTTGGATACCTCATGCAAAGAGTTGACTCATTGGAAAAGACTCTGATGCTGGGAGGGATTGGGGGCAGGAGGAGAAGGGGACGACAGAGGATGAGATGGCTGGATGGCATCACGGAGTTGATGGATGTGAGTCTGAGTGAACCCTGGGAGTTGGTGATGGACAGGGAGGCCTGGCTTGCTGCGGTTCATGGGGTCGCAAAGAGTCAGACACGACTGAGTGACTGGACTGAACTGAACTGTGAATCTCCACTGTGCCCACTTAACCATAGATTTTGTGGATTTCATAATTCCCAGATCATCATGGGCTCTTTAAATCTCATGGTCACTTGGTGTTTTAAAGGCAGCCCCTTTACAGCTCTGAGACCTTAGAGTTAGATCCTGCTTTGATTTTCTTTATAACCAACATCTGAAAGTGATTATATTCTTAAAATTTGCACATCTGCAAGAGTAGTATTTCATACTTTGCCTATTTTGGCAATATGATGACCTTCAGATCGGTTCAGTCGCTCCGTCATGTCCAACTCTTTGCGATGCCATGAACTGCAGCATGCCAGGCCTCCTTGTCCATCGCCAACTCCTGGAGTTCACCCAAACCCATGTCCATTGAGTCAGTGATGCCATCCAGCCATCTCATCCTCTGTCATCCCCTTCTCTTCCTGCCCTCAATCTTTCCAATGGAAACCCAGGAATGATCTCTATTAGGATGGACTGGTTGGATCTCCTTGCAGTCCAAGGAACTCTCAAGAGTCTTCTTCAACACCATAGTTCAAAAGCATCACTTCTTCAGTATTCAGCTTTCTTTATAGTCCAACACTCACATTCATACATAACTGCTGGAAAAACCATAGCCTTGGCTTAGATGGACCTTTGCTGACAAAGTAATGTCTCTGCTTTTTAACATGATGTCTAGGTTGGTCATAACTTTCCTTCCAAGGAAAGTCTTTTAATTTCATGGCTGCAATCACCATCTGCAGTGATTTTGGAGCCCCCCAAAATAAAGTCAGCAACTGTTTCCACTGTTTTCCCATTTATTTGCCATGAAGTGATGGGACTGGATGTGACCTTAGCTTATAACTTTCCTCTTACGAAATTTCCACTCCAGTTAAAGTAAGCCAGTCTGCTTCAAACTCCTTAAAATGACCCACGATTTCAAATGGTACAATTCCATGTGTCCTTATGCTTAATTTTTTACCTTAATTTAATTCAAATTAACCATAGATAAAAGCTTTAAGGGTTTTGATGCCACTGTATAACAAGTATTATCACTGTCTCACTAATAATGGTATAATCCAGATATAATCAAATATCTCATTCTGAGGCTCTGTTTTTGAAGTTCATTCCCCAGAAAGTAAAGACTTCTTTATTATGAAGTATAATTTCATAGAGTAAAAGTGAAGAGCATGTGGGATGAAATCTGCAAGGTTTGCAACATCTCTATACTCTCTTGTTGCCCTTTCCAAATAATTCAAATAATTGTACAATTATTGTCCTTCTAGATGGGACTGCAAGCCCCTTGAAGGCAGGAACTCTGTCATGTTCATGGTTATATCTCAAGTACAAAGCACAATGCCTTAGTTGAAGTGTTTAATGAGTCATTAAGTGAGTGAATACTGGGGCTTCATTCAAGGTTTCAAACAAATAGTATCATAAAGTAGAACCCCCTTGTGTGGGCAGAGACTGTGGTGAGGCTTCAGAAGGACAAAGATTCAGCCATAGAAACAAGAAGAGTGATGGAGCCCAATTCCTGTAACAAAGGAGTCAGGTGAAATTGAGCCCTGCTGCTTATTTAATGCAAAGGAGAAAGAGTCAAAAATACTCCTGTCTTTTTTTTTTTTTTTCCTTCTCTCATCTATTAAAATAGAGTGGCAGTTGAGCTGTGGGTAGCTACTTGAATGTTTGAGAATTCCTGTGGAAGGATGAAAAAACAAGGGAGGGAACTCATAAATTGCTCGGTGAAGATGATTTCCTGAGGACGCTGAAGGCTTTTGATGCTAATAAAATTGTGCCAAAGAAAGCTTATGAGAGCTGTTGAGAACCAAACTGCTCTGCTTAATTTACCTTTCCAGGAGAAATGATGCTGTTTGTAGTGGACTCACTGCAGAAATAAACCATTTTAGCGTCTTTCAAAGTTTCCATTTCTAACAACTGTTGCCACCAACCACTCAGAAAAGCACAAGTCAACAATCCCCTACAGCCAGAACTGTGCCATTGTTCTTGCAAGCAGGTGCCATTGAAGGACGTCAGCCTATCATGTTTAAATGGGATGTTCTCCTCTCTTTCTGGAATGTGCCTTATGCTTCACATGACAGCTCCCTGATGACACAGGTTTTAAAATATGTTTGCCAGTACTTATTAAAAAGGTATATTGCCATGGAATTTTATTTTATTTTTTTCTACTTCTTTTTTTATTTCCATTTTTGTTTGTTTATTTATTTACTTTTATTTTACTTTACAATACTGTATTGGTGTTGCCATACATAGACATGAATCCACCAAGGGTATACATGAGTTCCCAATCCTGAACCCCCCTCCCACTTCTCTCCCCATATCATCTCTCTGGGTCATCCCAGTGGTCATGGAATTTTAAATGGAAAGAGTTGTATTTATTGATTAGGCTTTGAGATGTATATTACAGGTGAAATGGCCTACTTTTTTTTTTTTGGTGCGTTATGAATTGACTGAAACAGACAACCTGCTTAGACTTCTTCTTGTGAAAATTTCTAGGAGCCAGTCTTCTACTCTTCCATCCTGCCCAAACTCGCACAAACTGAAATTAGTCAATTTCCTGTCCTTTTCTTCCCTCTGTTTCGTTTCAGTTCAGTTCAGTTCAGTCACTCACTCATGTTCAACTCTTTGCGACCCCATGAATCGCAGCACGCCAGGCCTCCCTGTTCATCACCAACTCCCGGAGTTCACTCAGACTCACGTCCATCGAGTCAATGATGCCACCCAGCCATCTCATCCTCTGTCATCCCCTTCTTCTCCTGCCCCCAATCCCTCCCAGCATCAGAGTCTTTTCCAATGAGTCAACTGTTCGCATGAGGTGGCCAAAGTATTGGAGTTTCAGCTTTAGCATCATTCCTTCCAAAGAAATCCCAGGGCTGATCTCCTTCAGAATGGACCAGTTGGATCTCCTTGCAGTCCAAGGGACTCTCAAGAGTCTTCTCCCTCTGTTTAGACCTCACATAATACCAGACTGCATTCTTCTTCTCTGGATTCTGAACAATTTCTGGCTTGGAGCTTTATCACATTCATCATTGCATTCCCGATATGTGTTCACTAGGGACATACTGGATCTCAGTAAATACTTACTGACAAAATAAGAGAATATGTGCCTGATAACTTTGCAAATGCATCCAATATTAATTTTTCCCCCTCACCTATAAAAGTTGCTTTTTGCAAGTCTTCTCTAAATACCCTTAACTGGTTACTTGATTCAAAGCTTCCATTTCTCTGGCTTTATGACTTTGATCCTTGGGATCACTATTGAAATGAACATTCCATTATGAGATATAATACTTTAAGCTACTGATTTTCAAAGTTTTTAACAGCAGAATCCTTTTGCTGATTTGGCTGAAGTGAATACTACTTGCTCAAAGGAGTTAAGCTTGCAGTGTGAGTAAGTTCAGCTTACTCACACTTTTTTTTTTTTTTTTTTTTTTAACGAATTGCCTATCCTTTAATACATGTAACAATGACCAAGAATTATACTTAAAAAGGAGCATGACAAGAAGGATGGGTGAAGGGACTGAAGGTTGAGAACAGAGGCAAAATGGAAGATCTGTACTTCTGCTTTTTCTTCCCAAAACCCCACTACCAGGCAAAGCTTTCTCAAAGATGAGCAAGCCTTAGTTTCAGAGCAACTCAATAAACTTGTTATATTCATTTGGAAGTTCCCAAAACACCAATTTATAACCATAAAGTTTTCCAAAAATTTATAGATAAGTTAGGTGTTTGAAATTCAAAAATACCCTTTGCCTGTTTATCTGTCTTGATTAGGTTCTTTTACCCATTTATCCTCCTAAATTTCAGAAGTATGGCACTGTTTCCACAGCAGTAGAGAACTTCAGTGCAAGGAAAACAGTTTAGGCACCTTCAGTGAATTGAGTTCTCTCCAGCTCAGACTCCCTGGCTCTCTGATCTCTGCTCTCTCACAGTCAAGGAGAGTAAAGATTCTTAGTACCAGTAGTATCACCATGGGGAGAGCTATAGGAGGGCAGGTCTAGGACAATGGGAGACTTGAATAGAAATGCTAAACAAGGAGGAGCAGACTCCCTGACATTCAGGAGCTTTAAACTGTTAAAGAAGGAAACAACGATGATCTCTTTCTCCAAATCCTTCCAACTCCGCCAGGCCAGGTGACACTTTTGGTTACTCACTTCTCATTGAAGACCTCAAGAAATGACTAATTTCATTTTTTTTTTCTTTTGGTTGTTTTTGAAGTATCTCTTATTGACAGACTAGATTTCAGATTAGAAATAGAATAGTTTTGTCTCTCTGTCGCTTTTTTCCTTTTCCCTGTCTCCACTTGCTTCTCCCTCTTTTTCTTTTACATTTTAGATTAGCTCTATTTTTTCCATAAGATATGGAAAGGGGTTTATAATTCTAGAGTAAAAAGATATGGCTTAAATCATCAGGACTTCTCTGCTAATCTAATGGTTAAAATTCGGAGCTTCCAAAGCAAGGGACATGGATTTGACTCATGGTCAGATTTTTAAGAGGGTTTCTCAGGTGGCACTCATGGTGAAGAACCCACCTGCCAATGCAGGAGATATGAGAGCCACAGGTTCATACTCTGGTTGGAAAGATCCCCTGGAAAAGGGCATAGCAACCCACTCTAGTATTCTTGCCTAGAGAATCCCATGGACAGGGGAGCCTGGCAGACTGCAATCCATGGGGTTGCAAAGAGTCGGACAGGACTGAAAGCAATGTTTCACATACTGCACACAGGGAAATAAGATATCACATGGCATAGCAAAAAAAAAAATAAGATTTGTCATAGGCCTAAGAAGATGAGTATTTATTATTGACAGGATGTACTGAGGAGCTAAAATTGCCTAAGAGGCATGAGGTCTCAGGTGGCACTGAAGGACAGCAGTAGAAAATTGATGGGGATGCAGCTTCTCTCCTGTCTTATTTTTCTTGCCTCCAACAGCCAGCCCAGGCCCATGGTCATGAATGTACCCTACAAATCCAGTGAAGAGGTCAAAATAGAAACTCCAAGAGAGAGTGCACATTGGAAGAGAGGAGGCAGGTCATTTCAGGCATTGTCTTGTGGAAAAATTAAGAAGAAATAATGAAAAGGAGGCTATTGGGAAGGGAAGCAGATTTTCCAGAGGCCACTGGTCATTCTTGGCTGATTATTTATGTGTAATGGACAGCTAAGCCACCTAAGTCAAGGACTGCCTGAATACATCCTAAAGGCAGCAATGGCCTACTTCATTAAATGCAGCACAATGTTCTTAGAATGGTGTGTCAAAATAGAAAAGTAATTGCTAGTCTTATTATCTTAA
Source organism: Oreotragus oreotragus (assembly GCA_006410675.1). Classification (NCBI taxonomy): domain Eukaryota; kingdom Metazoa; phylum Chordata; class Mammalia; order Artiodactyla; family Bovidae; genus Oreotragus; species Oreotragus oreotragus. The sequence goes on from SJYX01000171.1 coordinate 76,659, forward strand.
GCTGCATATGCCATGACCTGAAAGTCAGAATATAACAAGAAATGTTTCCTTAAAGAGGTGAACATAATTTCCCAGAAAATTAACATAACTAAAATGAATAAATTAGCAGTCAAAGAAAAAAAATCAAATGCTCTTTATTTTTAAACAATGCATATGCTACAAAGGACAAAATAATTTATATTTATTTTCATGAACTGGATTTATCTGTATTAAGATAAGCTTCTTATTTTACTCTGAATCTTTCTCCTAAGCAGAAATTGTACAGGGATAATAAATGTATAAAACTTGAGAGGTCAATCTATCTAAAAATAATATGGAATTATCTGTAATTTTCTCAATTAAAAGAACATTTATTGTGCATGAAATATCCTTCTTGTTGAAAGTCATGTACCATACTTTCAAAAAAAATAGAGGAATCAGAACAGAGTTTATGTTTCACAGCTAAATGACAAGTATTCTTGCAAACTTGAAGCTTTCAGTAATAAGTTCAAATCATTTTTATAACCAATTATTTGGGATTTTTATAGATTGCATATGCCCTAGAACATGGTAATATATATAGGAAAAGTTTTTCCCATAAATATTGAGTTCAATTTCTCATGACTTTTTTGCTATTAAATAAAATTGTTTGATATATTATTAAAATAAACTCATTAGACTTTTAACATCCCGGTAGAACCAGTAGGTCAGATGTTAGTCATTGGTTGTTAAATACAAGAAGGGGTGTTTTCAGGACACATATAATAAAGGGCCTGCCAATTTATAAATAAAAAACTTACCCCTCCTTCAATAAGTTTAAAATAAAAGATGCAGGAGCAAACATATGACATAGTTTACTGTTGAGAATTTAGGCAGTGTCTTGACAATAACTCTAATTAAAGTTGCCACTGCTTTGACCTGATTAGACAGAGAACAATAGTACTGCTACTCTTTGTCTACCTTAGGATGGTAAGCAGTGGATGATATATAATATCTTTTGACAGCCATGTTAATTATAACCTAGCTGAATGCATTTCTTTAGAGTAGTTGTTTTAAACAAAAGGAAAGGAAATTGTAGTGAAAGCTGTCAGAATATTTCTGAATATTGCTAATGACTGTATCTAATAGCTAAAAATGTTAATTTTCTTGAGTTTTTCCCTCTTATTTTTGCAATGTATTCATCATCTTTTCCACAGTTTCACAGAAGCATTCGCATAAGAGTATCTGAATTATCAAAGTAGGTCAAAGCAGTGGTCAATCTTTCTCAATAGTAACATTTCAAATTTATTTGTTTCTTCTTGACTTGGCAAAATGAGAACAAATGCCATGCCTTCATAAGTTAATGAGTTTAGAATTCCTTCATTTTGGCTTCATCATGATGTGTGCATATGCTCAGTCATGTCCAGCTTTTTGCAACCCTTTGGACTATAGCCTGCCAAGATCCTCTGTCCATGGGATTGATCAGGCAAGAATATTGGAATGGGTAGCCATTTCTTCCTCCAGGGGATATTCCCTACCCTGGCATTGAATCCGTGTCTCCTGCATTGAAAACAGATTCTTTACCACTGAGCTACTGGGGAGTCATTTTGGAATAAATATATTTTATAGGCCAAAATATTGATATGGGTGAAGAGTATACAGTGTGATTTCCACTGTAATATCAAACTATGTCATTACTTGGTAATGCTGTTAAAAGAGGAATTCTGAGAATTACTCAGGCTCTAATTTCAAAATATATTGTCCACCATAGTTATGGCAAGAATTTTATATTGCCTAAAATATAAAAATTTTAAGCTACTGAGTATATGCTAGAGAAATTATGTGTATGGCTACCTTGATCACGATTTTTCTTTCTAACCAATGTTTTTAACTGAAGATAATTTATATGAAAATGTTGAAGCCATTGAAATTTTCAAGTTCTTAGTCAAGTCAAAGTCTTCCAGTCAAAATGCGTGTTGGTAATCATTTGGCTTTTAATTTTAAAACTTTTATTTATATGGAGTTTATCTCTAATTCTTTTTCATTGATCATCAGAATTGAGTGAGTTGAAGTAAATTATAACTTATCTGATTTTCCCTGGGTCTGATTTGACCATATAACAGTTGAATGAATCAAAATTAAAATCAATTAATATTTATTTATTCACTAATTGCATATATGTCCCAATCTTGGTAACATGGTACAATGGACTGAAGTGTGTTCCCAACCACAACTCATATGTTGAAGCCTTAACTCTAAATGTGACTATATTTGGAGATAGGACTTTTGGAAGGTAGTTGCTGTAACTGAGGTTATAAGAATGGGATTCTAAATTGATAAAACCTATGGCCTTAGAGGAGGAGGAAGAGAACTTTCTCTCTGTCTCTGCCATGTGACAACATATCCAGAAGTTGGCCATCAGGAAACCAGGAAGAGAGCTCTCATCATAGCCCAATCACACTGGCACTCTGATGCCTAATTTTCAGTCTATAGACTGTGAATAGTCTGTGTGAGTGACAGTCGCTCAGTCATGTCCAACTCTTTGCTACCCCATGGACTTTAGCCTGCTAGGCCCTCTGTCCATGGAATTCTCCAGGCAAGAATACTAGACTGTGAGTAAGTACATTTCTATTGTTTCACAGGGAAATGCTTATACAACCAGCAGGAGGCAGAAAAGTCTTTCCAAGAGTTTGTTGAATCCTGAAGCATGGATTTTTACATTACAGAAATAAGCAAGCGTTTCTGGTTGTCAAAAATGTGTTGATTATAATGGTTCCTATTTTGATTAATAAAGATGTGTTCAAGCCTAGTTATAATGATTTAAAATTCACATTCTGAAACCATAATTATGTTTGCACCACCCTAATAGTGTTTTTTTTTTCCTATTTTTCAGACATTACAGAGAAAAATGGAAGACCACACATGAGCTAACTTTGCAGGCCAGGATTGAAAGTGATATATATCAATTTTACTCACATTCCACTGGCCAGAGTTCAGTTATATGACTACATCTAGCTTCAAGGGAGGCTTGAATGTGTATCCCACTCTTTGCCCAGAAAGAATAACAGAAGAAAGATATTGTAGAGCAAGGCAGCCTCAGTCATACCAGATCATTCCTTCTAATGAGCATACTTTAACAGTCTTCAAAAGTTGCTGGGAACTAAAACTAATTCCTTCTACTTGTCTTTCCCATATTTTTCTCTCCTTATTGTGAAAGGCAGAATAAAGCCCATGTCTTAATTCCTGAAACCTGTGATTATGATATCTGACATGGCAAAAGAATTTTGCAATTGCAATTACATTACAGATCTTAAAATAATGAGATTATTCTGGATTTCTGAGTGGGCTGAATGTAAGCAGAAGGGTTTTTAAAATGGAAGAGGAAAATAGAATAAAGTGTCAATTATGAAACAAGAGAGAGACTGGCCATCACTGGACTTACCAATGGCAAAAAAAAAAAAAAAAAAAAAGTTCAAAAGTCAAGGAATCTGAGAAAACTCTAAAAGCCAAAAGTCACAAAGAAATGTTTTCTATGAGCCTCTTAGAGAGGACCTCAGCCACTCTGACTGATTTGAGCTCAGTTAAACCTGGGTCAGAATTTTGACTACCAGAACTATAAGATAATAAACTCATGTTATTTGATACAACAGTAAAGGGAAACTAATGTAAACATAATCTTTCTTATTCATCTGAATACCTTGATGCATTATTATAACAGTCACTTTTCCTTTCTCTTACTTTGTTATCCTCACTAGCTTATTCTAAGCCTCCACCTACTTCAGGTCTGCATCATGCTGCATAATACAGTCACCAAAAGTATCTACCTTGCATTATGGTCTTAGTGTTTTTTAAGGTCAGTTTTGGGGAATCTCTACATCTATCTGTTTCCTGTACAATGTCACGAACCTCAGTCCATAGTTCATCAGGCACTCTATCTATCAGATCTAGTCCCTTAAATCTATTTCTCACTTCCACTGTATAATCATAAGGGATGTGATTTAGGTCATACCTGAATGATCTAGCGGTTTTCCCTACTTTCTTCAATTTGAGTCTGAATTTGGTAATAAGGAGTTCATGATCTGAGCCACAGTAGGCTCCTGATCTTGTTTTTGCTGACTCTATAGAGCTTCTACATTTTTGGCTGCAAAGAATAGAATCAATCTGATTTAAGTGTGGACCATCTGGTGATGTCCATGTGTAGAGTTTTCTCTTGTGTTGTTGGAAGAGGGTGTTTGCTATGACCAGTGCATTTTCTTGGCAAAACTCTATTAGTCTTTGCCCTGCTTCATTCCATGTTCCAAGGTCAAATTTGCCTGTTACTCCAGGTGTTTCTTGACTTTCTACTTTTGCATTCCAGTCCCCTATAATGAAAAGGACATCTTTATTGGGTCTTAGTTCTAAAAGGTCTTGTAGATCTTCATAGAACCGTTCAACTTCAGCTTCTTCGGCATTACTGGTAGGGGCATAGACTTGGATTACTGTGATATTGAATGGTTTGCCTTGGAAACGAACAGAGATTATTCTGTCATTTTTGAGACTGCATCCAAGTACTGCATTTCGGAATATTTTGTTGACCATGATGGCTACTCCATTTCTTCTAAGGGATTCCTTCCCACAGTAGTAGATATAATGGTCATCTGAGTTAAATTCACCCATTCCAGTTGATTTTAGTTCGCTGATTCCTATAATGTCAATGGTCACTCTTGCCATCTCCTGTTTGACCACTTCCAATTTGCCTTGATTCATGGGCAACATGACCAGGAGGAAAAAATAAATAAAACCCACAGATTACGCTTAACTGCAACTCCCAGCAGAGAAGTAGCCCAGACACTCATGTCTGAAAAAAAAAAAAAAAAAAAAAGTTCAAAAGTCAAGGAATCTGAGAAAACTCTAAAAGCCAAAAGTCACAAAGAAATGTTTTCTATGAGCCTCTTAGAGAGGACCTCAGCCACTCTGACTGATTTGAGCTCAGTTAAACCTGGGTCAGAATTTTGACTACCAGAACTATAAGATAATAAACTCATGTTATTTGATACAACAGTAAAGGGAAACTAATGTAAACATAATCTTTCTTATTCATCTGAATACCTTGATGCATTATTATAACAGTCACTTTTCCTTTCTCTTACTTTGTTATCCTCACTAGCTTATTCTAAGCCTCCACCTACTTCAGGTCTGCATCATGCTGCATAATACAGTCACCAAAAGTATCTACCTTGCATTATGGTCTTAGTGTTTTTTAAGGTCAGTTTTGGGGAATCTCTACATCTATCTGTTTCCTGTACAATGTCACGAACCTCAGTCCATAGTTCATCAGGCACTCTATCTATCAGATCTAGTCCCTTAAATCTATTTCTCACTTCCACTGTATAATCATAAGGGATGTGATTTAGGTCATACCTGAATGATCTAGCGGTTTTCCCTACTTTCTTCAATTTGAGTCTGAATTTGGTAATAAGGAGTTCATGATCTGAGCCACAGTAGGCTCCTGATCTTGTTTTTGCTGACTCTATAGAGCTTCTACATTTTTGGCTGCAAAGAATAGAATCAATCTGATTTAAGTGTGGACCATCTGGTGATGTCCATGTGTAGAGTTTTCTCTTGTGTTGTTGGAAGAGGGTGTTTGCTATGACCAGTGCATTTTCTTGGCAAAACTCTATTAGTCTTTGCCCTGCTTCATTCCATGTTCCAAGGTCAAATTTGCCTGTTACTCCAGGTGTTTCTTGACTTTCTACTTTTGCATTCCAGTCCCCTATAATGAAAAGGACATCTTTATTGGGTCTTAGTTCTAAAAGGTCTTGTAGATCTTCATAGAACCGTTCAACTTCAGCTTCTTCGGCATTACTGGTAGGGGCATAGACTTGGATTACTGTGATATTGAATGGTTTGCCTTGGAAACGAACAGAGATTATTCTGTCATTTTTGAGACTGCATCCAAGTACTGCATTTCGGAATATTTTGTTGACCATGATGGCTACTCCATTTCTTCTAAGGGATTCCTTCCCACAGTAGTAGATATAATGGTCATCTGAGTTAAATTCACCCATTCCAGTTGATTTTAGTTCGCTGATTCCTATAATGTCAATGGTCACTCTTGCCATCTCCTGTTTGACCACTTCCAATTTGCCTTGATTCATGGGCAACATGACCAGGAGGAAAAAATAAATAAAACCCACAGATTACGCTTAACTGCAACTCCCAGCAGAGAAGTAGCCCAGACACTCATGTCTGCCACCAGCAAGCAGGGGCTGAACTGGGAGGTGCAGGCTGCATTGCTTAGGGTAAGGACAGGGCTTGAATTGAATGCCCTGAGGACAACTTGAGGGAGCTAACCTGAGATAGCAACCCAAACTGTGGGATAGCCAGAAAGAAAAAAAAAGAGAGAGAGAGAGAGAGAGAACTTTCCTGTGAAAAGCTCTAACCTAAGGCACTGCTGGGCCCACTCACAGAACAAAGGACTGAGCAAATACTAGAGGAGAGCTAGCCAGGTGCAGACTGGCCCATCCACCGCCAGAGGCAGAGAGGCAAGTGGGCAACAGCCAGAGCCAGCGAGAAACAATCTCTACCCCAGAGACAGCATCCTCTACCAAACTGCGAGCAGGCTCCCAGTTGCTAACCAAGTCTTCCTGGGATCCTGGACAGTTGACTTTCACCAGGAGGGTCACAGTCAGAGATCAGCTCCCCAGAGGAGACCACAGCACATCTGAGATGGCATTCCTGCTGTGCACCCATGAAACTGAGCAGCTGCGACTGGGGAGGTGATAAGATGCACCACCCCACCTGAGGATAATGTGCTTGCCAAGTGCATGGTTGCCTGAGCTTCTTGGACCTGGGAAGGGCACAAAACGCAGGCCCAACCAAGTCGGTGCATTTGGGGAGTACCTGAGAACCTGAACTTGAGCCACTTAGACCTGGGAAGTGCATGCAACACAGGGCCAGCTTTAGACATTTCCCCTGAAGAACAACCTGTAGCTTGATCAATGTAGACCTGGAAAGCACACACGCCTTGAGCGGGGGCAAACCCAGTGTGGCCCAGACAGTGTGAGCACTCCTCACATGCCAGTGATATTTGTTTGCAGTGTTCCTCCATCTCCAATGCACAACTGAACAAGTGAGCCTAAATAAGTGACCACCTCTGCCCCGTTGTATCAGGGCAGAAATTAGACACTGAACAGGCTTGCAAACAGAAGCCAAAATAAACAGAGGGAACCGCTTGGAAGTGACAGGGGCTGACAAATTAAAAACCTATAATTAGCACTGACTACATTGGAAGGGGCTTATGGACCTTGAGAAGAAGTATTAGCTGGAACAAGGAACTATCTGAAACTGAACTGACCCCACACTGCCCTCAATATCTACAGAGAAATGCCTACATATATTTTAATATTATCATTTTTTTATTTTAATTTTTTCAATTTTAAGTCCCTTATTACTACTTTAATTTTCATTTTTATAACCTACTATTGAGTGAGTGAAGTCGCTCAGTCATGTCCGACTCTTTGTGACCCCGTGGACAGTAGCCCACCAGGCTCCTCCATCCATGGGATTATCCAGGCAAGAACACTGGAGTGGGTTGCCATTTCCTTCTCCAGGGGATCTTCCTGACCCAGGGATCGAACCTAGGTCTCCCACATTGCAGGCAGATGCTTTAACCTCTGAGCCACCAGGGAAAAAGGCTGCCGGGCTTTTATCTGGATCCTGTCTTATATAAATTCATTGGTTTCCTGGCGGCTGCCTAGAGACCAGACATCAGAGTCTGGCAGTATACTCAGAGACGCTCCCTACCTTCAGTGCGCTCGAAATCCCAGTTCGGCCGCAACCTATTATTACACTGCAAAAAATCCTATTTTTAAAACAAATTTCATATATATATTTTATAATTTTGTGATTTTGGGTTATTTATTTATTTATTTATTTTGTGTGCAAAACCCCCCTCCAACTTTATTGTTCAAAAAGTGTTTATATATCCTAAATTTTACATAATGGAAGATACAGAGTCACGCAGGGGCAGCAGTCCTGACCCTTTCTATATATCTTTTTGTATACAAAAGGTCTCAAGTGATTTACATTATCTTCTGGCCAAGAGGCTTGCTAACACTTTTTGGCTCTCTTTCTTTTTATTTTATTTTATTTTACTTTACAGTACTCTATTGGTTTTGGCATATATTGACATGAATCTGCCACGGGTATACACGAACTCCCAAACATGAACCCCCCTCCATCCTCCCACTACTCATCATCCCTCCGGATCATCCCCATACACCAGCCCCAAGCATCCTGCATCCTGCATCGAACATAGACTGGCGATTTGTTTCTTACATGATAGTATACATATTTCAATGCTATTCTCCCAAATCATCCCACCCTCTCCCTCTCCTTCTCCCTCTCCCTCTCCCTCTCCCTCTCCCTCAGAGTCCAAAAGTCTGCTCTGCACATCTGTGTCTCTTTTGCTGTCCTGCATACAGGGTCCTCATTACCATCTTTCTAAATTCAATATATATGTGTTAGTATACTGTATTGGTGTTTTTCTTTCTGGCTTACTTCACTCTGTATAATCGGTTCCAGTTTCATCCATCTTATTAGAACTGATTCAAATGTATTCTTTTTAATGGCTGAGTAATACTCCATTGTGTATATGTACCACAGCTTTCTTATCCATTCATCCGCTGATGGACATCTAGGTTGTTTCCATGTCCTGGCTATTATAAACAGTGCTGCAATGAACATTGGGGTACATGTGTCTCTTTCTATTCTGGTTTCCTCGGTGTGTATGCCCAGCAGTGGGATTGCTGGGTCATAAGGCAGTTCTATTTGCAATTTCTTAAGGAATCTCCACACTGTTCTCCATAGTGGCTGTACTAGTTTGCATTCCCACCAACAGTGTAAGAGGGTTCCCTTTTCTCCACACCCTCTCCAGCATTTATTGCTTGCAGACTTTTGGATCGCAGCCATTCTGACTGGTGTGAAGTGGTATCTCATTGTGGTCTTGATTTGCATTTCTCTGATAATGAGTGACGTTGAGCATCTTTTCATGTGTTTGTTAGCCATCCGTATGTCTTCTTTGGAGAAATGTCTATTTAGTTCTTTGGCCCATTTTTTGATTGGGTCGTTTATTTTTCTGGAATTGAGCTGTATAAGTTGCTTGTATATTTTTGAGATTAGTTGTTTGTCAGTTGCTTCATTTGCTATTATTTTCTCCCATTCAGAGGGTTGTCTTTTCACCTTGCTTATAGTTTCCTTTGTTGTGCAGAAGCTTTTAATTTTAATTAGATCCCATTTGTTTATATTTGCTTTTATTTCCAGTATTCTGGGAGGCGGATCATTGAGGATCCTGCTGTGATTTATGTCGGAGAGTGTTTTGCCTATGTTCTCCTCTAGGAGTTTTATAGTTTCTGGTCTTACATTTAGATCTTTAATCCATTTTGAGTTTATTTTTGTGTGTGGTGTTAGAAAGTGATCTAGTTTCATTCTTTTACAAGTGGTTGACCAGTTTTCCCAGCACCACTTGTTAAAGAGATTGTCTTTACTCCATTGTATATTCTTGCCTCCTTTGTCAAAGATAAGGTGTCCATATGTGTGTGGATTTATCTCTGGGCTTTCTATTTTGTTCCATTGATCTATATTTCTGTCTTTGTGCCAGTACCACACTGTCTTGATGACTGTGGCTTTGTAGTAGAGCCTGAAGTCAGGTAAGTTGATTCCTCCAGTTCCATTCTTCTTTCTCAAAATTGCTTTGGCTATTCGAGGTTTTTTGTATTTCCATACAAATCTTGAAATTATTTGTTCTAGTTCTGTGAAAAATACCGCTGGTAGCTTGATAGGGATTGCATTGAATCTGTAGATTGCTTTGGGTAATATATTCATTTTCACTATATTGATTCTTCCAATCCATGAACATGGTATATTTCTCCATCTATTAGTGTCCTCTTTGATTTCTTTCATCAGTGTTTTATAGTTTTCTATATATAAGTCTTTAGTTTCTTTAGGTAGATATATTCCTAAGTATTTTATTCTTTTCGTTGCAATGGTGAATGGAATTGTTTCCTTAATTTCGTTTTCTACTTTCTCATTATTAGTGTATAGGAATGCAAGGGATTTCTGTGTGTTGATTTTATATCCTGCAACTTTACTATATTCATTGATTAGCTCTAGTAATTTTCTGGTGGAGTCTTTAGGGTTTTCTATGTAGAGGATCATGTCATCTGCAAACAGTGAGAGTTTTACTTCTTCTTTTCCAATTTGGATTCCTTTTATTTCTTTTTCTGCTCTGATTGCTGTGGCCAAAACTTCCAGAACTATGTTGAATAGTAGCGGTGAAAGTGGACATCCTTGTCTTGTTCCTGACTTTAGGGGAAATGCTTTCAATTTTTCACCATTGAGGATAATGTTTGCTGTGGGTTTGTCATATATAGCTTTTATTATGTTGAGGTATGTTCCTTCTATTCCTGCTTTCTGGAGAGTTTTTATCATAAATGGATGTTGAATTTTATCAAAGGCCTTCTCTGCATCTATTGAGATAATCATATGGCATTTATTTTTCAATTTGTTAATGTGGTGAATTACATTGATTGATTTGCGAATATTGAAGAATCCTTGCATTCCTGGGATAAAGCCTACTTGGTCATGGTGTATGATCTTTTTAATGTGTTGTTGGATTCTGATTGCTAGAATTTTGTTGAGGATTTTTGCATCTATGTTCATCAGTGATATTGGCCTGTAGTTTTCTTTTTTTGTGGCATCTTTGTCAGGTTTTGGTATTAGGGTGATGGTGGCCTCATAGAATGAGTTTGGAAGTTTACCTTCCTCTGCAATTTTCTGGAAGAGTTTGAGTAGGATAGGTGTTAGCTCTTCTCGAAATTTTTGGTAGAATTCAGCTGTGAAGCCGTCTGGACCTGGGCTTTTGTTTGCTGGAAGATTTCTGATTACAGTTTCAATTTCCGTGCTTGTGATGGGTCTGTTAAGATTTTCTATTTCTTCCTGGTTCAGTTTTGGAAAGTTGTATTTTTCTAAGAATTTGTCCATTTCTTCCACGTTGTCCAATTTATTGGCATATAATTGCTGATAGTAGTCTCTTATGATTCTTTGTATTTCTGTGTTGTCTGTTGTGATCTCTCCATTTTCATTTCTGATTTTATTGATTTGATTTTTCTCCCTTTGTTTCTTGATGAGTCTGGCTAATGGTTTGTCAATTTTATTTATCTTTTCAAAAAACCAGCTTTTGGCTTTGTTGATTTTTGCTATGGTCTCTTTTGTTTCTTTTGCATTTATTTCTGCCCTAATTTTTAAGATTTCTTTCCTTCTACTAACTCTGGGGTTCTCCATTTCTTCCTTTTCTAGTTGCTTTAGGTGTAGAGTTAGGTTATTTATTTGACTTTTTTCTTGTTTCCTGAGGTATGCCTGTATTGCTATGAACTTTCCTCTTAGCACTGCTTTTATAGTGTCCCACAGGTTTTGGGTTGTTGTGTTTTCATTTTCATTCATTTCTATGCACATTTTGATTTCTTTTTTGATTTCTTCTGTGATTTGTTGGTTATTCAGAAGCGTATTGTTCAGCCTCCAAATGTTGGAATTTTTAATAGTTTTTCTCCTGTAATTGAGATCTAATCTTAATGCATTATGGTCAGAAAAGATGCTTGGAATGATTTCGATTTTTTTGAATTTATCAAGGTTAGATTTATGTCCCAGGATGTGATCTATCCTGGAGAAGGTTCCGTGAGCACTTGAGAAAAAGGTGAAATTCATTGTTTTGGGGTGAAATGTCCTATAGATATCAATTAGGTCTAACTGGTCTATTGTATCATTTAAAGTTTGCGTTTCTTTGTTAATTTTCTGGTTAGTTGATCTGTCCATAGGTGTGAGTGGGGTATTAAAGTCTCCCACTATTATTGTGTTATTGTCAATTTCCCCTTTCATACTTGTTAGCATTTGTCTTACATATTGCGGTGCTCCTATGTTGGATGCATATATATTTATAATTGTTATATCTTCTTTTTGGATTGATCCTTTGATCATTATGTAGTGGCCTTCTTTGTCTCTTTTCACAGCCTTTGTTTTAAAGTCTATTTTATCAGATATGAATATTGCCACTCCTGCTTTCTTTTGGTCTCTATTTGCATGATATATCTTTTTTCAGCCCTTCACTTTCAGTCTGTATGTGCCCCTTGTTTTGAGGTGGGTTTCTTGTAGACAGCATGTATAGGGGTCTTGTTTTTGTATCCATTCAGCCAGTCTTTGCCTTTTGGTTGGGGCATTCAACCCATTTACGTTTAAGGTAATTATTAATAAGTATAATCCAGTTGCCATTTACTTTATTGTTTTGGATTCAGGTTTATACACACTTTTTGTGTTACCTGTCTAGAGAATATCCTTTAGCATTTGTTGGAGAGCTGGTTTGGTGGTGCTGAATTCTCTCAGCTTTTGCTTGTCTGTAAAGCTTCTGATTTCTCCTTCGTATTTGAATGAGATTCTTGCTGGGTACAGTAATCTGGGCTTATGTTATTTTCTTTCAACACCTTAAGTATGTCTTGCCATTCCCTCCTGGCCTGAAGAGTTTCTATTGAAAGATCAGGTATTATCCTGTAATGTTGTTTTTTTGAGAGTCTAATCTCTATTCTAGATTTTTAATCTTTGCTTTTTGGTATTTGTTATCAATTTTGTACCTTTAAGAATCCAATCTTCAGTACCCATTTTTACTTAGGAGCATAATTACTGGCTTGATTGCTCTCTCCACCTTTTGACTGTCCTATTTCTCCCATGGATCACCTCTATCTCCTCCCTCTCCTTTCTCTTCTATGCCCAATATTGTGAATCTCTGGATGTTCTTGTCTGTAGAGAACACTCAGGGAACTGATTACTAGCTAGATCTGTCTCTCTCCTTTTGACTCCCCCTCCTCTCCTCCTGGTCACCTCTATTTCCTTTCTCCCTCTTCTCTGTGAAACTCTGTGGACCTCTCTGGGTGTTCCAGGATGTGAGGAGCATAAAGGGAATTGATTACTGGCTAGAGTGCTCTCTCCCCTTTTGATTCCCCCTCTTCTCTTCCTGGTCACCTCTATCTCCCTCCTCCCTCTTCTCTTTTCCATGTAACACTGCAAACCTCTCTGGGTGTCCCTCACTGTGGAAAATCTTTTCTCCATTAACCTAGATGTTTTATCATTGGTGCAGTATGGATGGAGAAGTCTTGAGGCTACTGTAAGAATAAGACAGAAAACCAGAGGCAGGAGGCTTAAATCCAAAACTTTAGAACACCAGAAAACTCCTGACTACAGGGAACATTAATCAACAAGACCTCATCCAAAACTCTCCATACTTACACTGAAACCAAGCTCCACCCAAGAGCCAACAAGTTCCAGACCAAGACATACCATGCTAATTCTCTAGCAATGCAGGGACATAGCCCTGAGCATTAATATACAGGCTGCCCAAAGTCACACCAAACCCATAGATACCTCAAAACTCACTACTGGACACTTCATTGCACTCCAGAGAGAAGAGATCCAGCTCTACCCACCAGAACATTGACACAAGCTTCCCTAACCAGGAAACCTTGACAAGCCACTCATCCAACCCCACCCACAGGGAGGAACCTTCACAATAAAGAGGAACCACAAACTTCCAGCATACAGAATGGCCACCAGAAACACAGCAATCTAAACAAGATGAAAAGGCAGATAAATATTCAACAGGTAAAGGAAAATGATAAATGCCCACCAAACCAAACAAAAGAAGAGGAGAAGGGAGTACCTGAAAAAGAATTCAGAATAATTATATAAAAATGATCCAAACTCTTGAAAACAAAATGGAGTTACAGATAAATAGCCTGGAGACAAGGATGGTGAAGATGCAAGAAAGGTTTAACAAGGACCTAGAAGAAATAATAAAAGAGTCAATCAATAATGAATAATGCAATAACAGATCAAAAACACTCTGGAGGGAAGCAAAAGCAGAATAAATGAGGCAGAAGATAGGATAAGTGAGGTGGAATATAGAATGGTGGAAATAAACTTGACAAGCCACTCATCCAACCCCACCCACAGGGAGGAACCTTCACAATAAAGAGGAACCACAAACTTCCAGCATACAGAATGGCCACCAGAAACACAGCAATCTAAACAAGATGAAAAGGCAGATAAATATTCAACAGGTAAAGGAAAATGATAAATGCCCACCAAACCAAACAAAAGAAGAGGAGAAGGGAGTACCTGAAAAAGAATTCAGAATAATTATATAAAAATGATCCAAACTCTTGAAAACAAAATGGAGTTACAGATAAATAGCCTGGAGACAAGGATGGTGAAGATGCAAGAAAGGTTTAACAAGGACCTAGAAGAAATAATAAAAGAGTCAATCAATAATGAATAATGCAATAACAGATCAAAAACACTCTGGAGGGAAGCAAAAGTAGAATAAATGAGGCAGAAGATAGGATAAGTGAGGTGGAATATAGAATGGTGGAAATAAATGAAGCAGAGAGAAAAAAAATGAGTTAAAAGAAATGAGGACAACCTCAGAGACCTCTGGGACAATGTCAAATGCCCTAACATTTGAATCATAGGAATTCCAGAAGAAGAAGACAAAAATAAAGGCCATGAGAAATTATTTGATGAGATAATAGTTGAAAACTTCCCTAAAATGGGGAAGGAAATAGTCACCCAAGTCCAAGAAATCCAGAGAATCCCAAACAGGATTAATACAAGGTGAAACACCCCAAGACACATATTAATCAAATTAACAAAGATCAAACACAAAGAAAAAATTTAAAAGCAGCAAGGGGAAAACAACAAATATCACACAAGGAGATTCCCATGAGGATAGCAGCTGATCTTTAAATAGAAATTCTTCAGGTCAGAAAGGAATGGCAGAACATACTTAAAGTGCTGAAAGAGAAAAACCTGCAACCCAGATTACTGTACCCAGCAAGGATCTTATTCAAATATGTAGGAGAAATCAAAAGCTTTGCAGACACGCAAAAGCTGAAAGAATTCAGCACCACCAAACCAGCTCTCTAACAAATGCTAAAGGATCTTCTCTAGACAGGAAACAAATACAAGGTTTATAAACTCGAACCCAAAAGAACAAAGTAAATAGGAACAGGATCATACTTATCAATAATTGCCTTAAATGTAAATGGATTGAATGCCCCAACCAAAAGACAAAGATTGGCTGAATGGATACAAAAACAAGACCCCTATATATGCTGCCTACAAGAGAAACATCTCAAAACAAGGGACACATACAGACTGAAATTGAAGGGCTGGGCAGTTATTTCACCCAAATGGAGACCAAAAGAAAGCAGGAATAGCAATACTCATATCATATAACATAGACCTTGAAATAAAGGCCGTGAAAAGTGACAAAGAAGCACACTGTATAATGATCAAAGGATCAATCTAAGAAGAAGATGTAACAAGAAATTATATGCACCCAACATAGGAGCACTGAAATATGTAAGGCAAATACTAACAATTATGAGAGGGGAAATTAACAGTAACACAATAATATTTGGAGACTTTAATACCCCACTCACACCTATGGATAGATCAACTAAACAGAAAATTAGAAGGAAACACAAACTTTAAATGATACAATGGACCAGTTAGACCTAATTGGTATCTATTGGACATTTCACTGCAAAACAATGAATTTCACCTTTTTCTCAAGTGCACATNACTTTAATACCCCCACTCACACCTATGGATAGATCAACTAAACAGAAAATTAGAAGGAAACACAAACTTTAAATGATACAATGGACCAGTTAGACCTAATTGGTATCTATTGGACATTTCACTGCAAAACAATGAATTTCACCTTTTTCTCAAGTGCACATGGAACCTTCTCCAGGATAGTTCACATCTTGGGCCATAAATCTAGCCTTGGTAAATTAAAAAAAATTGAAATCATTCCAAGCATCTTTTCTGATTACACTGCAGTAAGATTAGATGTCAACTACAGGGAAAACAAAAAACAAAAAACAAAACCTTAAAAATACAAGCATATGGAGGCTAAACAACACACTTCTGAATAACCAAGAAATCACAGAAGAAATAAAAAAGAGATCAAAATATGCATAGAAATGAATGTAAATGAAAACACAACAACCCCAAACCAATGGGACTCAGTAAAAGCAGTGCTAAGGGGAAGGTTCATAGCAATGCAAGCTTACCTTAGGAAACAAAAGTAAAATAAATAACCTAACTCTATACATAAACCAACTAGAAAAGGAAGAAATGAAGAACCCCAGGGTTAGTAGAAGGAAATAAATCATAAAAATTAGGGCAGAAATAAATGAAAAAGAAGCAAAGGAGACCATAGCAAAAATCAACAAAGCTAAAAGCTGGTTCTTTGAGAAGATAAATAAAATAGACAAAGCATTAGCTAGACTCATCAAGAAAAAAATGGAGAAGAATCAAATCAATAAATTTAGAAATGAAAAAGGAGAAATCACAACAGACAACAGAAATACAAAGAATCATAAGAGACTACTATCAGCAACTATATGCCAATAAAATGGACAACTTGGAAGAAATGGACAAATTCTTAGAAAAGTATAACTAGATAAATAAAATTGACAAACCATTAGCCAGACTCATCAAGAAACAAAGGGAGAAAAATCAAATCAATAAAATTAGAAATGAAAATGGAGAGATCACAACAGACAACACAGAAATACAAAGGATCATAAGAGACTACTATCAGCAACTATATGCCAATAAAATGGACAACTTGGAAGAAATGGACAAATTCTTAGAAAAGTATAACTTTCCAAAACTGAACCAGGAAGAAATGGAAAATCTTAACAGACCCATCACAAGCATGGAAATCAAAACTGTAATCAGAAATCTTCCAGCAAAAAAAACCCAGGACCAGATGGCTGCACAGCTGAATTCTACCAAAAAGTTAGAGAAGAGCTAAAATTTATCCTACTCAAACTCATACAGAAAATTGCAGAGGAAGGTAAACTTCCAAACTCATTCTGTGAGGCCACCATCATCCTAATACCAGAACCAGACAAAGATGCCAGAAAAAAAAAAAAAAAAAACAAAACACAAACTACTGGCCAATATCATTGATGAACATAGATGCAAAAATCCTTAACAAAATTCTAGCAAACAGAATTCAACAACATATTTAAAAGATCATACATCATGATCAAGTGGNAAAAAAAAAAAAAAAAACAAAACACAAACTACTGGCCAATATCATTGATGAACATAGATGCAAAAATCCTTAACAAAATTCTAGCAAACAGAATTCAACAACATATTTAAAAGATCATACATCATGATCAAGTGGGCTTTATCCCAGAGATACAAGGATTCCTTAATATCCACAAATCAATGTGATACATCACATTAACAAATTGAAAGATAAAAGCCATATGATCATCTCAGTAGATACAGAGAAAGCTTTTGACAAAATTCCACATCCATTTATGATAAAAACCCTCCAGAAAGCAGGCATAGAAGGAACATACCTCAACATAATAAAAGCCATATATGATAAACCCACAGCCATATATGATAAAACCCATATATGATAAATCCTCAGTGGTGAAAAATTGAAAGCATTTCCCCTAAAGTCAGGAGCAAGACAAAGGTGCCCACTCTCACCACTACTATTCAACAGATTTGGAAGTTTTAGCCTCAGCAATCAGAGAAGAAAAATAAATAAACAGAATCCAGATTGGAAAAGAAGTAAAACTTTCAATGTTTGCAAATGACATGATTGATCCTTCTCTATATAGAAAATCCTAAAGACTCCACCAGAAAATTACTAGAACTAATCAATGAATACAGTAAAGTTGCAGCATATAAAATTAACTCACAGAAATACCTTGCATTCCTATACACTAATGAGAAAACAGAAAGAGAAATTAAGGAAAAAATTCCACTCACCTTTGCAACAAAAAGAAAAAAATCAGTTTAGTTCAGTTCAGTCGCTCAGTTATGTTAGACTCTTTGTGACCCCATGAACTGCAGCACGCCAGACCTCCCTGTTCATCACCAACTCCCAGAGTTTACCCAAACTCATGTCCATTGAGTCGGTGATGCCATCCAACCATCTCATCTTCTGTCATCCCCTTCTCCTCCAATCCTCAATTTTTTCCACCATCAGGGTCTTTTCCAATGAGTCAGCTTTTTGCATCAGGTGGCCAAATTATTGGAGTTTAAGTCTCAGCATCAGTCCTTCCGATGAACACCCAAGATTGATCTCCTTTAGGATGGACTGAATGGATCTTTTTGAAATCCAAGGGACTCTCAAGAGTCTTCTCCAATATCACAGTTCAAAAGCATCAATTCTTCAGTGCTCAGCTTTCTTTATAGTCCAACTCTTACATCCATACATGACTGCTGGAAAAACCATAGCCTTGACTAGATGCAAGCTCAGCAGAAAGCAGGACGACTTGTTGCTTTCTCTCCCTTCCCATTTGCCTCTTTGGAGTTTCTTTGCCCCCCCCCCTTTTTTTTTAATGAGTCAAAAAATTAAAAAACAAAACAAAAATTTAAGTCAAAAGAAAGAGCAAAGTCAAGATGAAATGAATCATATTAAAAAAAAAAAAGGATAAAATACTTAGGAAAAAAACCTACCTAAAGAACAATAACAAAAGACCTATATATAGAAAACTATAAAACACTGATGAAAGAAATCAAAGATGACACAAATAAATGGAGAAATATACCATGCACATAGATCAGAAGAATCAATATAGTGAAAATGCATATACTGTCCAAAGCAATCTATAGATTCAATGCAATCCCTATGAAGCTCCCTGATGTTCAAGCTTATTTTAGAAAAGGCAGAGGAACCAGAGATCAAATTGCCAACATCCGCTGGATCATGGAAAAAGCAAGAGAGTTCCAGAAAAACATCTATTTCTGCTTTATTGACTATTGCTAAGCCTTTGACTGTGTGGATCACAATAAACTGTGGAAAATTCTAAAAGAGATGGGAATACCAGACCACCTGACCTGCCTCTTGAGAAATCTGTATGTAGGTCAGGAAGCAACAGTTAGAACTGAACATGGAACAACAGACTGGTTCCAAATAGGAAAAGGAATCCGTCAAGGTTGTATATTGTCACCATGCTTATTTAACTTCTTCTTTTTTTTTTTTTTTAAGGTATTTACACGTATTTATTATTAATGCAACAATCAAAGCAATAGTACCTTTAAATTAGGGAACTGACTTGGGTGGTGACTTGGGCAGCTCTGTAAGCTATGAGGTTGTTTGGAGGATGTTTGGGGCGAGAGGTCAACTTGGGACTCCCTAATAAGACTGCATGTAAGGCAGTCATTGCCTCACATTAGGAAGAGAGCAGAGGAGAAGGCAGGTAAGGGTAGATTACAAAGCCTGCTGGGTCTATTTGGAAGGAGAGAAATGGAGGATGAGGTTTATTCTTATTGCCTTTCTTTCTTTTTTTTTTTTTTTGCTTTATTTTACTTTACAGTACTGTATTGGATGCAGAGTACATCATGAGAAACGCTGGACTGGAAGAAACACAAGCTGGAATCAAGATTGCCAGGAGAAATATCAATAACCTCAGATATGCGGATGACACCACCCTTATGGCATAAAGTGAAGAGGAGCTAAAAAGCCTCTTGATGAAAGTAAAAGAGGAGAGTGAAAAAGTTGGCTTAAAGCTCAACATTCAGAAAACGAAGATCATGGTATCCGGTCCCATCACTTCATGGGAAATAGAGGGGGAAACAGTGGAAACAGTGTCAGACTTTATTTTTTTGGGCTCCAAAATCACTGCAGGTGGTAATTGCAGCCATGAGATTAAAAGACGTTTACTCCTTGGAAGAAAAGTTATGACCAACCTAGATAGTACATTGTAAAGCAGAGACATTACATTGCTGACTAAGGTCCATCTAGTCAAGGCTATGGTTTTTCCTGTGGTCATGTATGGATGTGAGAGTTGGACTGTGAAGAAGGCTCGGTGCTGAAAAATTGATGCTTTCGAGCTGTGGTGTTGGAAAAGACTCTTGAGAGTCCCTTGGACTGCAAGGAGATCCAACCAGTCCATTCTGAAGGAGATCAGTCCTGGGATTTCTTCCTCTTTTTTTTTTTTTAATTTTAATTTTTACTTTATTTTACTGTACAGTAGTCTATTGGTTTTGGCATACATTGACATGAATCTACCTTGGATATACACGAACTCCCAAACATGAACCCCCCATCCCATCTCCCACCACACATCATACCTCCGTATCATCCCCATACACCAGCCCCAAGCATCCTGCATCCTGCATCGAACATAGACTGGTGATTCGTTTCTTACAGGCTAGTATACATATTTCAATGCTATTCTCTCAAATCATCCCACCCTCTCCCTCTCCCTCTCCCTCAGAGTCCAAAAGTCCGCTCTACACATCTGTATCTCTTTTGCTGTCTTGCATACAGAGTCCTCATTACCATCTTTCT
>SJYX01000171.1:104905-122932 GCA_006410675.1 Oreotragus oreotragus
TGTTGGAGAAGACTCTTGAGAGTCCCTTGGACTGCAAGGAGATCCAACCAGTCCATTCTGAAGGAGATCAGCCCTGGGATTTCTTTGGAAGGAATGATGCTAAAGCTGAAACTCCAGTACTTTGGCCACCTCATGCGAAGAGTTGAAACATTGGAAAAGACTCTGATGCTGGGAGGGATTGGGGGCAGGAGGAGAAGGGGACGACCGAGGATGAGATGGCTGGATGGCATCACAGACTCGATGGACATGAGTCTGAGTGAACTCCGGGAGATGGTGATGGATAGGGAGGCCTGGCATGCTGCGATTCATTGTGTGGCAAAGAGTCGGACATGACTGAGCAACTGAACTGAACTGAACTGAAAGACAGAGCACTGCTCTGTAAATGGCTAAACAGTTTAAATTAAAATCCTGTTTCTCTTTGCTCCTTGTGTCTGTGTCTGATTTTGATCTAATTCCTGAAGTGCAATGGTTTTTTGTTATTATTATACAGCTAGAACCATTCATTCTCATAATGCATTTACTGCAACCCTAGGAAATACTTGGTTCTATAACCCTTGTCTGATCACTCTGATCTTATTTAGGGGAGAATGGTGTATAAACATAAAACACCAAAGCCTCAAGAACCAAATTCTCTGTGATACTGTGATGTATTGTATTCTTTGCATCATGAATGATTCCACCAATGTGAAAAGTCAGAGAACACGTCACTGATTTTTGTATGGCAGAATAATGCTTTTATTTCTTATTAATCTACAAGTGAAAACTTTGTGTATCAAAAAACTTTGTTCTTTGCCAAGTATGTCAGTTGATTGAATTAAGTGAAAAGCAAAAGTATTAGTTGCTCAGCTGTGTACAAATCTTTGTGACCACATGGACTGTAGCCAGCCTCTCCTGTCCATGGAATTTTCCAGGCAAGAATATCGGACTGGAGTGGGTAGTCATTTCCTTCTCCTGGGGATCTCCAACCCAAGGATCGAACATGAAGAAGAATTGATTTACAATATTATATTAACTCCAGATGTCTAACATAGCAATCCAGTATTTTACAAATGATACTCCATTAAAATTGTTATAAAGTAACAGCTATAATTTCATATGCTGTGCAATATATCCTTATTGCTTATCTGTTTTATATACTGAAACTCCAGTACTTTGGCCACCTCATGAGGAGTTGACTCATTGGAAAAGACTCTGATGCTGGGAGGGATTGGGGGCAGGAGGGGAAGGGGATGACAGAGGATGAGATGGCTGGATGGCACCATGGACTCGATGGATGTGAGTATGAGTGAACTCTGGGAGATGGTGATGAACAGGGAGGCCTGGCGTGCTGCGATTTATGGGGTCACAAAGAGTTGGACACGACTGAGCGACTGAACTGAACTGAACTGAGTGTGTATCTTAATCCCATACTCTTATTTTATTCCTCCCCACTTCTCTCTCCCTACTCGTAACCACTAGGGTGTTTTCTCTAACTCTGAGTCTGTTTTGCTATATATATTTGCTTTAATTTTTTAGTTCACGTGTAAGTGACATCATACAATATTTGTCTTACTATGACCGATTTCCTTAAACATAATATTCTCTATGTCCATCCATGTTGCTGCAAATGGCAGCATTTCATTTCTTTTTTTAAATAG
Source organism: Oreotragus oreotragus (assembly GCA_006410675.1). NCBI lineage: Eukaryota > Metazoa > Chordata > Mammalia > Artiodactyla > Bovidae > Oreotragus > Oreotragus oreotragus. Next base: position 106,543 of record SJYX01000171.1, read on the forward strand.
CTGAGCAATATTTCATTGTGTATATACATCATTTTTTCTTTGTCCAATCATCCACTGATGGAAACTTGGGTTGTATCAATATCTTACTATTGTAGATAGTTATCCTGTGAACACTGGGGGAGATGTGTATTTTTTTAATTAGAGTTTTTGTTTTTCCTGGATATATAACCAGGATTGGAACTACTAGATTGTATAGTAGCTCTGGGGCTTTCCAGGTGGTATTACTACTACTACTAAGTCACGTCAGTCGTGTCCGACTCTTTGCGACCCCATAGAGAGCAGCCCACCAGGCTCCCCTGTCCCTGGGATTTCCAGGCAAGAACACTGGAGTGCGTTGCCATTTCCTTCTCCAAGGCATGAAAGTGAAAAGTGAAAGTGAAGTTGCTCAGTCGTGTCCGACCCTCAGCGACCCCATGGACTGAAGGCTTCCAGGCTCCTCTGTCCATGGGATTTTCCAGGCAAGAGTACTGGAGTGAGGTGCCATTGCCTTCTCCATTCCAGGTGGTACAAGTGGTAAAAAACCTGCCTGACAATGCAGGTAGACATAAGAGACACATGTTAGATCCCCCAGAGGAGGGCATGGCAACCCACTCCAGTATTCTTGCCTGGAGAATCCACTGGACAGAGGAGCCCAGCAAGCTGCAGTCCACAGGGTTGCACAAGTTGGACATGACTGAAGTGTCTTAGCACATACATGCATGATAGGTCTATTTTTAGTTTTCTGAGGAACCTCCATACTATTTTCCATAGTGGCTGCAGGAACTTGCATTCCCATTAGCAGCATATAATGGTTCATTTCTCTCCACATCCTCTCTAACGTTTGTTATTTATAGACTTTTCAATTAATACCATTCTGACAGGTGTGAAATGATATCTCATTGTGATTTTGATTTGCATTTCTGTAATAATTACAGACGTTGAGTATCTTCTCATGTATCTACTGGCCATCTATAAATCTTTGGGGAAAAAAGTCTATCCTGGTCTTCAACAAGCCATCACCTTGGTATAGGCTGGAGCTGGAGATGGTGGGCCTAGAGATGATGCTGGGTGTGAGGTGGGAGTTACCATCTACTGAGTGGCGATAACTGCACTATCTAGGGGGAGGGAAATCCAGTCCTAAGCTGCTGGAGTAGAAGCTCTGAATGTCGAGCCTGAGTTGGTTCTGTTCCACTTAAGTGTGTCTTTTCTCCTCTTCCAGCATTGGGATCATTGGCTTAGAATAGAGTAGTGCTGAAACAAGGTGGGGGCCCATGCAAGACCTGGGTTCCTGTTGGCTGCAGACAGAAGTCCAAGCTATCTTCAATGAGCTGCCTAAGCAATCACCCACAATTTTTGCCCTCACTTTGCTCAGGTGCATGTCCTTTTTGTCCCTCACAGCCAATCAATGCCCCAACCTATGCCTACAATTAGTCATTTTTAAAATGAATACTTATTATATATTGTAACATGTTATATTGGAAAAAAGGTCGATGGTTTTAGACTTTGAAACCTTGCTAGATATATTTTTAAGGCAATTTGGTTAAATTGCTTGGACTTCCATTCGTTTATTTCCAAATGAGCATAGTAATACCTTCATAGGTTTTCTAGACTTCTCAAATCATATAATAAATTTGAAACTCTTTGGAAATTGTTAAAGGTAAAATATTACTTTTAAATTCAGAAGAGCTCCATTTGTGTCATGGCTGACTCATCCTGAGTAAGTCACTTAATCTCTTAGGAGCAATAAAATGGAGAGTTTAGTTGATGATTACTAAGGTCACTTTAAAAAATTATCAGCCTATGAATCTAAGATAAAGTCACTATAAAATTCAAGTAATTATGATAATGCAGAACATCTGTATTGCCAGCAACTGTCTTATTTTAAAAGGAAGCATTTTATAGTGTGGTATTCTCAGAAAAAGCATAATGAATTGGTCTGTTTGTGGGTAAGTGATGAGTTCCAATTTTTCTTCATACAGTGCCTTAGAAACTCCAGTCTTTCATGACTCAAATCACCATATCTTCAGCTTTAAAAAATATATTATTTATTTCTCCAAACAGCCACCAACTGGCTTTTCCCTCCCATATAATATTAATCTCTGAGTTTCAAAAATATATAAGATACGTGAAGAACAGAGTACAATTCAGTTTGGTGTTTTTTTTTTTTTTCCTTGAAAATCGCATCTCCAGAAGGCAGTGCTTCCAGGAATGGTAGCACACTGTCAGCTCATTTGTGTTGCCAATGCCGCCACCTCGTTCCCAGAAGAGCATCTGTGGATTTTTGGAGAGAATGCTATACTTCTGGGAATGGTGCCCAGAACATGTAAGCTTCTGTGTCATTTTAGAAAGTCAGAGAGAGGACAATAAAATCTTCATTTGCTGCATTCTTTTATGTGCAGTCATCAGTCTTAGGGCTAACAGCTGCAATAGCCATATATTTTTATTTGTGGATTTTAAAAAAGAAAAGAACTTTTTTATTTATTTTTGGCTAGGTCTTCATTGCTGCAAGGGCTTTTTTGCTAGCTGTGGCGACAGGGGGCTACTATCTAGTTGTAGTGAGCAGGGTTCTCATTGTGGCGGCTTCTCTTACCATGGAGCACAATGTTGTGGTAGTTTTAGATGGCTAATGAAGGGGATCAGCCATTAGTTCAGGTCAGTTCAGTCGCTCAGTCGTGTCCGACTCTGCGACCCCATGAATTGCAGCACGCCAGGCCTCCCTGTCCATCACCAACTCCCGGAGTTCACTGACTCACCTCCATCGAGTCAGTGATGCCATCTCATCCTCTGTCGTATATATACATTTATTCATTCTCCCCCAAACTGCCCTCCCATTCAGGTGGCCACACAACATTAAGCAGAGTTCCTTGTGCTATACATTAAGACCTTGTTGGCTAGCCATTTTAATGTAGCAGAGTATACTTGCCTATCCCAAGTGTTGGTTGCTCAGTCATGTCTGACCCTTTGCGAAACCATGGACTATAGCCCCCTAAGCTTCTCTGTTCATGGAATTCTCCAGGCAAGAACACTGGAGTGTGTAGACATTCCCTTCTTCAGGGGAGTTTCTTGACCCAGACATTGAACCCAGGTCTCCTGCATTTCAGGCAGATTCTTTGCTGTCTGAGCCACCAGCTGCACTGCTGATCTCAAACTCCCTAACTATCTCTTTCCCCCATTCCAACCCCCACCACCCCCGGGCAAGAGTATGCTCTGTCTCTGTTTACAAAACAAATTTAAGATTTAAAAAATGTTTTGCTGCTTTATGGGCTTGTCTTGTAGCACAGCTGGTAAAGAATCCACCTGCAAACTGGGAGACCTGGGTTCAGTCATGCATTGGGAAGATCCCCTGGAGAAGGGAAAGGCTACCCATTTCAGGATTCTGGCCTGGAAAATCATGTGAACTAAGTCCAGGGGGTCACAAAGAGTTGGACACAACTGAGCGACTTTCACATTCACTTTTTTTCACTTTGCTATTTTAAGGATTAACAAAAGTAAAGTAGTGACACAGCAAAGCAATCTACTTTACCATGACCAGGTAAGTTACAGATGCAGTGCTCAGAAAGTCTGGAAAATCTTGTCTTTAAAATAAAATTTTTCATGATTATGGTTTATAAGTATGGATAATAGGATGATATAATTTGGTGGTATGAGTTTTCAAGTACCGATTGACATGGATGTTATCTTTTTTTCCACCACAGTATTGGAACTCCATTTCAAGAAGTGAATGTTAAGCCTACCAGTTATATATAGACAAAATAAGTATGATTTGGAATTGGTTCTGTTTTCTGTTTTAGCTTAACTATATAGTATATACTTGTGCTGATTTCTTCTATATTTAACCACCTTGGTTTAATGCAAAAGCTTACCCCTTGAAAAGAAAGTTATGACCACCTAGACACTATATTAAAAAGCAGAGACATTACTTTGCCAACAAAGGTCTATCTAGTCAAGGCTATGATTTTTCTAGTTGTCATGTATGGATGTGAGAGTTGGACTATAAAGAAAGCTGAGAACTGAAGAATTGATGCTTTTGAATTGTGGTTTTGAAGAAGACACTTGAGCGTCCCTTGGACTGCAAGGAGATCCAACAAACCCATCCTAAAGGAGATAAGCCAGAATGTTCATTGGAAGGATTGATGCTGAAGCTGAAACTCCAATATTTTGGCCACCTGGTGTGAAGTGCTGACTCATTTGAAAAGACCCTGATGTTGGGAAAGATTGAAGGCAGGAGGAAAAGGGGACAACAGAGGATGAGATGGTTGGATGGCATCACTGACGCAATGGACATGAGTTTGAGTAAACTTTGGGAGTTGGTGATGGACAAGGAGGTCTGGTGTGCTGCAGTCCATGGGATCACAAAGAGTCAGACATGACTGAGTGAATGAACTAAACTGAACTGAAACCACCTTGGTTTAATGCAAAAGCAGGAAGTCAAGAGACACCTGGAGTAACAGGCAAATTTGGCCTTCAAGTACAGAATGAAGCAGGGTAAAGCCTAATAGAGTTTTGAAAAGAGAATGCACTAGTCATAGCAAACACCCTCTTCCAACAACACAAGAGAAGACTATGCATGGACATCACCAGATGATTAATACTGAAATCAGATTGATTACATTCTTTGCAGCCAAAGTTGGAGAAGCTCTATACAGTCAAGAAAAACAAGACTGGGAGCTGACTGTGGCTCAGATCCTGACCTCCTTATCGCCAAATTAAGATTTAAATTGAAGAAAGTAGGGAAACCACTAGACAATTCAGGTATGACCTAAATCAAATCCCTTGTGATTATACAGTGGAAGTAGAAATAGATTCAAGGGATTAGATCTGATAGACAGAATGCCTGAAGAACAATGGATGGAGGTTCATGACACTGTACAGGAGGCAGGAATTAAGACCATCAACAAGAAAAAGAAATGTACAAAGGCAAACTGGCTGTCTGAGAAGGACTTACAAATAGTTGTGAGAAGAAAAGAAGCTAAACGCAAAGAAGAAAAGGAAAGATATACCCATTTGAATGTAGAGTTCCAAAGAATAGCAAGGAGAGAGAAGAAAGCCTTCCTCAGTGATCAGTGGAAAGAAATAGAGGAAAACAATAGAATGGGAAAGACTAGAGATCTCTTCAAGAAAATTAGATATACCGAGGGAAATTTTCATGCAAAGATGGGCAAAATAAAGGACAGAAATGGTATGGACCTAACAGAAGCAGAAGATATTAAAAAGCTGCTGCTGCTGCTAAGTTGCATCAGTTGTGTTCAACCCTGCATGATCCCATAGATGGCAGCCCACCAGGCTCCCCTGTCCTTAAGATTCTCCAGGCAAGAACACTGGAATGGGTTGCCATTTCCTTCTCCAATGCATGAAAGTGGAAAGTGAAAGTGAAGTCACTCAGTTGTGTCCAACTCTTAGCGACCCCATGGACTGCAGCCTACCAGGCTCTTCCATCCATGGGATTTTCAAGGCAAGAGTACTGGAGTGGGTCACCAGTGCGTTCTCTGATATTAAGAAGAGGTGGCAAGAATACACGGAAGAACTATACAGAAACAATCTTCATGAGCCAGATAACCACGATGGTGTGACCACTCACCTAGAGCCAGACATCCTGGAATGCAAAGTCAAGTGGGCCTTAGTGATTTGTTCATCACTATGAACAAATCTAGTGGAAGTGATGGAATTCCAGTTGAGTTATTTCAAATCCTAAAAGATGATGTTGTGAAAGTGCTGCAGTCAATATACCAGCAAATTTGGAAAACTCAGCAGTGGCCACAGGATGGGAAAATGTCAGTTTTTATTATATCCCAAAGAAAGAAAATGCCAAAGAATGCTACAACTACCACACAATTGTACTCTTCTCACACACTAGCAAAATGATGCTCAAAATTCTCCAAGCCAGGCTTAAGCAGTATATAAACCATGAACTTCCAGATGCTCAAATTGGTTTTAGAAAAGGCAGAGGAAACAGAGATCAAGTTGCCAACATCTGTTGGATCAAAAAAGCAAGAGAGTTTCAGAAAAACATCTACTTCTGCTTTATTGACTATGCCAAAGCCTTTGACTGTGTCAGTTCAGTTCAGTTAAGTCATTCATTTGTGTCCGACTCTTTGTGATACCATGAATCACAGCACACCAGGCCTCCCTGTCCATCTGTAACTCCTGGAGTTTACTCAAACTCATGTCCATCGAGTCAGTGATGACATCCAGCCATCTAATCCTCTGTCATCCCCTTCTCCTCCGGGCCCCAATTCCTCCCAGCATCAGATTCTTTTCCAATGAGTCAACTCTTCGCATAAGGTGGCCAAAGTACTGGAGTTTCAGCTTCAGCATCAGTCCTTCCAATGAACACCCAGGACTGATCTCCTTTAGAATGGACTGGTTAGATCTCCTTGCAGTCCAAGGGACCCTCAAGAGTCTTCTCAAATACCACAGTTCAAAAGCATCAATTCTTCAGTGCTCAGCTTTCTTCAAAGTCTGACTCTCACATCCATACATGACCACTGGAAAAACCACAGGCTTGACAAGATGGACAGTCGGCAAAGTAATGTCTCTGCTTTTGAATATGCTATCTAGGTTGGTCATAACTTTTCTTCCAAGGAGTAAGTGTATTTTAATTTCATGGCTGCAGTCACCATCTGCAGTGATTTTGGAGCCCCCCCCCCCAAATAAAATCTGACACTGTTTCCACTGTTTCCCCATCTATTTCCCTTGAAGCAATGGGACTGGATGCCATGATCTTCGTTTTCTGAATGTTGAGGTTTAAGCCAACTTTTTCACTCTCCTCTTTCACTTTCATCAAGAGGCTTTTTAGTTCCTCTTCACTTTCTGCCATAAGGGTGGTGTCATCCGCATATCTGAGGTTATTGATATTTCTCCTAGCAATCTTGATTCCAGCTTGTGTTTCTTTCAGTCCAGCGTTTCTCATGATGTACTCTGCATAGAAGTTAAATAAGCAGGGTGACAATATACAGCCTTGACATACTTATTTTCCTATTTGGAAGCAGTCTGTTGTTCCATGTCCAGTTCCAACTGTTGCTTCCTGACCTGCCTATAGGTTTCTCAAGAGGCAGGTCAGGTGGTCTGGTATTCCCATCTCTTTCAGAATTTTCCACAGTTTACTGTGATCCACAGAGCAAAGACTGGCATAGTCAATAAAGCAGAAATAGATGTTTTTCTGGAACTCTCTTGCTTTTTCCATGATCTAATGGATGTTGGCAATTTGATCTCTGGTTCCTCTGCCTCTTCTAAAACCAGTTTGAACATCTGGAAGTTCACAGTTCACGTGTTGCTGAAGCCTGGCTTGGAGAATTTTGACTGTGTGGATCTGCGTGGAAAATTCTTAAAGAGATGGGAATATCAGCCCACCTGACCTGCCTCTTGAGAAATCTGTATGCAGGTCAGTAAGCAACAGTTAGAACTGGACATGGAACAACAGACTGGTTCCAAATAGGAAAAGGAGTACGTCAAGGCTGTATATTGTCACCCTGCTTATTTAACTTCTACGCAGAGTACATCATGAGAAACGCTGGACTGGGAGAAACACAAGACGGAATCAAGATTGTCAGGAGAAATATCAAAAATGTCATATATGCAGATGACACCACCCTTATGGCAGAAAGTGAAGAGGAACTAAAAAGCCTCTTGATGAAAGTGAAAAAGGAGAGTGAAAAAGTTGGCTTAAAGCTCAACATTCAGAAAATGAAGATCATGGCATCTGGTCCCATCACTTCATGGGAAATAGATGGAGAAACAGTGAGAGGTTTTATTTTTTGGGCTCCAAAATCACTGCAGATGGTGACTGCAGCCATGAAATTAAAAGACGCTTATTCCTTGGAAGAAAAGTTATGAACAACCAAAAGCTCAAACTCCCTGAGTTGAGTCAGTGATGCCATTTAACAATCTCATTCCCTATTGTCCCCTTCTCTTCTTGCCCTCAATCTTTCCAAGCATCAGGGTCTTTTTCAATAAATTGGCTCTTCTCATCAAGTGGCTAAAGTACTGCAGCTTCAAGTTTAGTATCAGTCCTTCCAGTGAATATTCAGGGTTGATTTCCTTTTAGATTGACTGGTTTGATCTCCTTGTTGTCCAAGGGATTCTCAAGAGTCTTCTAGCACCACAGTTAGAAAGCATTAATTCTTTAGCACTCCATCTTCTTTATGGACCAACTTTCACATCATACATGACTTCTGGAAAAACCATAGCTTTGACTATGCAGAAATTTGTTGGCAAAATGATACCTCTGCTTTTAAATATGCTGTGCTGGTTTGTCACAGCTTTTCTTCCAAGGAGCAAGCGTCTTTTAATTTCATGGCTGCTGTCACCATCTGCATTGATTTTGGAGCCAAAGAAAATGAAATCTGACACTGTTTCCACTTTTCCTCTCTATTCACAATGAAGTGATGGGACTATATGTCATGATCTTCACTTTTTGAATGTAATATGGAGATTCAAATAGTTGATATGATTAAAGTGCTTAAATAGTATCAGCCACATAGTATAAATATTAAATTATAGCTATTACTGCTCTACCTTTGGTATTACTATTATATTATTAGGTTTGATTGTGATAAAATCTGTATATATCTTGAGACACAACCACTTATAACCGTAATTTTTTGTTTGTGTTGTATAAGTAGCAGTTCCAGTGAAAGTATTGAAAATATCATGAAAAACACATGAAATTTAAATTATTGAAATGTAAACAACAAACTAATTCCTTTAAGTTTGGTGATATTACCAAATTCTATGACATTATCTGACCACAAGCAGCATTGTAAAACTTCCAAAGAATTAAACAATGTGGAAAGATGTTCAAGCATTTTAGAGACTTGTTAACACTCTAATTGGATAAAAATGCTAATACTTTAGAATACTCATTTATCATGTTTTATTTACTTGTAAAGCTTATATTTGCTGGAATAATCTCTAAATAAATTTGTCATACCCACTGACAAAATGGCTTAAATAATAAGCAGGGACAAGCAAAGGAACTGGTTGGATGCTTCTGTCAAATTATAGAGTTCACTGCAAAATTACAGATTTGGCTAAGAACGTAAGGCACCAAATATTATCATGACTGTAGTAAAATCTATTTTATTTCATTGTACATGGATAAGTCCTCTGGTGTTGTGATTTTAGTTAACATTTGGAGCTAAACACTGAGACCATGGAGAGCTTTAGTTCTACCCATCTTGGCTAAACAACACAATTGTGATAGAGGTTTTAAAACTTATTAGTAAATTCATGACATAGTCTGAAAGCAATTTATTGGGATAAGCAATAGGAGGACTAAAGTCACAGTTGGTACAAAATATGAACTTGTTCCATATAATCAAACTGTATCACAGGAAGTAATGTCCCATGTTTCCCACACTTATCCTCCACCCCACACCACCCCAGAAGTGTAGAAGACTTAAGAGGCATACATAAAGTTGTAGAAAGAAATACATCAAACATTGAAAAGAGAGGACACTGAACTCTTGAAATGTTTTCTAATATTTGTCTAGAATCAAGAAATTAGAACAAAATTAAAAGAATTTTTTGAAAAACTAAAATTTGTTTTATTTTTTATGTTGAAACTGTCTCTTTTCTATTGAGGCAAAAAGACAACATTAGTGTATTCTTTAAGGTTAAAACGTTGAATAGGTGACAGTGTATTCACTAATAGGGACTGTTTTCTCCTATTAGAATATTTTATAGGTCTATCAGCCTAACAGGACAGTCTTATTCTTACAAAATCCATTTATGTCAGTGTTACATATGCAAGAAAGACTGAATTCATTGATAGCAAAAGTGAAGTATCAACCATCAAGCCTTGATAATGGTATGTTAGATTATTTGATGTGATAGTATGCATTAGTTATAAATTCATTTGAAGTACTTGTTGAAAAGTATTTTGAATAATATAACAATGCTGTAGATTGAGAACAAATGTAAATGGTCTTCATTTATAAGCTCCTAAATTGAACATCACATCTATATTGGTTTGAAATGACTGAAGCAACTTAGCACACACACAATACAAACATTATCAGATTACCTGACACCTTTCGAAGAATAGAATTTGAAGAACACCTCAGATGGTTTCTTGAAACAAAAATGTGTTGTTCAAAGCTGCTCATCTTATTTTGATTAACAATGAATTCTAAGTTTCAGAATGTATCACAAAAAGTAACAAAATAATTTTTCTAGTTTCTGAATGTGTATGTTTCAATTTAGGCGCTTGAGATTGATCAATATAAAAAGCAATGAGTTTGTCCTGTTAAATTATGCTTCATTTTAATGTTTAATTTAGTTTCAAGGATCTAAAATTTGATTGCTAAAAAATGATAGATATTTCCATTCAACTTTTTGAAAATTTTTTAATCACATGATTGTTTTATTGATTACATTGATGGCTATTTTTTGATGACTTAAAAATTTTAACATTTAATAATATTTTGCTATAATGGCATTAATTATTACAATAGTGATAAAGCATATATAATATTGCTGTTGTTCAGTCACCCAGTTGTGTCCGACTCTTTGTGACCTCATGGACTGCAGCTTGCCAGGCCTCCCTGTCCTTTACCATCTCCAGAATTCTGCCGAAGTTCATATCCATTACAATGAGTCAGCTGTTTGCATCAGAAACCCAAATACTGGAGCTTCAGCTTCGGCATCAGTCCTTCCAAGGAGTATTCAGGTTTGATTTCCCTTAAGATTTACTGATTTAATCTCCTTGTTGTCCAAGGGACTTTCAGGACTCTTCTCCAGCACCACAGTTCAAAGGCATCAATTCTTTGGTGCTCTGCTTTTTTACAGTCCAACTCACAGCACTCGGTAGGTAACCACACGGAAGACCATAGCCTTGACTATATGGACCTTTGTTGGCTGAGTAATATCTCTGCTTTTCAACACATTGTCTAGGTTTGTCATATCTTTCCTGCTGAGAAGCAATGTCTTCTGATTTCAGAGCTGCGGTCACCGTCAGCCATGATTTTAGAGCCCAGGAAGAGGAAATCTATCACTGCTTCCACCTTTTCCCTTCTATTTGCCATGAAGCAATGGGGCCAGATGCCATGATCTTAGATTTTTTGAAATATATTTTGGGGCAAAAATAATACCATATATTAAGCAATAACAGTAAATTGGTAAACACAGAGAAAAATAGAGATTTCATGTAAATGACTTAATTTTGAGAAATACTAACTTCAACAAAAAAAGTCTTAATGAAATACAGAAGAGTAAATCTTTCTTGACTTTTAATCCACTGGAAGATATGACTGAGTGTCCTTGATGAAACACTGGTATAGCATTTACCAAACAGATAAAAATTCTGGATAATTAAGTTTATATAGGTTTACTCTAAAGTTTGTCATCAGATGCACAGAATCTTTTGTGAGAAAGATCAGTTTTCTGGATCAAATTGTAGGTTCATGAATTTTTGATTCTCATTTGTTAGAGAATTTATTAATCTGCAAAGAAATTATCAGCATTGTGGTTAGTATAGTAAATTTACAGCTATTGTTGTAAAAATAAGTGCAAAGCTTCAAAAGTGAATTTTATTTGTAATTCTCATGCCATTTTGGGGGTGTTGTATTCTTTGGAAAGAATATATGTATATATATAGTCTTTAAATAAATATATATATATATGTTCAAGACCTGACAGAATTTCCTTAGAAACTTAGAAATATTTCCAGTTCTAAGAAACAATTGTTCCAAAGTTTTGAGACTAAAAAAACAAGTGACTATTGTTACATTTGGTTTGGTTACTGGACAGATTTCATTAGTCAGCCTACACACTCAAACTGCATGCCACATTTGGCATCCAATGTCAGCACAGACTGTGACAATAAAAGTGACACTCCAGAGCGCAGCCACTTCTTGGCACTGCAACTGTGATCTTGGTGCTTCAATAAAAAGACAACACTTAAATTATCAACTTTCCTTGGGAAGAGAATACTACCCAGAGAAGGGGTTAGAGCTAAAAATAATATGAAGAAATATATTTCAATATCTGAAAGAAGAGAAATATGTACAGAACCAAGTGGTCAATCTCTCTTTGCTACAATATCTACCATTATCTGATCATTGGTTACGGGAAGATAGTGACCCCAGTCATTCAAGATTATTTCACCTCCTTTCCTCTAAATGAACTCTCAGGCAGTATCTCATATCTCAAGCATTTGTCTCAAAGATAGATTGGCTTTGCAGACTTCACTGGCACTCTGATTTGTAAGACATTCATAAGGACAAAAAGAAATGATTCTGGCTTTCTAGCTGAGGAAATTCAGATACCCAAGCAGCTAAGTGCTCTCAAATCTGATCACACATTAGTTTCTCTTCACTGACACTACAATCTCAAGATAATTAAGTCTCATCACATTCATTGCTTGGATATCAGTGATTTAATAATATCTGTTATTAGTTATTTTGGTGGAATCTACCTGCCTATGACTCACAGAGTATAAGCATCCACAAGCCTGGAATATTAAAGCCAAAAAGGACTTCATGAATTATTTATTTCAATTTTAGGACAGTGAAATTACAACTCAAATATTTTAAGTACTTTTTCTGATATTTAGTATCATTGGTAGCTCTAAAACCCAGGTCTTCTAATTACCCAATGCTTACCCACTCCCAAAGGGTTTTCTATATTCATAAATATAGTTTTTATTTATACCAGAAACCTGACCATATATTTTATTACATAACTAGTTTAATAAACATTATGTTTATTAAAGACTGAACATTAGCAAAAGAGGCACTTAAGGGCTTGGTGTTTGAGAAGATGCAGACTGCATATGCATTTTGAAAGCTAATTGCCAGTATTCTGGTTTTTGTGCTGTGCTAAGTCACTACAGTTGTGTCCAAATCTGTGCGACCCTATGGATTGTAGCCTACCAAGTTCCTCAGTTCATGGGATTCTCCAGGCAAGAATCCTGGAGTGGGCTGCCATGCCCTCCTTCAGGGGATTTTCCCAACCCAGGGACTGAACCCAAATCTCTCTCCTGTATTGGCAAGTGGGTTCTTTACCACTAGTGCCACCTGGGAAGCCCATTCTGGTGTTTACTATGTACGAAGCATGGTGATAAGTGATAGACATATGACAGCTTAAAGAGTAGCTGATGGAAGTGACACAAAGGGAGGAGTGTGCAATGAATAATCAGTATGTGCCAGATGTTATGTATCCCCAGAGCTCATTTTATAAGGTCAACACTGATAAAAATAAAAGCTACCATATTTTTGAGTGAATTGTACTAAATGTTAGTCAGTTTAAAAATAAGGTCATCTGATTTTCATAAACTTCCCTGGTTTCATTCCCAGAAATACATTATATATGTGAAAAATAAGACTGGGAAGTTTTAACACTGGTCTGCTGTCCACGCTGAGTTCCTCAGCAATATCCCACACACGTGCCATATACTCTCAGTGTACATTTATTTTCATGCCTCTAAAGCTCATTTTCTTATTCTCTTTAAAATATTTCAGCACATCAGTTTCCCTCTACCTGAAATGTCATTCCCGACATCTTTCCCAGTTTCCCACCATCTCTTTCTCCCACTAGACTAAGAACACAATGAATTTGGAATTATCTTTCACATCCATGTTAGAATTTAGCATAGTATTAAACATAGATGAAGTACTCTCAACATTTTTCTAATAACAAATAACATTCTTTCACTTTTGGGGCTGATGAATACGCTGGTGAATAATAACAAATATCAGTTAGGATACTTCTATTTACATTCAGCTGGGTCTAGTTATTCAGGAATAATTTTTTCACAAAAAATTAATATTGGTATTACCAAATTGGCCCATATGTATTTTGGACCTTGTACACCAGTTAGCTTTGACCTTATTTATAGAAGTAGAATTATATCTTGGAAAAGTTCTGTATTAGTCAGAGTTCCTCAGAAAAAAAGGACCAATGAGTTATGTGTATATTTACATGAATAATTGTATTTTAAGGACTTGACTCACATGATTGCCTGTTGAAAAAAGGTAAGAGGTGATGCTGCAGTCTTAAGTTTAAAGTCCATAGGGCAATTTAGAAGACTGAAAACTCAGACAAGATTTACAGTCTTGAGGGAAGACTCTGTTTCCTTTGGGAAACCTCAAGTGAAGTGAAGTGAAGTGAAAGTTGCTCAGTAGTGTCCGACTCTTCGTGACCCCATGAACTATACAGTCCATGGAATTCTCCAGGCCAGGATACTGGTGTGGGTAGCCTTTCCCTTTGCCAGGGGATCTCCTCAACCCAGGGGTTGAACCCAGGTCTTTGCATTGCAGGTGGATTCTTTACAAACTAAGGTATCAGGGAAGCATGGGAAATCACAACTTTGCTCTTAAAGTTTTCAACTGATTAGATGAAGTTCACCCACGTTATGGAGTATCACCCTTTTTAACTCTAATTATAGATGTTAACCACATCTACAAAGTATCTTTGCAACAGCAGCTAGACTAGTGTTGGACCAATAACTGGACCCTATAACCTAGCCAAGTTGAAACATAAAATGTATTATTCACAATCACTATAAGTAATAGCCCCAAAGAGCATGTGTATGTGAAGGACCTTGCAGATATGAGGCTTCCAGAATATCTTTCTATTTATTGTGTAAGCCCTCACTGACTGAGTACAGATGGTTGAAGATGTCTTGAGGTAGTATAAAAACCCCTACCCACTAGTAAACCAGCAGAACAGATATCCTTGTGTGAACAGGGTGCACTCTGAGCTGTAATGAACTTGGTAAATCTTACCACTAATCTCTATCAACAACCACCTTCAGAGGGTACATAGAAGTCAAAATCATAATCAGAACCTAAGTATTTGGTTAAGATATAAAGTGTGATGATAAGATACTGGGTACTTTTCCATGTCAAAATAACTGACAAAACCCGTGTGCTTTCTTAAATTGATGTTTGAAATGAGAAAGGAAAATTCCTTTGAGAAATTTAACTACATTCAGGAAGTTTTCACCTAGAAATGCTGAGTATAATTAATATAGCTTTCAATGTATTCTTGATCTTTATAAAAGTAGTTGACTTTGTTGAGTTATGTCCAAGAGCTAAGAGTTTGGTATATTTCTAATTCTGTTTTCAATTTTAAGCACATTTCTTAGGACATGAAGCATAGTGCTTAAACAGTGATTTCTTGTGAATAAATTTTTGATTTTCCACACAAAAGACATTTATGATGATACATTATCTATTGTTAAGAAATTCAATGTGATTTACAAAAGAAGTTATTCTTTACAGGCAGAAAACTCAGGTTTAAATGTGCCCTTCTGCTGACCATCCTCTGCATATCTACTTTCAAAACAAGCCAAAGTGAATCATGAGTAATCACTCATGTTGATAAGCCTGTTTCATACAATCTATTACCCAGACTGACACTGGATAAGCTGTAAAAGCTGAAATTGGCACCAGCATAAGTTATAGACTTTTATGGAAGTATCCATTAAAAATTTCCAGAGAAAAACTACATATACATTGACATACTATAAAAAAGAACTAAAGATAGCATAGGATCCTACACACAAAAAAAAAGTTTACAAAGTGATTGACACAGGAATAAGTATGTATAAATAGGCAACTGGAAAATTTGTCCATTTTAACAAAATAATTCTGACCTAATATTAATTCTTATTTAGAAAACACTTACTATCTCAATTCAAACCAGCATTTTTTTTTCACTATGAAAACTAATGCAGTAAGTCAAATGCAATAGAAATATGCAAGAACAATTTCTTTTTACTGCCACATAGAAATGATGATTTAAAAGTTAATAGCTCTTTGACATTCTCAGTACTATCTTCCTTTTGGTAGATAAGAACTTACTAAATGTCTGTTATAAGTAAGATTGCAGGTAGAACCTGAGTTTCTTATGTTTATTTTCAAAATAGAATGAAAACAGCATATGATTTTTAACCAAAGGATGGACTTCTTTTTCAAAAATGAATTATTTTTACTCACAGTTCAGTTCAGTTCAGTCGCTCAGTCGTGTCTGTATTTTTGCAACCCCATGAATCGCAGCACGCCAGGCCTCCATGTTCATTACCAACTCCCGGAGTTCACTCAGACTCACATCCATCAAGTCCATGATGCCATCCAGCCATCTCATTCTCTGTCATCCCCTTCTTCTCCTGCCTCCAGTCCCTCCCAGCATCAGAGTCTTTTCCAATGAGTCAACTCTTCGCATGAGGTGGCCAAAGTACTGGAGTTTCCGCTTTAGCATCATTCCTTCCAAAGAAATCCCAGGGTTGATCTCCTTCAGAATGGACTGGTTGGATCTCCTTGCAGTCCAAGGGACTCTCAAGAGTCTTCTCCAACACCACAGTTCAAAAGCATCAATTCTTCAGCACTCAGCCTTCTTCACAGTCTAACATCCATACATGACCACAGGAAAAACCATAGCCTTGACTAGATGGACCCTAGTCGGCAAA
>SJYX01000171.1:123752-142171 GCA_006410675.1 Oreotragus oreotragus
ATTGTGATCCACACAGTCAAAAGCTTTGGCATAGTCAATAAAGCAGAAATAGATGTTTTTCTGGAACTCTCTTGCTTTTTGCATGATCCAGCGGATGTTGGCAATTTGATCTCTGGTTCCTCTGCTTGTTCTAAAACCAACTTGAACATCAGGGAGTTCATGGTTCACGTATTGCTGAAACCTGGCTTGGAGAATTTTGAGCATTACTTTACTAGCATGTGAGATGAGTGCAATTGTGTGGTAGTTTGAGCCTTCTTTGGCATTGCCTTTCTTTGGGATTGGAATGAAAACTGACCTTTTCCAGTCCTGTGGCCACTGCTGAGTTTTCCAAATTTGCTGGCATATTGCATGCAGCACTTTCACAGCATCATCTTTCAGGATTTGAAACAGCTCAACTGGAATTCCATCACCTCCACTAGCTTTGTCCACAAGGTCAATTCAAATTTTAGAAAATAAATCATTATCAGTCTTCATCAGGAGCACAGGCTCTAATCTAGAGCCTGTGACACATTCCTGCCCCTTTCTTGATTTTCAAGAAAGTTAGAAAGAGTTTATATGTAGTTTCATTAAAAGACCCCAAAGTTGAAGAATTCTCCACTTTTTCCCATGCCACAGCTGATTTGATGGGACACTTAACCCAGAATTTTGCATGAATAAAACTTATCTTACTGAAAGGCTAATTATTGTTTAAATTTTTATTTTGTCATTACTTTTGGAAACTTTCAGTTATTTACCTTCTTCTTCTTTTTTTCTTTTTAGCCCATAAAGATCTGATTAGCAAGAAGAGTGACCCTGTTCCAGTTTAGAATGTATTCTTTTTTTCTTGGTTTTTCTTGGAAGGGAGGATAATGGAGACTTAGTGTGCATGTTTTCATTGAATTCCCCTTATACACATTTTTAACCTTGCAGTGAAAATCAGCAGCACACAGACAACACTGAGCCTGTCTTTTCTGCATTTTCACGTTACCAATTTGAATTACATGTGTCGAGCTTGCTAGCATTGGCCACTTGCCTCAGGGAATTATTGTTGAAAGACAATTTAAAACATTGAAGAGTCACAGTCTCTTAGGGTAACAAACATTTCATACAACAAATTCGTCTCATTTTGAATTTTAAAGAATTATAACAATTCAAAGACCAAGATTTCTTAAAAACATACTGATGTTTAACTCATGAATGGCTATTTGTTGTGTGTGATCTGTATGGAGGAAACAGATTGCTTCTTTTTTTCATTTTATTGTGTACTTGTTAACCTATTTCTAAAGGTATTATGCTAATTATAACACAACTCTTCACATTCAGAATCAGAATTGCTCATTTTCAAGTTTTTCTTTTTTTCAAATTGTAATCTGTTAATTACTTGTTTAATGAAGTGTGTAATTACCTACTTTAAGTTAGGAAACTGTTTCCAATTTCAAAGATGGAAATCTACTTTAGAAATGAAAGAATATAAATGCAATCCTTTCTGATACAGAATATAACTCTTTACCTCCCTTAATGGTTCTAAGTGAAAAAGATTAGATTGAAAAACACTCTTATTTTCTCTCTGTTTTTGTGCATACCATATCAAACATAGGTGAAATTTACAATAATGGAAATAGGTTACCATTCAGCTACACTTTACAGAGTAATTTTACTCTCCATTTGTGGCATAAATGACACACATGAGTAGAGCAAAGGAAAATTACTAATCTCCAGGACACTAGGAAAACCAAGTTATTAATGTGATGTATTTTTGAAAGTGTTTTCTTTTTCAAATACTTGGCCAAAAGAGAACACTTAGTCAAAAAATAGACTAAATTTGGAAACAAGACAGATGAGAACTGGAACAATTTAGGAAATATAACAATAATCTATAAGATTAATTGATTTTGGAATTTATATATGAGCTATATGGTTTATATAGATGATTTAATTCTATTTAAAGCAACAACAAATAGCTCAGACCATAAAGAATCCACCTGTAATGCAGGAGACCCAGGTTTGATCTCTGAATCAGGAAGATCCCCTGGAGAAGGGAATAGGTACCCACTCCAGTATTCTTGTCTGGAGAATTCCATGGATAGAAGAGCCTTGCAGGCTACAATCCATACAGTCCCAAAGAGTTGGCCTTGGCTGAGCAACTAACACTTTCACTCTTTTAAAAGTGACAGCAAATATAAAAAATAGTCAGAATAGTCTTGTGTCACACATGAGGAGACCATTGTAGATACTAAGAGAAATTTGTTATTGCCCTTCAAGTAGAAGTATAGGTTTCACTGTCAAAACAAATGCCTCCAAAAAAATTTCTAGATATCTTAATGGAAATACTTAGATTTATATATTCTTAGGGAATAAAGGAGAATCCACTTACTCATAATTTTTTGATGAACATTTACTCTTTTAATGATCTTTCATGATAGGGGTTGAAAATTGATCATAAGAATTTTTGGCAGCAAAATCTCTGTCCTGAATGGGTAAAGAAGCAATATGCCAGGGCTTTTCTTTTGTCGAAATTGTCTGTAATGTGGGCACAACTGGCTGGTAACCTAAGAAAATGCTTTAAAGAAAGCAGTGGCTAGATGGACATATGTCAACAAAAAGAAACAAATTAAGGAACTCTAAAACTTCTGTCCTCATAAAAGCAAGGATGACACTGGCAAAAAAATTGTTTGAATCAACTTTTCTAGGTCAATAGAAATTAACCATAGGTTTGTAAGAGGATTGAGGAGGGTTTAGTTATTTTTTTTTAAGTTAAGTCTCAGTATGAATAATGAGATTTTGGCATTTTAACTTGAACTGTTCTTAACTTCTCTCCCATTCTAGCTTTTCAGTAGTTTGAACCACTAACCCTGTAAATGCTTAACAAATAGCTTACAATTATTTGGAAATCTAGTATCCTTGTGTCCAGCAGAAGGATAAAAGTGTTGAAGCTCCTCAAAATGTTGCTCCCTGAGAATCACTGTTGTCTAGAGATTCCCTGGAAGATACTACTTTCAGAGATGTCTTTATGTTAACTGAATTGAAGCTCATATGAGAAATGGTTTCTTTACAGGTGTATATTGAAAATGATAATTTTGAGGTCATTGTTTACCCTACAAAGTTGTCTGAGACAGTGAATAATAGTTGGAGCCAACAATGAGATAGCCAAAATGCTTGAAATGAAAAGCTGGGGAATGAGATGTCCATAGGATGCATTGGTACTCTTGCAGGACACACATGCTCAGAAATATTTTAAGAAGGTTTTACGCTTTCAATTCTGGCTGACCTTGAAGCTCTGAAGAAGCATTAAGTAAAGACTAAGTGTCAACTGCCTCTTGAAGGCATGCCCAAACATGCACAGAAAGTTTTATCAGCCAAGCTAGGAGACTTATTAAGAAAGTATATGTCCATTTGATGAAAAATTAGCAGAACTCTAGGCTAACCAAAGACTTCAGTAGACACATACAATAAAGAATATAGATGTTAAATAAAATAATTACTTCAAGAGTGTTAAGAAAAAAAGAAAGAACAAAAGTAACCACAAACAAAAATAACAACCACCCTGGAGAAGTGAGAAAAACTAATTTTCAAAGTTGTCACATTATATTATTTAAAATGTCCAGTTTGTAACAAGATTATGAAGCATGCAAAGAAACAAGAAAGCATGACCCACACACACACACATACACAAAAGCTAATGATAGACATTATCTCTGAAGAAGCTTGCGTGTTGGAGTTACTAGATAGACTTCAAATTAACTTTTAAAAATATGTTATGAGAACTAAAGGAAACTATGTCCAAAGACATAAAGAAAAGTATAAGAATGCCATCTCACCAAAAGAGAATATTGAAGTGGAATAGATACTATTGGAATATAAATTTTAAAGTTGAAAATTTAGTATAATAACTAAAATAAAAAATTCAACATAGTGTGTGAATAATAGATTTGAGCAGGCAGAAGAAAATATCTGTAAATTTGAGATTTCAATTAGATTATTTAGTCTGAGGAATAGAAAAAAAAGAGACAAAAAGTGAAAAGATTCTCAGATATCTGAGCACATCATCAAATATATTAACATGTTCATAATGTGAGTCTAAAAGGAGCGAAAAAAGAGAAAGTACTGGAAAAATATTTCAAAAACTAATAAAAGCTTCTTAAATTTAATTAAAAATTAGTCAACAGATCCAAGAAGCTCATCATACATCAAGTAGTTTAAACTCAAAGATCTACACCTTGATACTTTGTAATCAAATTGTTGAAAGCAAAGACAGAGTATGAAAATGAAGGTACAACATACTGAAATTTATGAGCTGCATGAAAGTTAGTTCTCAGTATGAAATTTATAACTACAAATGACTTCATTAATTTTTTTTTCTCAAATCAATTTCACCTTAAGAAATTAGAACCTACAGACCAAACTAAACCTAGAAGCTAATGAAGAACATAGAGCAGAAATATATTAAATAGCAAATAGAAAACCAATAGTGAAAATTCAAAATAAATAAATTTCGGTTTTGAAAAAGATCAACAAAATTGACTAATATTTAGCTATATTAATTATAAAAAAGAGAACTCAAATTATGAAAATCATAAATGAAATAAGAAATATTACTACTGACCTGACAGAAATAAATAAATATATACCAGAAGATTATGATCATATTGAATAAACTTTAAAAAATGGACAAATTGCTAGAAACAGAAACTATTGCAACTAATTCTATGTGAAATGGATAAACTGAAAATTTCCATAACAAATAAAGAGACTGACTTAATCAGAAAAGTAGCCACATAGAAAGGTTCAGGAGCAGACTGACTCACTGTTGAACTGTACCAAACATTTAAAGAAGAGTTAATACTTATCTTCCACAAACTCCTCTAAAATATAGAACTTGAGGGAACAATTACCCAATCATTCTATGAGGTCAGTTTTAACTTCACAGAAAAGCCATATTTAAAAATTCATAAGAAAAAACTATAAGCAATATCCCTTTGAATACAAATACAAAAGTTTCCAGTATTCTTAAAAAAAAAAAAACAAAACTAGCAAAAAAGAAAAACAAAAATCCACTAACATATAAAAAGGATTGCACACCATATAAGGTTTACAGCATTAATTCAATGTTGGTTGTGCACATGAAAAATAATCATTTTAATGTACCATAACAATACAATAAAGGACAAAATACACTCAGTCATATTATATATGTTCAGATGCTCAGTCATGTCTGACCATGTGCAACCCCATGGGCTGTAGCTCACCAGACTCCTCTGTCCATGGGATTTCCTAGGCAAGAATACTAGAGTGAGTTGCCAAGATTTTGAACTGTGGTGTTGAAGAAGACTCTTGATAGTGCCTTGGACTGCAAGGAGATCAAACCAGTCAACCCTAAAGGAAATTCAACCTTGAATATTCATTGGAAGGACTGATGCTGAAGCTGAAGCTCCAATACTTTGGCCACATGATGCAAAAGCCAACTTATTGGAAAAGACCTTGATGTTGTGAAAGATTGAAGGCAGGAGGAGAAGGAGATGACAGAGGACAAGATGGTTGGGATTGCATCACTAACTCCATGGACATTTGAGCAAGCCCCAGGAGATTGTGCAGGACAGGAAAGCCAGGTGTGCAGTCCATGGGGTCCATGTCAGTCAGACATGACTGAGTGACTGAACAACAATGACAGCCTCCAGGAGATCTTCCTAAAACAAGGATCAAACCTGCATCTCTTACTTATCTTGCATTGTCAGGCAGATTCTTTACCACCAGCACCACCTGTCATGTTAACACATGCATAAAAGCATTTGACAATAATTTATATCTTTTATTTTTAAAAATACTTAAACTCAGAAGAAATGGGAAATTCCTTAACCTGATAATGTGCATCTGCAAAAAAAAAAAAAAAAAAAAAAGATCAACATATAAAAAGCAATTGCAGAGATTGGCTCAAGATGGCAGAATAGAAGGATATGTGCTCATCTCCAAGCATTTCACACTACCAATAAACAATCTGAAAATTAAGAAAACTTCAAGTTACAATATTGTCAAAAATAAACAAATATTTAGAAACAAATTTAACAAAAGGAGTGCAACACATGTACTGAAAAGTACTAAATATCATTTAAAGATAAGAAGATATAAATGAATGGAAATATATCCAACTTTCTTGGATTGAAGGACCTAATACTCCCTAACTGACCTGCAGATTCAATTCAATTCCTACAAAAAATTCTGCTAAGCTTTTTCAGAAATTGAGAAGCTGATACTTAAATTTTATATGTAAATTGAATATACCTAAAACAAAGACAACAATCTTTAAAAAATAATAAAGTTGAAGTACTTTGCCAAATCTCAAAATCATACTACAGAGCTATAGTAACCAAGACAGTGTGGTAATGGCATAGGAGAAACATATAAATCTGTTCCCAGAAAAATCACTGGCAATTGTCTGAATTGCAAGCTGAATTAGTTCCTTTTTTAAAATGAAATATCATTTGTAATTTAAAGAATGATTCATTGACATAGAATTTTCATAGAAATAGGTATTTAATGAGTATTTTCTCAAAATTAAATGATGGATATTAAACTGTCACTTCATGGAAAATGAGTGACAGCAGCTTTTGCCAATATTAATACTTGAGTATTCAAAGTGAAAATTAGACTTTTGGAAAACTTGAATACACCCACATGAGTTTCACAGCTTCTCAATACTTAAGAACATTTCTGATAAGATTGAAGTTGTTATTTATAAATGTGACTTTTTGATATTATAAAACAAGATATGTAAACCTTTGTAGTATTTTAATAGTTCAGTGAACCAGTGTCTTCCACATGACCAATGCATAATGTCATAAAATCATGCAAAGTTAAAATATATTTTCATAGGTTATGGTAGGTCCATGGAGTTATAATTGTAACATGGAACTTTATTAACTTAGTTTCAGGGCCTACTTTGCAACTGTCTGTAAAATAGCCACCGTTTAACAAATTTTGATGTAGTATAAAAAAAAAATATCAACAATTTTCTAAAAGGCAACTAAACTCCAGTGTATATTTGTATAAGCCTGAATTTTCTTCACAGACTTCAAGCAAAATAACATATTACAACAGATTAAATGGAGATGTAGATATGAAAATCAGCTGTTTCTATTAAGCTAGATATTAAAGAGATTTGCAAGACTGAAAAACAATATTATTCTTTTGCTAATTTATTATTTATTTTTAAAAATTGGTTATTTTTCATGAAATATTCTAGTTATGTTTCTGTAATAAGTCTATCAGTATTGTTAACATTACTAAATATATATTAAAATATTTCAATGGTAACTTTTAATATAGTGATATTGATAGTGACAACCTACATAATCTAAAGTCTTTTTGCATTTTTAAAGTAATGTTCATGAATGTAAACGAATTTTGAGACAAATGTCTGATAGCTGCTGAAGTTAATATTTCCATGGAGGAGATAATTTAAAGAAAACCTGATAGCCTGTTATTGTTGAAATGTCAATACTCCTATTAGCTTTAAGCACATTCCCTTTAGAATTTATTTAGATTATAAAAAGTTATATTCTCTAATTCACTTTTTCATTCAGTCAGCAAATACTGCACTATTCTAGAAGAAGAAGATATAGGAGAGGAAAACAAATAAACAACCAACTAAGAAATACTCTGCTTTCACTGAGACTATGTACTAGTAGGATAGATAAAAGTATATAAATAAAAAATATGCAGAATATAATATCCTATATTATGAATATACTTCAAGTCAATTATAAAGATCCTGAATTTGAGTAATTATAACACAGGTCACATAAATTTTAAACCAACAATTATGACAGTAGATTTCATGAACTCTTTGACATGGGTTAGCTTCTAATTTGAATCAGCTATATTGGCTCCTCTTTATATGAATATATAAAAGTAAATTAGCCAAAATGATGCAAAAATAAGTAATTTGGACTACATAAAATCTACTCCACCTGGCCCATTTGGCTACTGACTTAGCTGATTTTATTTCATAGGCATTCTGGGCTTGGCCATGTTCACATATCCTTCCTTTTCCAGGCTAAGGTATNCCAGTGAACCACCACTACTGCCCTCCTCCCTCATCCTCCCCCAACTCCCCCACAAAGTGAAAGTTAGTCACCCAGCCCCCAAACTTTCCCTTTATCCATGGATGGCTCTGCACACTTCCTATGGCCACAAAGTCTCCAAGTCACCGAAAACTGAGTCCACGCTCATGCTGTGTGACCTCAGGAAAGTTACACAACCTCTCTGGTCCATGGTTTTTGCCCCTATGAGCTTTGCAAGGCCAAGGATCCCACTGCAACCCAACTGAAATGCCTGGGGACAGGCCAGGCACACAAAGGCCCTGCCCAGGAGAAGCCCAGGAGTCTCTCATGGAGCAGCCCCATAGAGGAGGCACCACAGAGGCACCAACTGCACAAGGACCTAGGAGACAGACATTACCTTCTCCAGGAAGTGGGCCAGGCAACTACCCAACCAGCACAGCTGAGCCTGAACGACCCCCAGCGCTGGGCATTGGAGCAGATGCAGAGCCCCACATGGAGGGGGTCCAAGGGAAGGATCCAATGACTGAGAGTCCCCACGTCCACCCCTAGCCCCCAGCTCAGAGAGGGCCTCCCCCGGAACCCGGAGCCTGGCCCAGGCCAGCCCTCCTGCCGCAGGCCCCACCGGCCATCCACGGCTCTGGCTCCAGCAGACCCTCCACCTGCCCAGCCCCCATGGGCAAGGAGTAGCCCTGGGACAGGGGCTCAAGGCATGTCTCGGGCCTGCAGCACACACGTTTGCTGCTCAGAGTTCTGCACACATGGGTTCCAGGGCTAACCACTCCAGGGCAGGCAGACCCCCACCGGCCCCTCCAGGGACCCTCTGGGCACCTGAGAAGGACGGGAGACTGATGCAGTCAGCAATATCCAGGCTAGTGGGCCCTCTCCTTAGGCTCTAGCCATATCCATCCAGACTCTGAGGCCCCTCCCTACCTACACTCCACTCAGCAGCTCATTTCCCGGTGCAAATCCAGGTGTCAGAGAAAATGGCCACCCGGACCCAGGGACTCTCGGCTACCGGGGCCTCACGCCATTGTTAACAGACACCAACCTGGTTTAAGTTGTTTATTTTCACATGTCAAAGCTGTTCCCTGACACCTGAGAAAAGGGGACACAACGCTGGTGACCCCAGGGGCCCACCTAGGTCTGAAGGTGTCCAGTTACTCGGTCAGCTGGACCCCCACTCTGCCCAACTCTGAGGAAGACCTTGTCCAGAAAGGGACGTCCCTCATGTGCCAGCAGAAACAGCATGAGTGTCCATGAGCTGAGACAAGGCAAAAGCCCCTGGCGACGTGAGGAAAGCCAAGGAGGGTCCAGGCCAGCGCCTATGCCTCAGCGTCCAGCCCGTCGGGGTCCAGTCGGCGACACTGGGCCTCCAGGACACCGCGGAAGGCCTGGAAGCGGTGATTGAGGTCAGGCCGGGCGTGCAGGCGGAAGCGGGTGCCCAGCGCGCCGTCAGGTGAGGGCGCCCCATAGAAGACACGCTGCACTCGAGAGTGGACCAGGGCCATGGCGCACATGGCGCAGGGCTCGCGGGTGATGTACAGGTCGTAGCCGGTGCACACGTAGGGCAGCCCGTCCTCGTCCTCGTCCAGCTTGCGCACAGAGCCGGCGCGGACAGCCGGCGCGAAGGAGCAGGCAGGGTGGAGCGCCAGGTTGTAGGCACCGCAGCCCTGGCCTCGCGCCACCAGGTCAATGCACACCATGGCAGCGTGCAGCAGGGGGCTGGCGGCGCTGCTGCAGTCGTGGCCCGTGGCCAGCACGCGGCCTGAGGCCGGATCCACCACCACTGCGCCCACGGCCCTCAAGCCCCTCAAGGCTGCCTGCTGCGCGGCCCACACGGCCCGCTCCATGTGGGCCTGCATCGCAGCCCGCTCCTGTGCCGAGAAGAGGCATCCAGCCAGGGCTCGGGTCACCTGCCTGTCCTCGTGAAAAGTCGTGGGCCAGTGAGTGCGCGCCTCCTCGAACTGGCTCCTGGTCAGGGGCGGCCGCACAGGCACGGGCACCAGGAAGGGCTGCCCCAGGCCATGGGTGTCCACATTCGGCCACGGGAGGAGCTCGGCCAGCGATCGCGTGTCCCGGGCCGGCCCCGCCAGGCACAGCAGTATTTCTAGTGAGTGCGGGTGGCCGGGGTCAGGGCTGGGCCGCACCCTCTTGAGGTGAGGCTGCGCAGGCAGCGGGTGGACTGCTGACACCTCCTTGAGGAGGCGTGAGGTCTGGCTCTTGTCCAGGATGGGCGCAGCATAGGCCAGCACCAGCTCCACAGCCCCAGACTGCTGCTCTGACAGAACCGGGAGGGCTTGCCACGGCGGTTCCTGCTCAGGACTCCCGGCCTTTGCATCTCTGTGCAGCTCCATGACGCTCGGGGCAGGGTCCATCCTCAGTGGGGCTCTGACTGTGGGAGACAGAGACCGGAGCAGGGCATCATCCTGGGCCGTGGGGGGGCCTGGCGAGCTGGAGGGGTCGTCCCAGGAGCGTGCCAAGTCTGCAGGCTCGTCCCACCGAGCAAAAGGCACCAGCAGTCGTGCTCTCACTCACATCTTACTAACGCCGTGTCTGCACAGAGTTTAAACCACCCTTGTCTGGGTGTCTTTTCTCTCCCCACTTTTTTTACTGAGGAGTGCCATGAGCAAAAATGCACACTGGATCCCAGAGACTTAACACAAAAGAGAAAACATAACTGTCTCATTAAGTCTCTTTCTGTATTCCATGGACACAGAAGACCGACTCACTACACCACTTTATTCAAAGGCCTTGAGATCCTTGGATCGTCTTATCCTCGGTGGCCCTGGACCCAGTTACCCATGGATGCCGAGGGATGGCTATGTTGACTACATGGCTGAAGTGGGAATACTCTACATGTCTCAGGTTAAATAAACATATGGTTAAGGTTAAGTTCAACTGTTTCTTTGTAGTTTCCCAAAACGTGGCTTCTACACACTTCATGTCATGTACACGTCTCGCGTTATATTCCTACTGGTCAGGGCTGCCCTAGATGAGAGCAGAAATGGGCCACAGATGACCTTCACGTGGCTCCAGGGGAGCTCTGTGCCATGGCTGCAGAGCCTGGTGCCCTGGCGGTATCTGGGATTGGACCAACCCCTCCCACCTCTTTCCCATGGACGAGGTGTGCTGAGACCGTGTCACAGCATGGCCCTTACTGCTTCAACGCAGCCTACTCATCACTCCTCAGCCCATGGGCCCTGCAGCGGGCACGGGAGACCCTCACCAACCACTCCAGCAAACACACAGCGTGGCTGGGGGCCCCTGGGGTACCCAGGACACCAGGGCCAGGTCAGGCCCTGAGGAGGGTCCTGTGCGTGCTGGCTGTAAATCCGCTCCCAGCACACACCGTGCCCAAGGCAAAACAGCCCCCACAGCCTGCTCCAGGCCACAAAAGGCCCCACTGTGTCCTGGGCAAGACAGACACAGTCCTGTTTGTCCCTCCAAGACTGCAACCTCTGTCTGACCAAAACAAAACAAGTGACAGAGACAGGAGGCTGGCCTCGGACTGCCGCTGCTGGGGCTGCCGTCCTCCAGGGAGGAAATAAAAATCACCAGGAGGCCGCCATCTGGCCCAGTGACCCCGCTCCCAGGTGCAGGCCCAGGAGAACTGAAACACATGTCCACACAGCCATCTACACACACGTGTTCACAGCAGCACAACTAACAACAGCAAAAGGTGGCTGCAAGCCCATGTGTTCACGGAAAGATAAACACAGAAACACCAGGTGGTTCCTCTGCACACGGGAGCGTCCCTCAGCCATGGGGAGGAGAGAAGCCCTAACACTCACTGCCACATGAGCAGATCCCGAGAACACGATGCTCAGGAGAGCAGCAGACACAGGACACACAAGGTGTGATCCCACTGGTGGGAAACGTCCAGAACAGGCCGATCCACAGACACAGAGAGTGGCTACCTGGTTGTCGGGGGCTGGGAGGTGGGGAGATGGGGGGTCTGCTCCTGAGGACAGGCTTCCTAGGAAGACAGAATGTTCTGGAACTAGACAGAGGTAATGGTCATATAATAAACTACACTAAAAAACACTAAAAAGTATGCTTTATGTGGGTGATTCCCACACTATGTGAACCGTATCTCAGTAAAGCTGCTGCTCTTTGTGGCGGCAGTAGGGAAATCTGGCGGTCACCAGGGTGTGCATGCTTGCTAAGTCAATCAGTCACGTTGGACTTTTTGTGACCCCATGGAACGTAGCCCACCAGACTCCTCTGTCCAGGGGATTTCCCAGACAAGAATACTAGAGTGGGTTGCCATGTCCTTCTCCAGGGGATCTTCCCGACCTAGGGACCGAATGGGCATCTCCTGCACTGGCAGGTGGATTCGTTACCCACTGAGCCACCGGGGTCACAGCACACCTCGAACAACTGCTGCCAGTGCTGAAACTGCTGCCTGTCTCCACTCCTGCAAACGGACTCCCTAACGCCCCTCATGACTGGGACGGAGGCTGGGGGCTGGTCCCTTTCCAGAGGTGAAGGGACTTGCCCAGGGCCACGTGTCTGGGAGGGCAGAGCTGCGGCCGGGTGACCAAGAGCTCCCAACTCTTGCCTTCTGAGCCCCATGGTAGGGGAGGGGCTTTACAGATGGGTCACAGGTTCCTCCAGGATGACACACCCAGACTGGGAGCTGCAGCCCGCCTAGGAATGGCCCCCATGCCCAGCGATTTGCTTAAATGAACCCCTGGTACCTCAGCATGCTGGGTGGCTGATCTGTTCCTCTTTTCCTCCTCAAAACCACATGTCCACCCCAGCTGTGGGCACCCCCCTCATCCACTCCAGCTCTGGGCACCCCACTGCCCCATCCTGGCCAAGTGCCCTGCATGCACACCCCTACACACACACTGCTCCACACTCTTCCTGCTGTGCACTTGGCCGATCCACCCAGCTCAGGCCCTTCCCTGGGTGTGTCTACCTCCCGCTGTCCACAGGTAGGGTACCTCCTAAAGGTTCCTGTGCTCCAGTGGGGTGGAGGCCAACCCCCTCCACAATTGTTTATATTTATGGTTGGAGCCTCTGTGGCTGGCACCCACTGTCAGGGCCGTGGAAGGCTCAATGGTGTGGGGAAGGTCCAGGAGGGTTCAGGAGATCAAGGAGCTGGGACCCCCCAACAGCCAGTCCCCTCACTGGATGCCGGGGCCTGAAGCCCAGAAGGCATCAAGAACATGGGGCTTATTCAGTGAGCTGAGGCAGCCTCTGCAACCAGAGGTAGAGGCCTTCTCTCACTCCTGGGTGTGTCCGGGCCCTGCCACCGTTCTCCTGGCTGAGACCAGGCCTTAGGCCCAGGACAAGCCTCCCCCTCGGTAAAATGGGATCCACCACCACCCTGGCTGGGACAGAAAGTGAGAAAATCCATGAGGCTGGATCTGCCTCAGGGCACAGCTCTTCTCAGGAGCCAGTACCCTGAGAAGGGCAGATTCCAGGAAGGCTCCTCGGAGGCCGTGACCCACAGCTGGACCTAGGAAGCAGGTGAAGCAGGGTGGGGAGCCCTGAGCAGAAGGAACACCCAGTGTTGGAGTCTTGGACTCTTGTTGAACAGTCAAGGTGGCGATGGCTTCAAATATGATATCCAGAACTTGGCCCCGTGGAAGGGGGAAGGTGCATTAATGTCCATATCAGACAAGCTCCACAACAAAGCAGGGTCCCCAGATAACATGCAGCACACCCCGCTAAGTGTGAACCCACATGAGCAGATGATTTAACATAAATGTGTCCCATGGAACCTTTGAGCCAATACCAAAGAAAGGCAATGTAAAAGAATGTTCAAACTACCATCCAATTGTGCTCATTTCACATGCTGACCAAGTAATGTTCAAAACTCTTCAAGCTAGTCTTCAGCAGTACATGAACAAAGAACTTCCAGACACACAAGCTGGATTTAGAAAAGGCATAGGCACCAGAGATCAAATGGCCAGCATTCATTGGATCATAGAAAAAGTAAGGGAATTTCCCTCCTCTCCCCTCTAAAAAATCTGCTTTTGCTTCATTGCTATAATAAAGCCTTTGACTGTGTGGTTCATGACAAACTGGAAACTTCTTAAAGAGATGGGAATATCAGACCACCTTATTCGCCTCCTGAGAAACCTGTATGCAGGTCAATAAGTAACAGTTAGAATTGGACATGGAACAATGGATTGACTCAAAACTGGGAAAAGAATATGTCAAGACTGTGTATTGTCTTGCTGCTTACTTAACTTATATGCAGGGTAAATCATGTGAAATGCTGCTACTGCTGCTGCTGCTAAGTCGCTTCAGTCGTGTCCGACTCTGTGCGACCCCAGAGACGGCAGCCTACCAGGCTCCCCCGTCCCTGGGATTCTTCAGGCAAGAACACTGGAGTGTGTTGCCATTTCCTTCTCCAATGCATGAAAGTGAAAAGTGAAAGTGAAAAGTGAAATTAAAGTTGCTCAGTCGTGTCCGACTCTTAGCGATCCCATGGACTGCAGCCTACCAGGGTCCTCCTTCCATGGGATTTTCCAGGCAAGAGTACTGGAGTGGGGTGCCATTGCCTTCTCCGATGTGAAATGCTAGGCTAGAGGAATCACAAGGTGGAATCCAGATCACCAAGAGAAATATCAACAGTCTCAGATATGCAGATAACACCACTCTTACGGCAGAAGTGAAGAGGAACTATAGAGTCTCTTGATGATGGTAAAAGAGGAGAATGAAAAAGCTGGCTTAAAACTCAACATTCAAAAAAGGAAGATCATGGCATCTGGTCCTATCACTTCATGCCAAATAGATAGGGAAAAATTGGAAACAGTGNGCACCACTCTTATGGCAGAAGTGAAGAGGAACTATAGAGTCTCTTGATGACGGTAAAAGAGGAGAATGAAAAAGCTGGCTTAAAACTCAACGTTCAAAAAAGGAAGATCATGGCATCTGGTCCTATCACTTCATGTCAAATAGATAGGGAAAAATTGGAAACAGTGACAGATTTTATTTTGGGGGGGTCCAAAATCACTGTGAATGGTAACTGCAGAAATGGAGTTAAAAGATGCTTGCTCCTTATAAGGAAAGCTTTGACAAACCTTCACAGCATATTAAAAAAGCAGAGACCCCTCACACTTTGCTGACAAAGGTCCTCCTAGAAAACTATGGTTTTTCCAGTAGTCATTTATGGATGTGAGAGTTGGATCATAAAGAAGACTGAGCATTGAAGAACTGATGTTTTCAAATTGTGATGCTGGAGAAGATTTTTCAGAGTCCCTTGGACTGCACAGAAATCAATCCTGTCAATCCTAAAGGACATTAACCCTGAATATTCATTGGAAGGACTGATGCTAAAGCTGAAGATCCAATACTTTGGCCACCTGATGTGAAGAGTCCACTAACTGGGACAGACCCTGCTGGGAAAGATAAGGGCAAGGAAAGGGGGCAAGGACAGAGGATGAGATGGTTGGATGGCCTCATGGACTCAGTGGACATGAATTTAAGCAAATTCTGGGAGATAGTGAAAGATGGAGAAGCCTGAAGAGCTGCAGCCCAGGAGGTTGCAAAATGTTGGATACAACTTAGTGAGTGAACAACAAGTCTTCTTCCAATTTCTATATCAATGATTCAAATTTTATAATTTATATCTAGTATTTTTGAAGTTGGGAATATTTTGGTATCTTCACAAAAATGGTAGGATGTAGAATTATCAAGTCAACTATTTTTGTAAACTTGAATACAGAATTGGAATATTTTAAAATTTATTTATAAGGAATCAATTTTCACCAATTACTAGCTTAGGCTGGGTCAGGAAAATAAAATTCCCTATAGATATTTTAAAAGAACTATTTATAAAGAAACTAACAGACATATATAAATTGAAAAATTTGGACACATGAAGGTCAGAGCTACTTCTAAAATTTACAAAAGCAAGAAATCTCAAAACCCACAATGGTTAATATAGGTTGTCTGCAGCACCAGGTGGGTGATTTTTCAGATGAGACAGGAGCTACAGAGAAATCTACTACTGAAAAATATGAGATGCTTATGGTTGCTATAGGAACGATATTAACTTTGCTACTCTTTTGCTTATAAATCACATATAAATTCTTCTCATTAGTGGAATTTAATTCATAAGTCTGCATGCAAGTGTTTCTGGGAAATGTAGTTCTTGGGCTTCTACATTGTAATAGTGTAGAAGAATTTGGGAATGAGGTTAGTTATTGGAAAATAATAGTAGTAATCATTGCATCAAGATAGTAAATATGGCAAGATAAATGCTCTTTAGTAAAAATCTGAAAATAGAAAAACAATAACATATTCTTTATGAAGTGTTTTATAATCAAATAACTCATCAAATAACACCTTATAAAAATCTTTGTGAGGTAATTTAATAGGCCAAAAGTCTTAGAGAAAATACAAAATTTTTAGTAAGGGAGAGAGACTATTAAGTCACAAAAGGATAGTGCCTCATAACATATTGAAAATCATAATGGAGTAATCTATTTTGTTTGCTCAACCCTACAAAATGGATTTGGGTGCCCATTGAGGATCTGTTCTCAGACATGTCCCTAAACCACTAAGTTGAACTCTCTGTGAACTGTACCAAATTCAAGCATACTATCAGCCATTTAAAAAGAAATATCAGCTAGCTGAGACCTTGGTGGTAACCTTGTAACTATGCAATAATTTTAGATTGCAACTAATCCTGGCTTACCAAGCACCTTCACTTCTGGCCAGCTCCAATTATAGTTATTAACTAGGGGATGATAGAGGATGAGATGGCTGAATGGCATCACTGACTCAATGGACGCGTGAGTCTGAGTGAACTTCGGGAGATGGTGATGGACAGGGAGGCCTGGCACGCTGCGATTCATAGGGTCGCAAAGAGTCGGACACGACTGAGGAACTGAACTGAACTGAAATTATAAATATATTATTTTCAACCACAAATAATGTAGCAAAATATTAATTTTTTAAAGATCTCTATTTAATTGGCTTAAGCAAATGATAAATTATATAAATGTTCTCAAAAATATAAGAAAATCTAAGCCAATATTTTTCAAATTCATGTAATCCTTACCTGGAGAATCCCATGGATGGAGGAGCCTGGTAGTCTACAGTTCACGGGGTCACAGAGTTAGACGTGGCTGAGCAACTAAGCATGCACACGTAAGATAACTTCTAGTAAATAAAGTTTAATTTTAAGCATGTTTATTTAATTAATAAATAACTTGTTTTTCTATCTGGGTTTGCTAGTCAGATAGGCTAATGTCGCGATTGCAAATTTGTCAGCAAAGGAGAAAAAATTAAGATAATAACTAATTGCTTTAATATCTCATGAAATTTTCATGAGTAATTCAAGCATGATTGTTAAGAACAAATGAATTAAATAGATATAAATGAGATGATTTTTTTAGGCTAACATTTTAACAATAATTATTTTATGATATGTCTACTTAAATTGTTTCCTAAATCTCTTTGATGATTTACACGCTTAGAATTTTGCTAAGTTGATTTGAATGATGGAAATTCATTGAATATCTAGATCATTTCCAAATAAGATAAAATACTACACATTAATTGCTAAACAAATGCTGGTTTATATATTTTTGATCTCTTATTACAGAGATACTAAGTATGTTTGAGATCTGTTCATAAATATATTTTATGCTTTACTAAAAGATTATACTATGAAGTAAAATATATTTCTAGAAACTGTAAAATGTATTTATAATTTTACTAAGCCACAAAATATTAATACAGTTCATGATTGTTTGCTTCTTCATTTTCACTAAAAAAATTAAGGTTTCAAAGGATTAAGAATTCTACTTAATATATATGATTAAAGCTACTAGATATAATAATAGAACTAGGATGTGTTTTGGGGCAAGAAATGTATAAGTTATGGAGACATTGTTGTTAATAAAAATGATTTTGTTCTAAAGTTGGCTATTTCTAAATGAGAAAGAAAACAAAGGGTAAGCTAAAATGGATATATAAAGTTGTAAAATATTTGCAATAGAAGGAATCTTTAAAATAAATTTTATTTGTGGTTAGGACTGGATAATATTGGAATGAATTTGATTAAGTAAATGAGGTTTAATATTAAAAATGATATCTTAATATAAAATATTATTTTAATATTAAAATAATATTTTAATATTAAAAATAACAGGTACAAAATTAAAATTTGCTTTTCCCTCTGTTAAAAGAACAACTGTTTTTCTATTGGTCTGCTTTTGATAATAAAAAAACTATGAAAAAATTTTATTTGCATTTATTGTCTCAAAAATATAACAAAATCAAAGATCTTATGACTTGTCTAAATAATCTCCTATAATCTATCAGGTCTTTGATTACTTCAGTGAACCTAATCCTCAGCAATAAGAGCTAACTTTTTCTCAAAATTATGTGTATGCGTGTGTGTGTGTGTGTGTG
>SJYX01000171.1:143767-213208 GCA_006410675.1 Oreotragus oreotragus
AAGATCTTCTGGAGAAGGGAATGACAACCCACTCCAGTATTCTTGCCTGAAGAATCCCCATGGACAGAGAGCCTGAGGGCTACAGTCCATGGGATCTCAAGGAGTCGGACATGACTGAGCGATGAAGCATATCTTCCAGTATCTCTCTTGAGTTCAAAACTGCTCCTTTTTATTTGTTAGCTCAGTTTAATGCATGTACCTTCAATCCATTAAGATGGAAATCTGATCAAATCAGCAAACCAACGCTATTCACGGGACATGTGTTTATTATACACTTGCTGTGGGCAAGTTTCTGAACCAGGAACAAAGGAGGCTCAAATATGAATTGAAATGGACCTCAAAGGCCAGGAATTTACAGCCTGAAATGGAGTTTCCCAATTGTTTCAAGTATGCAGACCTCTATTACCATAAAAATTCTCATCTCCTGCCTAATAATACCTTAGTATATTTAATAGCATTCATTGAGAAACTATGTAATGACAAGCAGCTATTAAACATTCAATAACACCTTTTATGTATTTCTTTTTTATTAATTTTCTGACTTCTACATAATACCACTGCCTAATAGAAAATGCATGTCTGAAACACATCATGCCTTCAGTACAATATGAGAAATAAGTACACATTTGCCATCCCTTGAGATAATTCCAACTCTATCTTACACCTCTGAAATTTAGGAGAAGCACAGACCTGGAATAGTACCTAGCCGACCCACAATTCCTTTCCTCTGATCATACAGATAAAGCTTCATGCACAGAAATGTGCTTATAATGTCTGTTACAAGGCTCAGAGTTTAAGGATGTCCCAATGTAAATGGGCTTTGCTGGTGGCTCAGACAGTAAAGAATCCGCCTGTAATACAGGAGACCTGGGTTTAATCCCTTGGTTGGGAACAGCCGCTGGAGAAAGAAACAGCTACCCACTCCAGTATTCTGACCTGGAGAATCCCCACGAACAAAGGTGCCTGGAGGGCTACAGTCCATGGGGTCACAAAGAGTCAGACATGACTGAGCAACTTTCACGTGTAAATGCAAACCAACCACAGGAACACCCATGACAGTGGCCCACAGGGCCTGAGCTCTTGAATTAATACCAAAAAAGTGGGGACAGGACCAGCTACCTAACTTGTAGGGCCCAGCCCAGAATAAAATGCAGGGCCCCTTGTTCAATAATGTACTAAGCATTTCATAATTGTGACAGCAGAGAACTAAGCCAAGTGAGGGGAGCTTCTGGGCAGGGACGCCTACCTGACCTATGAAACCAGCCTTGCATGGGGGCCTGATGTACACCACGGTGTCTGCTGCACACAGACATTGTGTGCAGTGTCTCACATGGTGCTCATCCAATAAAATCTATCATCACCATTTAGCAATAGCAAAAGAAACAGTGGCACCTACGGTATGCAGGCATTCCTCTAAGTGCCTTGTGTGTTTTGTTGCATTTCACGGACGAAACAGGTATTATTGTTATCCCCACTTTGCAGCTACCAAGGCCCAGATTGGTTTAGTAACTTAACAAGCTTGTGTAACCAATAGAAGGAAGAACCAGGATTCAGTTGACTCCATGTAGTCTGACTTCAGAATGTAAGCCCTTCAATCCTAAGGTGGTTTCATTGCCCTAATGCTGGTTAGGTTGTTTTGAGAATTCAGTAAGAAAATGTAGGCAAAATGCTTGTTAACTTCAGAGTCTACATACTGAGTACCTACTGTGTGTCACACATTGTTCTAAGCCTATGCTAGCTCCTTTCATCTTCAAAACTGTCATCTGGATATGGACTGTTGTAAACTAACATTTTAACATTGAGGAAGTAAAGAGAAAGTGACATTAGATAACTAGCCTAAGGGTGCAGAAAATGGGAAACTGAGCCAGGATTTCAACTGAAGGAGGGAGTAGGAAGTAAGAAACACAAAGAGGGATTGGTTATTTTATTTATATACATATATAATTTAGTTATTACATGGTCATAAGAATATTTTGTGGCTCCTTGTAGATTCTGATGGCATTATCTTTAAAACACTTCTTTTATCATAGAAAAGAAATGAAAGATGATAGTTAGAGTCAGAAAACATAATACAAGTAGGCTCTTGCTTAAGCGGTATCCACATTTTATGGAAAAACAAGAAGGCCTTCTCTTCCCCGGGTCTGCAATTTATGTTTCTCTTTTTTATGATCTTGAAATTGATTCTCCACTAAGATGTAAATAAGGAAGCCTCTGTTTTTTCCCCAGTGTTCCTCCATTTTCATACTAATTAAATTGTCATAAGAGTAACCATTAATCTTCCTCGGCCACCAGTCACCCTCCTCCTGTTGGTGGTGTGTGGAATTCCCACACTGTGCCCACACTATCTTGCAAAGCCAAACTCAAGGCCAAGAGTGGTTTGTGTGCAAAGTGATCAGGGCTAGTTCCTTGAGAAAACAACACAAATTCTTCCCACCTCCTGCCACAAAGTGTGAGTTAATTTACCAAGACGTGAGTTGGAAACCAAAGCCTTAATGGATGTTTTCACTTTTATTGCCTGTTAGAGAGCATCAGTGAACTGCTGAACATCAGCTGTTAGAGATAATGGAATTACCTTCCTCTAATACCAGGAGTGGGCATCACCCTACACTGCTTCCAGCTTTCCCTAAAATCACATCAGAGTGTTCATGTTCAGTGTTCATGATACAGAGTGTCTTCATGCTTTGTGGGAGAAATAGGAATCAAACCTTCAGGTTATTTAGAGTTTAATGACAGAGCAAAGACACACATTCCCAGGCATGTGATGAATTCGCCAGAGGTACAAAGACAGTGCCATGGGCAACTAGATGGGAGAGAAATCTCTTTTACCAGAGGTTTCAAGATGGAGGACTCACAAGCTGATTCATGCAGCAGCTAGGAAACTGAAACCTTCCATGCCTTCCATACTTTTAAAAAAATTTCCCAGATCTTTCTCAGTCCAATTGAAGTATCTAAGCCCTTTCAAATTTGATTTCATCCCTGCTCAAGAATCACTCATAATATGAAGATATTTTACCTAACTTCTCTATGAGTCAGCTTATAAGGAGAGGAGGAGAAATTAAAGATCGTAGAGAGGGTTTCCCTGGTGGCTCAGTGGTAAGGAATTCGCCTGCCAATGGGGGAGACATGGGTTCAACTCCTGGCCCAGGAAGATCCCACACGCTGTGGAGCAACTAAGGCTGTGTGCCACCTGAGCTCGTGTTATAGAACCTGGGGGCTGCAACTCCCGAGCTCATGGGCCACAGCTACTGAGCCTGCACACCTGAGAGCTTGTGTTCTGCAAAAACAGAAGCCGCCTCAATGAGAAGTCTGAGCAAAGCAACGAGAAAGCAGCCCCCGGTTGCCACAACTAGAGAAAAGCCCATGTAGCAATGAAGACACAGCCCAGCCAAAAAAAAAAAAAAGACTGCAGAGAGATTTGGCACTTTTAAATTTCTGGGTCTCATGGTGATGAAGGTAGCTGGCCTCCAAGATGGCTGCCACTGATGACTTTCCTCCCTGTGGTTCATGCAGTTTCCCCAAGAGACTGAGACTATATTTCCCCTCTGCATCGAATCTGGGCTTTCATACGTTGAACAGAAGTGGTATTCTGGGACTTTTGAGGCTAGTTCTAGGAAGCCTGGTATCTCCTGCCCAAGTCTCCTGGAATACTCTGGGCATATAGGGATGCCATGTCGGAAGTCCAACTATAGGAGATCAAAATGCTGGAAAGGTCACTGCTGGGCTCTTCAACGACTGTCCCAGCCAAGTGCAGCCTCCTAGGCCTTTCAACCAAGACACCAGACATGCGATCTCTATCTTGGTGCTTCCAGACCAACCCAACTGCCAGTTGAATACAATTGAGCAACCTCAGTCAACACCATGTGGAGAAAATGTGCCCTGGAAAGCCTTGCTTGAATTCCTGATTGACAAACCTGTGAGATAATAATAATAAAGTGGTGGTTGTTCTATGTCACTATGTTTTAAGGTAAGTATCACAAGACAGTAAAACCTGGAACAGTGATAAATCAGATCTCTTGAATATTTTTGGTTTCATTTTACGTTGATAAAACAGAATCGACTTTATGAAACACGTAATTGATCCCCATTTTTACAGATGAGAAAACTGAAGTCTGAAGTGTCAAACAGCCATCCAGGTTTCCCTTTCGTTACTCTCTTTTTTCATTAATCTTGGCTATTCTCAGAATAAATTAGAAAAGTTCTTCATTTTATTTTCAAACCCATCAATAAAATGTTAACAAATCTGAAATGTTTGGGATGAGCAAACATAATTTATCT
The DNA here is from genome assembly GCA_006410675.1 of Oreotragus oreotragus. NCBI lineage: Eukaryota > Metazoa > Chordata > Mammalia > Artiodactyla > Bovidae > Oreotragus > Oreotragus oreotragus. The sequence goes on from SJYX01000171.1 coordinate 148,043, forward strand.
TGTAGCCCCAGTGCCTGGCATAGTACCTCACACAGTTTTAGGCACTCAGTGAATTAGTGTTGAACAGAAATGGATGAATGAATGAAACTACCTCTTTCTGTGCCAATGGAGAGTTCTGCAACAAGGCAGCTCAATGTGTGTCTCACTTCATCTGCTTTATTTTTCATAATGAATTCGTCTGACCCATTGCCTTTTGACAGATTGACCCTCAGTGTGCCAACTAGAAAACTGGTGTTTGTGTCAGAATCTGTGACTCCATGGTGTGACTTTCTGGAAGCCAGAAGGTCTGTTCCTGCAAGATTCCAGATCCTGCAGGGAAAATGGCATTTCTTGGAGGTTACATCTCTCTGTATCATGTGCCACTTTGGCTTGCTATGATACTTCTTGTTTGGAAGCCTGTTGGTAGTGATTCAGACAGCAGTCACCCATTTATTTTCCTGTGATTGAATTCATTCTTCATGATTGACCTGGACCATCTTGGATTCCAGTTATTTTGGCTGAAGAGCTGAAGGTGACCCCATGAAGGATGGGGTCCTGCATAGCAGTCCTGTAAGTGATTGGTAGCTGTTGGTGTCATATTTGTGTGTGTGACTCAATACAGAAGCCTGCTCAGGGGAAACTTAGGGAGAGGAACACACTAATTTTGGATTCTGTTTCTCCAGGACAATCAGTCCTTTGGTGACTAAACAGCATGTACTGAAAGAAGCAGATAATTGACTGATCCCTAAGCTTAGAAGGGTCTCTTTCCTAAGTCACCCTTAGAGACAAGCGAGCTCAAAGCTCACATCCATTTACACCACAAATCACACCACAGTGAGACCTCGGAAACAGCCGTGCCCACAGCCTAGGGCAGGAAGTTGGGGTTAGGGATTGGGGAGGAGACAGTTCTTTGGCTAGACTTCATTGATTGGAGTCTCTTTTCACCANGAGCTCAAAGCTCACATCCATTTACACCACAAATCACACCACAGTGAGACCTCGGAAACAGCCGTGCCCACAGCCTAGGGCAGGAAGTTGGGGTTAGGGATTGGGGAGGAGACAGTTCTTTGGCTAGACTTCATTGATTGGAGTCTCTTTTCACCAAAAGAGACCTTTGACCTTTTGACCTTTGGCATCCTGGGAGCACCGAGTCGCAGCTGTTGCATCTCCTGGGCTCTCCCCCAAGAGATGGCACTCTGAAGGCCCCTTGTGAGTAGACAATGTGCTCTTATCCAAGAAGATGGGGTTGCCTCTTCACAGGGCAACAGTCCAGGGCCCTGGTCTTTCAGGGAAGTTACTGAACCACAGCCAAACCACAAAAATCAGCTGCTAAAATAGCCTCAGATTTTTTTTTTAAAGGAAAAAGTAAATAAATTAAAGGGCCTTGGCCAGCTGCAACCCCCCTCCCCCAATGCCAGCCAGTGAAGCCCATGTTTTTCCTCCATTAGGCAAGTATTTACTGAAATCAGAACTAAATGCTAAACACGGGGGCTATGCTGTGGGCTATGCTTTGCATTAAGAACCAAAGTGATTGCTTCGTGGAATTTAATAGTTTCGTAGAGGAAAGAGATATTAACCAAGCAATCCCATGAACAGTATAAAATAATAACTGTGATAAGTGATAGAAAGAGACTCAATTGTTATCTACAGAAAGGAGGTTGACCCAGTTAGGGAAGTCAGGGAAGTCTGCTTGGAATAAAATAAATTTGAACTGAACTTTCAGAAAATCTGAACAGGAGTTAAACTAGATGATAAAGGAAAGAGTGGTATTTCAGCCAGAAAAAGCAGTACGTGCAAAGGTCCTGTGACAGATTACAGAATTTGGTGGGTTTGAGGGATGAAAGATGACCAGAGAGGTTGGACTGGAGCGATAGGCAGAGGAATGACCATGTAGAACCCTGTAAAGCACATTAACACATTCTGTCTTCATTTGAATCTGGGGAAAGGAGCATATGTGATATAATCAGTTTATGGTTTGAAAAGACCAAATGACCTCCTTTGGCTGCCACTGTGCCCAGTGGAGTAGCTCATGTCAGTTGACCATGAGATTTGACCATGGACTTCATTTCCTGGCCACACTGAGCCTTGTTAGTCCCAAGTACCCACTGTGCCTCCCCTATCTCCCATCACCTCCTGACCTTTCACTCCCTTCTGCCCTCCCAAACCCTCTCATCTGAGCAAACGTGCTGGTCAGCCAACTCCCTTCTAACCCGAACCTCTTCCTCAGTGCGTCCGTCAGCTCCTGGGCTGTAAGTGAAGCCCTGATGTCCTTGGAGAACACAGCTTCCAATATGGCTGCCTCAAACTGATGTCTGTTAATCTCAGGTCCAGGAAGTAGGTGGAAGTCCAGTTCAGTTCAGTCGCTCAGTCGTGTCCGACTCTTCGCGACCCCATGAATCGCAGCATGCCAGGCCTCCCTGTCCATCACCATCTCCCGGAGTTCACTCAGACTCACGTCCATCGAGTCCGTGATGCCATGCAGCCATCTCATCCTTGGTCGTCCCCTTCTCCTCCTGCCCCCAATCCCTCCCAGCATCAGAGTCTTTTCCAATGAGTCAACTCTTCACATGAGGTGGCCAAAGTACTGGAGTTTCAGCTTTAGCATCAGTCCTTCAAAAGAAATCCCAGGGTTGATCTCCTTCAGAATGGACTGGTTGGATCTCCTTGCAGTCCAAGGGACTCTCAGGAGTCTTCTCCAACACCACAGTTCAAAAGCATCGATTCTTCGGCGCTCAGCTTTCTTCACAGTCCAACTTTCACATCCATACATGACCACAGGAAAAACCATAGCCTTGACTAGGCGGACCTTAGTTGGCAAAGTAATGTCTCTGCTTTTGAATATACTATCCAGGTTGGTCATAACTTTTCTTCCAAGAAGTAAGCGTCTTCTAATTTCATGGCTGCAGTCACCATCTGCAGTGATTTTGGAGCCCAAAAAAACACAAGGAAAAATTTTTTTTTTTCTTTCTATGACTTACCGAAATTTGGTAAGTTATACTTTTGTAAGCAGAACTGAAGCATTTATCTTTTTCTCACTACCTGATCCCTCTGGAATTTGGAAATTCTCAAACTAAAACTTTTTCCTAAAGACCTACCAACACACACAAGCACAAACTGAAGATAGACAACTTAATATAAACTTCAAAGAAAATGCCTTATCAGCTCATATTTAGATGATTCGCAGTCCTATTTCTAGTATTAGCCACTCAGAAAATTTACCTAACTCCTGAAGACATCATTGGAGACATTTCAAACTACAAAACATGTTTTAACCCTGACATCTAGAAATTTTCTTAACTGACTGCCCTGTGGGCTGAAAGATTAGTTTATAATTTTGTTTAAAGATTAAGTAGCCTTTGTTTTTCTTTTGTTTCCATAGAAGTGCCTCTTGGGCTCCCTTGATATCTCAGCTGGTCAAGAATCCATCTGCAATGTAGGAGATATGGGTTCAAGCCTCAGGTTGGAAGATCCCTTGGGGGAGGAAATGGCACTCCACTCCAGTATTTTTGTCTGAAAAATCCAATGGACAGAGGAGCCTGGTGGGCTACAGCCCAAAGGGTCACAGTCAGACATGACTGAGTGACTAAGTATGCACACGTGCATCTTATTAAATACCAAGCATAGGCCAAGAATCCAGAGCCCACCTGCATCACCACCTCTTGAAATGAGATGCAATGGTTTAACTGAATTGACTTGTTCTCAGAACAAAGAAAACTGAAATATATGGCACATATTCATTGCTTTCTTCAAGAAATAATGATTGTGCTGGCGCTGATGTAGACTATGGGAATATAACAATCATAATCATGACATATTCCCTGCTCACAGCCCTGAGCTCCAATATACTGGCTGCCCAAAGTTACTCCAAAAGCATTGACATCTCATAACTTATTTCTGGACACTTCATTGCACTCCAGAGAGAAGAAATCCAGCTCCACCCACCAGAACATCAACACAAGCTTGCCTAAACAAGAAACCTTGACAAGCCACCTGTACATCCCCACCCACAGTGAGGAAATTCCACAATAAAGAGAACTCCACAAACTGCCAGAATACAGAAAGTGAGTGAAGTTGCCCAGTCGTGTCCGACTCTTTGCAACCCCATGGACTGTAGCCCACCAGGCTCCTCATTCCATGGGATTCTCCAGGCAAGAGTACTGGAATGGTTTGCCATTTCCTTCTCCAGGGGATCTTCCTGACACAGGGATCAAACCTGGGTCTCCTGCATTCCAGGCAGTGGCTTTAACCTACAAGCCACCAGTGAAGCCCAGAATACAGAAAGGCCACCCCTAACTCAGCAATATAAACAAGATGAAGAGACAGAGGAATATCCAGCAGGTAAAAGAATAGGATAAATACCCACCCAACCAAACAAAAGAGGAAGAGATAAGGAATCTACCTGATAAAGAATTCCGAATAATGATAGTGGAAATGATCCAAAATCTTGAAATCAAAATGGAATCACAGATAAATAGCCTGGAGACAAGGATTGAGAAAATGCAAGAAAGGTTTAACAAGGACCTAGAAGAAATAAAAAAGAGTCAATATATAGTGAATAATGCAATAAGTAAGATCAAAAACACTCTGGAGGCAACAAATAGTAGAATAACAGAGGCAGAAGATAGGATTAGTGAAGTAGAAGATAGAATGGAAGAAATAAATGAAGCAGAGAGGAAAAAAGAAAAACAAATTAAAAGAAATGAGGACAATCTCAGAGACCTCCAGGACAATATGAAACGCTCCAACATTCGAATTATAGGAGTCCCAGAAGAAGAAGACAAAAAGAAAGACCATGAGAAAATCCTTGAGGAGATAATAGTTGAAAACTTCCCTAAAATGGGGAAGGAAATAGCCAACCAAGTCCAAGAAACCCAGAGAGTTCCAAATAGGATAAACCCAAGGCGAAACACCCCAAGACACATATTAATCAAATTAACAAAGATCAAACACAAAGAACAAATATTAAAAGCAGCAAGGGAAAAACAACAAATAACACACAAGGGGATTCCCATAAGGATAACAGCTGATCTTTCAATAGAAACTCTTCAGGCCAGGAGGGAATGGCAAGACATACTTAAAGTGTTGAACGAAAATAACCTACAGCCCAGATTACTGTACCCAGCAAGGATCTCTTTCAAATACGAAGGAGAAATCAGAAGCTTTACAGACAAGCAAAAGCTGAGAGAATTCAGCACCACCAAACCAGCTCTCCAACAAATGCTAAAGGATATTCTCTAGACAGGAAACAAAAAGGGTGTATAAACCCGAACCCAAAACAATAAAGTAAATGGCAACGGGATCATACTTCTCAATAATTACCTTAAACGTAAATGGGTTGAATGCCCCAACCAAAAGACAAAGACTGGCTGAATGGATACAAAAACAAGACCCTTGTATATGCTGTCTACAAGAAACCCACCTCAAAACAAGGGACATAAACAGACTGAAAGTGAAAGGCTGGAAAAAGATATATCATGCAAATAGAGACCAAAAGAAAGCAGGAGTGGCAATACTCATAGCTGATAAAATAGACTTTAAAGCAAAGGCTGTGAAAAGAGACAAAGAAGGCCACTACATAATGATCAAAGGATCAATCCAAGAAGAAGATATAACAATTATAAATATATATGCACCCAACATAGGAGCACCGCAATATGTAAGACAAATGCTAACAAGTATGAAAGGGGAAATTGACAATAACACAATAATAGTGGGAGACTTTAATACCCCACTCACACCTATGGACAGATCAACTAACCAGAAAATTAACAAAGAAACGCAAACTTTAAATGATACAATAGACCAGTTAGACCTAATTGATATCTATAGGACATTTCACCCCAAAACAATGAATTTCACCTTTTTCTCAAGTGCTCACGGAACCTTCTCCAGGATAGATCACATCCTGGGACATAAATCTAACCTTGATAAATTCAAAAAAATCGAAATCATTCCAAGCATCTTTTCTGACCATAATGCATTAAGATTAGATCTCAATTACAGGAGAAAAACTATTAAAAATTCCAACATTTGGAGGCTGAACAATACGCTTCTGAATAACCAACAAATCACAGAAGAAATCAAAAAAGAAATCAAAATGTGCATAGAAATGAATGAAAATGAAAACACAACAACCCAAAACCTGTGGGACACTATAAAAGCAGTGCTAAGAGGAAAGTTCATAGCAATACAGGCATACCTCAGGAAACAAGAAAAAAGTCAAATAAATAACCTAACTCTACACCTAAAGCAACTAGAAAAGGAAGAAATGGAGAACCCCAGAGTTAGTAGAAGGAAAGAAATCTTAAAAATTAGGGCAGAAATAAATGCAAAAGAAACAAAAGAGACCATAGCAAAAATCAACAAAGCCAAAAGCTGGTTTTTTGAAAAGATAAATAAAATTGACAAACCATTAGCCAGACTCATCAAGAAACAAAGGGAGAAAAATCAAATCAATAAAATCAGAAATGAAAATGGAGAGATCACAACAGACAACACAGAAATACAAAGAATCATAAGAGACTACTATCAGCAATTATATGCCAATAAATTGGACAACGTGGAAGAAATGGACAAATTCTTAGAAAAATACAACTTTCCAAAACTGAACCAGGAAGAAATAGAAAATCTTAACAGACCCATCACAAGCACGGAAATTGAAACTGTAATCAGAAATCTTCCAGCAAACAAAAGCCCAGGTCCAGACGGCTTCACAGCTGAATTCTACCAAAAATTTCGAGAAGAGCTAACACCTATCCTACTCAAACTCTTCCAGAAAATTGCAGAGGAAGGTAAACTTCCAAACTCATTCTATGAGGCCACCATCACCCTAATACCAAAACCTGACAAAGATGCCACAAAAAAAGAAAACTACAGGCCAATATCACTGATGAACATAGATGCAAAAATCCTCAACAAAATTCTAGCAATCAGAATCCAACAACACATTAAAAAGATCATACACCATGACCAAGTAGGCTTTATCCCAGGAATGCAAGGATTCTTCAATATTCGCAAATCAATCAATGTAATTCACCACATTAACAAATTGAAAAATAAATGCCATATGATTATCTCAATAGATGCAGAGAAGGCCTTTGATAAAATTCAACATCCATTTATGATAAAAACTCTCCAGAAAGCAGGAATAGAAGGAACATACCTCAACATAATAAAAGCTATATATGACAAACACACAGCAAATATTATCCTCAATGGTGAAAAATTGAAAGCATTTCCACTATGTTCAGTTCAGTTCAGTCGCTCAGCTGTGTTCGACTCTTTGAGACCCCATGAATCGCATTTCCGCTAAAGTCAGGAACAAGACAAGGGTGCCCACTTTCACCACTACTATTCAACATAGTTTTGGAAGTTTTGGCCACAGCAATCAGAGCAGAAAAAGAAATAAATGAATCCAAATTGGAAAAAAAGAAATAAAACTCTCATTGTTTGCAAATGACATGATTGTCTATATAGAAAACCCTAAAGACTACACCAGAAAATTACTAGAGCTAATCAATGAATACAGTAAAGCTACAGGATATAAAATCAACACACAGAAATCCCTTGCATTCTTACACATTAATAATGAGAAAATAGAAAGGTAAATTAAGGAAACAATTCTACTCACCATTGCAAAGAAAAGAATAAAATACTTAGAAATATATCTATCTAAAGAAACTAAAGACTTATATATAGAAAACTATAAAACATCGGTGAAAGAAATCAAAGAGGAGCTAACAGATGGAGAAATATACCATGTTCATGGACCAGAAGAATCATTATAGTGAAAATGAGTATACTACCCAAAGCAATCTATAGATTCAATGCTATCTCTATCAAGCTACCAATGGTATTTTTTCAGAGCTAGAACAAATAATTTCACAATTTGTATGGAAATACAAAAGAAACTCGAATAGCCAAAGCAATCTTGAGAAAGAAGAATGGAACTGGAGGAATCAACCTGCCTGACTTCAGGCTCTACTACAAAGCCACAGTCATCAAGACAGTATGGTACTGGCACAAAGACAGAAATATAGATCAATGGAACAAAATAGAAAGCCCAGAGATAAATCCACACACATATGGACACCTTATCTTTGACAAAGGAGGCAAGAATATACAATGGAGTAAAGACAATCTCTTTAACAAGTGGTGCTGGGAAAACTGGTCAACCACTTGTAAAAGAATGAAACTAGAACACTTTCTAACACCATATACAAAAATAAACTCAAAATGGATTAAAGATCTAAACATAAGACCAGAAACTATAAAACTCCTAGAGGAGAACATAGGCAAAACACTCTCTGACATACATCACAGAAGGATCCTCTATGGTCCACCTCCCAGAATACTGGAAATAAAAGCAAAAATAAACAAATGGGACCTAATTAAACTTAAAAACGTCTGCATAACAAAGGAAACTATAATCAAGGTGAAAAGACAGCCTTCAGAATGGGAGAAAAAAATAACTAATGAAGCAACTGACAAATGACTAATCTCAAAAATATGCAAGCAACTCCTGCAGCTCAATTGCAGAAAAATAAACGACCCAATCAAAAAATGAGCCAAAGAACCAATTAGACATTTCTCCAAAGAAGACATATAGATGGCTAGCAAACACATGAAAAGATGCTCAACATCACTCATTATCAGAGAAATGTAAATCAAAACCACAATGAGGTACCATTTCACACCAGTCAGAATGGCTGCAGTCCAAAAGTCCACAAGCAATAAATACTGGAGAGGGTGTGGAGAAAAGAGAATCCTCTTCCACTGTTGGTGGGAATGCAAACTAGTACAGCCACTATGGAGAACAGTGTGGAGATTCCTTAAGAAATTGCAAATAGAACTGCCTTATGACCCAGCAATCCCACTGCTGGGCATACACACCGAGGAAACCAGAATTGGAAGAGACACGTGTACCCCAATGTTCATCGCAGCACTGTTTATAATAGCCAGGATGTGGAAGCAACCTAGATGTCCATCAGCAGATGAATGGATCAGAAAGCGGTGGTACATATACACAATGGAGTATTACTCAGCCATTAAAAAGAATACATTTGAATCAGTTCTAATGAGGTGGATGAAACTGGAGCCCATTATAGAGAGTGAAGTAAACCAGAAAGAAAAACACCAATACAGTATACTAACGCATATATATGGAATTTAGAAAGATGGTAATGAGGACCCTGTATGCGAGATAGTAAAAGAGACACAGATGTATAGAACAGTCTTTTGGACTCTGAGGGAGAGGGAGAGGGTGGGACGATTTGGGAAAATGGCATTGAAACACGTATAATATCATATATGAAATGAATCGCCAGTCCAGTTTGATGCACGATACTGGATGCTTGGGGCTGGTGCACTGGGATGACCCAGAGGGATGGTATGGGGAGGGAGGTGGTAGTGAGGTTCAGAATGGGGAACACGTGTATGCCTGTGGCAGATTTATGTTGATGTATGGCCAAACCAATACAATATTGTAAAGTAATTAACCTACAACTAAAATAAATAAATTTATTTAAAAAAAAGAAACTTCTTCAGAAGAGATAGATAACAAAACAAATAAATAAGCAAACAAATCAGTCTTACTTATGGGTAAATTATCAGTTATACAATAGAAATTGACAGGAAATGTGGTTTAGATAGAGTGATAACGAAAAAGTTCTCTGAACATGGGATATTTGAGCTGTGGTTTGGAATTTGTAAAGAAAGGGGCAAAGATGGTTTAAAGCAGAAAGCATAATAAGCCTCAGGCACTAAGAGGCAAATCTTCATATGGCCAGGAAATAGAACGGAGGTCAGAGTGGCTGGAATATACTGAGTAGGGTGGAGAACAGAATGAAATTATATTAGAGATGTACACAAGAAGTAGGTCGGTCCTAACATGAGTGGAGCTGAAGTAAGATAATTATTATTAGTGAATTTGATGAACAAAGAGAATGGTAGATTATGAAGATAACCGTAGGCAAGTTGATCTCAGAAAAGCACCTGACATCCTCACACACAGTTGGATATCTTTTTAACACATATGAGAGGTCACTGAAGGATTTTAAGTACTAGTGCAGAGATGGATATCATCTGATTAAAGATCTATTTAAATTTGGAAAGGACAATTTTTAAAATGAAACAGAAACAAGAAGATTTCATGGACAAAAATGTTAGGGGAAAAATTAAATAATTATGAAGATTTTTTTAAAAAGCAAGAAATAAATAGAAAGTTTACGTTTTTTTGAGAATTTAACTACACTTTCAATGAAACAAATAGAAAATGAAGTTTAACTAAAATTTCACTTGCCCTTTACTTAATTCAAGGTGTCACTTTTGATGAATTGCTTACCATTATATTTAGATTTCTTTTTTATGGATTTTAACATTAAGATTATGAAGATACCCGTAGGCAAGTTGATCTCAGAAAAGCACCTGACATCCTCACACACAGTTGGATATCTTTTTAACACATATGAGAGGTCACTGAAGGATTTTAAGTACTAGTGCAGAGATGGATATCATCTGATTAAAGATCTATTTAAATTTGGAAAGGACAATTTTTAAAATGAAACAGAAACAAGAAGATTTCATGGACAAAAATGTTAGGGGAAAAATTAAATAATTATGAAGATTTTTTTAAAAAGCAAGAAATAAATAGAAAGTTTACTTTTTTTTGAGAATTTAACTACACTTTCAATGAAACAAATAGAAAATGAAGTTTAATTAAAATTTCACTTGCCCTTTACTTAATTCAAGGTGTTACTTTTGATGAATTGCTTACCATTATATTTAGATTTCTTTTTTATGGATTTTAACATTGTATTATGCTTGCATTTTTTTTATAATTGATTATATTCCTTTTGTAATCATTTTTTTAATTCAATTTTTTTCAATTTCATTGCTCTTTTGGTTGTCAATTTTGTATAAATACTACTGCTTTTGTTCATTTCTTAGGTGAATATTTTTCCATGTAGTATCTAAAAGAAAATAATAATTTTAAATGTTGGAAATAGAAATTGTAAACTATAAAGTTGTCTGCACAAATCCTCTGAGGAAGGAACAAAAAGATCATATTGTATATAGAAGAAAGATTTAGGTCAAAAATTTAAAAAGAGTAGTCCTTGCATATACTTAAAGAACATATAGTGTACTAGAACCATGAAGTAATTAGTTTATAAGACTTTGTATTCTAGAGTAAACTTACTATACTGTTCAGTCTTGCTATTGGAGGTAGTCATCATTACTTTAAATTATGACCTACTTTGGGTTGGTCAGTGTATCAGGCACTAGAAACAAAAATGATATTTCTTCTGAAATAAGGCTTAGAAGACAACTTTCCTCTGGTGCTGTAAACTACATTTACTTTGCAGGGTTTTACCATCAGGATTTTCAATCCAAAATATGAAAAGATATCCTTGCATATACTTAAAGAACATATAGTGTACTAGAACCATGAAGTAATTAGTTTATAAGACTTTGTATTCTAGAGTAAACTTACTATACTGTTCAGTCTTGCTATTGGAGGTAGTCATCATTACTTTAAATTATGACCTACTTTGGGTTGGTCAGTGTATCAGGCACTAGAAACAAAAATGATATTTCTTCTGAAATAAGGCTTAGAAGACAACTTTCCTCTGGTGCTGTAAACTACATTTACTTTGCAGGGTTTTACCATCAGGATTTTCAATCCAAAATATGAAAAGATAGATCTAATTTAAATCTGGATTGAGGACACATATAAACAGATATTAGAGGAGGCTCAGAGTATAGATAAACTTTGAGAATATATTAAGCCTATATTAAGTGTTTTTTAATACCACATGCAGGAGGCTGAGATATTCTTTTTTTTTTTTTTTAAAGGTAGTAATACCTTGTGTTTATATAGTGCTTTACAGATTCAAAGCCTTTATACTTTCAATATTTCATATGGTTATCAGAATAATTCTTGAAGTAAACTTTCCCAACTGTGTGAACAGAAAAATAGCTTAGTAGATGAGAGACTTGCATGTATCTTGTATGTGATTTGAGTGAACTCAGATCTTCACCTTCTATTCTCTTTTCAAAGATCTTTCTGCTATGCTGTTCAGTTTTATGCTTTACAGATTCAAAGCCTTTATACTTTCAATATTTCATATGGTTATCAGAATAATTCTTGAAGTAAACTTTCCCAACTGTGTGAATAGAAAAATAGCTTAGTAGATGAGAGACTTGCATGTATCTTGTATGTGATTTGAGTGAACTCAGATCTTCACCTTCTATTCTCTTTTCAAAGATCTTTCTGCTATGCTGTTCAGTTTTGCTATTATTTTCTGTCAAGGAAAACCTAAGTTAAACTGTTTGAACTGTTAAGATAAATTAATTGTGAGCCTTGCGTTTAAGTATAAAATAAAATTCACCAATGTTTTTTGGTGATATATTAGATATTGAAAAAAGACACAGAATTTGTTTTGTGAAAATATTTTAAAAACATGATATGATAGATGTTATCACTTATTATGTGCAAACTGTGAATCTGTTTCTCCAGGTATATTATTATTTCCATTTTAGTAATAAGAAATGTCCCTTCTATATCAATTGGGACAATTAGCTTTAATTCACAGAAATCACTCAGGCTACTTTAAGGACTTTATTTAAGTATATGAGTAATTTTCCAGCTCTCAGAGACAGCCAGGAAATCTAGCTTAGATGAGATCTAATAGCCAGGCCCTATGCCTGACCTCGGGCAAATGGCAACTCACTCCAGTATTCTTGCCTGGAGAATCCCATGGATGGAGGAGCTTGGTGGGCCACAGTCCACGGGTCACAAAGAGTGGGACATAACTGAGCAATTTCACTTTCACTTGTGCCTGACCTTGGGCATACTTCAGAGACCCTAGAGAGACCCTACAGAGACCCTACAGTAAGGGACACAGGCAGAGACCATGCAGATAACATGGGAGGCCACTAATGGAGTGCTGCCAACTGATCTCTGCTGTGCTCTATCAGCTTTCACTAGAACATGAATTATTCATAGTGCTTTGTTTTCTTTGGAGCTTCCATTGTGGCTCATATGGTAAAGAATCTGCCTGCAATGCAGGAAACCCAGGTTTGATCCCTGGGTCAGGAACATACTCTGGAGAAAGGAATGACAACCCACTTCAGTATTCTTGCCTGGAGAATTCCATGGATGGAGGAGACTGGAGGGCTACTGTCCCTGGGATCACAAAGAGTCAGACACGACTGAGTGACTAACACACACATTCTTTTATTTGAGTAAAGAATTTCACAAAGCTGTTTCTGATTCATTAAGTCTACATCACATAATAAAATCATGTCAGTCCATGGCACCCCACTCCAGTACTCTTGCCTGGAAAATCCCATGAACAGAGGAGTCTGATGGGCTGCAGCCCATGGGGTCGCTAAGAGTCAGACACGACTGAGCGACTTCAATTTCACTTTTCACTTTCATGCACTGGAGAAGGAAATGGCAACCCACTCCAGTATTCTTGGCTGGAGAATCCCAGGGATGGGGGAGCCTGGTGGGCTGCCATCTTTGGGGTCACACAGAGTTGGACACGACTGAAGCCACTTAGCAGCAGCAGCAGCAGCAGTCAGTCCATGAATGAATTGAAAAGCTGGGAAGGCAAGTTCTCAAGTTCTGACAGCAACCCACTCCAGTATTCTTGACTGGAGAATCCCAGGGATGGGGGAGCCTGGTGGGCTGCCATCTTTGGGGTCACACAGAGTTGGACACGACTGAAGCCACTTAGCAGCAGCAGCAGCAGCAGTCAGTCCATGAATGAATTGAAAAGCTGGGAAGGCAAGTTCTCAAGTTCTGACTTTTTTTCTCTCCTAGAAGTAGAACCCTTAAAGTGATCAATTCCCCAAACAAAGGACTTGTCATTAAACTGCTCGCCACTCAGTTGTGTTCCACTGTTTGTGACCCATAGACTGTAGCCCACCAGCCTCCTCTATCTCATAGAATTCTCCAGGCAAGAATACTGGAGTAAGTAGCCATTCCCTTCTCTGGAGGATCTTCCAAAGTCAGATATTGATCCAGGGTCTCCTGTATTGCAGGCAGATTCTTTACCACCTGAGCCACTAGGGAAGCCCCTTGTAATTAAAAATGGTTGCCAAAAAAAAAAAGAAAAAAATGACACATGTGTACTATAAAACTGGGTAGATTTTTTTAAATGATCATAAATTAATTATTTACATAGGGTTTTACAATATGGGTATTGCTGTTCCTTCTATCAAAAAATAGAATGTCTTTCCTTTAAAATTGAGTCTGGGCAGGATATGGGACCTGCCTGCACAATGCAATGAGGTAGAAATGATACTGCACCTGTTCTAAGCCTAGGCCTCACAAGGACTTTTACACTCTGCTCTCTATGGACCCTGCCACCTCAAGTGAACAATGGTAAGCTAACATCCTGAAGAATGGAGACTGCATGAAGCAGGCTTTACCATCACAGCCTTCACCTAGACACCTAAAACAGCCACACAAGAAATGCCAGGCAATCATCAGTTGAATACAGATGCACACATGAACTCCATTGAACATATGATCTAAACTCTGCCAGAAGACCCACCCAGCGAACCTGCAAACTATCAGCCCATTTGCGCTTGGCATAGTAAGCTACTAAATCTTGGGGTGAATTGTATGCAGCAAGAGCTTATCAGATAGACTTATAGAAATGTCATTCCATAAGGCATTCCTGGGAGGAATGGGCTTCTCATACTAAAATTCTTTTGGCAGGTAGTTGTGGGTAAGATGAACTTTTTAGATCAAATGATCAATTTGCATGGCTCTTCAGGTACACCCATCACATTTTGCTGTAGGTGCTTGTGGTTCCACTGTGCACTTGATTATCTTAAGGGGCAGCCAAAAAGAAGTTACCTTCGTATGGTTTTAAATTACTCCAATGTTGATACAGATTTTATCACAGTCTTTTTAATATAAATTGATATATTTATTTCTTCCTTCTTGTTTAACTGCCTATACTATGCATTGCAGTATTCTTTTCCAATCTGAATAGCCCCTCAATAGCTGTTTATTGGACTATTTGCAACTAGGTCACCCCTCTCTGACAGCAGGGTAATAGAGCTTAATGAAATATTTGTAAAGGGCAATGAACTGCACAGAAGAAATGTGCTTTAAAATTCTAAATGATGTTTCTCACTAACACCATTAATAACAGATTTCCCCCACATCTGTGTAGCTTGGGTTTCACTCAACCAACCATGCATCTTGTAGTCACACCACCTGTAATGTTAGGTGTGTGAATGACTCACAGAGACAAATTGCCAAAGGAAAATACATCATAGAAGCTGTCCTCAATCAGTTTGGGAATTAAATGATAAAGCTGCAAATTGCTAAAATCGTTTCCCACAATGCTTATCTTTATGATGATCATGATGTTTTAAAATCTCTTTTTGTCTGGCATTATTTAGATATTAGTATTTAATTGCATCATGTTATTATTAGCATCCAATAGCCTAAATGTATCTCTAAGCTCTCTTCCATTAGATTCTGTCATATCTGAGGTCATGCTGAGACCAATAGATCTCACATTGTCAAAGCTGGAAGGAACTTTAAAGTTAATGTATATTTAATGCTTAATAGGATGCCTTGAAAGGAGTAATTAGGCCATACATATTAGTTAGTATTATTGTCATTTCTAGTATTATTAAACCCTTGCAATTTAAAGATGAGAAAACTGAGGCAGCTATATAAATATTCCTAGCAATATGTTCCATAACTTCAGCAAACATTCTCTTATTTAAAAAATATTTTCAGTTCCCTCCTGTAGTCACATATTGGAGAAGGGAATGGTAACCCACCTATTCTTGCCTTGAGAATTCCATGAACAGAGAAGCCTGGCAGGCTACAGTTCATGGAGTTGCAAAGAGTCGGGCACAACTGAGTGACTAACATGCACACACATAGTCACATATAAAAAATATAGATGAGAAAGATAGAGTTCCTGCGTTCCATTTACTGATGACTTGTTGGAATCTGTGCCTGTACATATGTAAAGCAGTGTTTTAAACTCCAACTTGACATCCAGGCAGGGTCTGTCCTTGGCTGGCTCTTGTCTGAATCCATGTTCTGATAAGGAGTATATTATATACTAAAAAAGGGAAGAAGGGGCACAACTGAATTGCTCTGTACAGTGAAGGAGTGAGGATTTTAAGGCCCCTTGCAGAAAATCTGGAAGAGAAAGGGGGGTTAGGAGGAAGGGAAGGGAAGATGAAGAAAAAGATGAGAGAGAAAGGAGGAGGGAAGAGAGGAGGACGGAAGAAGCTAAGAAAGCTGAGTGCTTCTTGGAACACAGTGGCTAGAGAAAATACAAAATACCCAACAAAATCTTTTTGTACAATGGTGTCCCAAATGGTGCAAGGGTATATATACAATCTTGCTTAGCTGAAATCCAAATTTAGCTGAGCGATCTGAAGTCTAGCCACACTACCTTGGGAGAGCAGACATAAAGGAAAAAAATGTATACAAATTAGGCATAGATATTATGAGACATGAAAGGTTAATACTTCCTCTGTCTTCTCTATAGATGTTGTAAATCTCCTCTTATGTGACTGCTTTTCTTTCTCCTTTACTGGATCAGTCTCATCTCTGCTTGGAAATCTCAAAAGTACTTCAAGCAGAATGTTATCTAAAACCAAACTCATGGCATTACTCTTCTGGTCTCTGCTAAGAGTCATTCTCAGAGCAATCTGTGAATCCCCTTTTTTAAATGGCTTCATTGCCTCCCCCATCACTCTCTAATTCATTATGTTGTTTCATTTACTCTGTAAAATATATAGCTTACACTACCTTATCTATATGTTTGCACACTTCTTTGTGATCTGGCTTCTCTCACTAAGATAGGAGCTCTATGGATGTAGGGAACTTGTAGATTTAGTTTACATTAACAGTTTATTACCTAGAACAACAGTGTTTCACAAATCAATATTGAGTAAATGTTTAATAAATTGGTGCATAAATGAACTACTGCCTAAACCAAGTTTCCTTATACTATTTTCTGTCTCAAAGAATGGCATTACCAAGTATCTTATTTTGCAGGTGTCATGAATTTGATCTTTGAAATACTTTTTAGCCTGCAGTGTCCACATCCAATTCAATTTTAAATGTTATCTATTATTTTTTACATATTTGAAAATCAGCTTAATTATCAACATTTCTGCAACTATTATACTATCTCCAATGTTATAAACTCTACCATAGACTCTTTTTACTTTCTTAAAAGGTGGGTACATATCCTCTGCAGGGTCCTTCCAAAGAATTCTCCATAGCATGGTCAGAGTGATTTTTAGAGAAAAGAAAACTTGGTCATGACATACTTTCTCTTCCTCTCTCCCAAATAGAATTTAAAACAAATCTGAAAAATAAAAATAAAACAAACTTTACTTTTAAATAAATGAATCAATAGTAGGTTAATAAGACCCATGTAACCAATTCATGATTCATGAACTGACCTCCAGGAAATGGCCAGTCTCAACTAGCACCATATTGCTTCTCTACATCTTAAATTATTCCCTTTCTCACTCTCTCTCTCTCTCCTTCCCTCTCTCTTCACCACCCCCATAATTTTTGGATGTTGGATCTTAAATGAACACAATCGAACTTTTCATAGCATATGTTTTTTAATATATTATCAATTTTGGCCTCCAAATGGCTCTCTCTTTTTATCCTTTTTGATCTTTAATATGATAAGCTTGTTCTAATCCATCATTCAACTCAAGTTCTAGAACACTAACACATCTTACCTCTACTTATGTGCTCTTTCCCAATTTCACTGTTCTTTCAACTCTCTCAGCCCGAGGCAACTACTAGTGTGAAACTAAGTGTACGTATCTGTGTGCATGTGTAGATTTTGCCTGCTGTCGAAAACTCACCTGAGGCCTGTTTTTGTGCAACCAGTAAGCTAATTATAATTTTCACATTTCAAAATAATGGTTAAAAGACACAAATAAAAATATATGGAAACAATTTTTCCACAGAGTAATATATTGATAAAGTCCATTTGTATTCCTGCATATAGCTATAGATCATTTGTGTTGGCTGCTATACAATAATCCATTACTAGTATAGTAAACAATTATCTATTCTTGCTCTCCATAAGTCTACTTTTAGTTATCCATTCAAATTATTTTTTTTCTTTGCATGTATATCACCTCTTTCTTAAAATTTACTCTTTTAATAGTTAATTAAAAGACTTTTTCCTTCGATCCTAGCTAAATCTTCATTTGTTGGGAATCATTCTTGCATTTCCTGTCCACATTCTCCATTGAAGTAATATTTTATTTATGGATTTTATTTCTTGGTTATTCTGTCTTTCTCTTCTATTATAACCTTCATCTGTGGAAAGTTTATGACTTTTGTGTGTGCGTGTGTGTGTGTATGTGATTATTTATCCGCAGAACCTAGCATAGTGCTTGGTAGAGAAAGAAAGAATAGTCATTTAGTCATGTCTGATTTTGCAACTCCATGTACTGAATTGCAAAAAGGAGCCAATCATGCTCCTCTGTCCGTGGAATTCTCCAGGCAAGAATATTAGAGTGGGTAGCCATTCCACTCTCCAGGGGATCTTCCAGATCTAGAGACTGAACCTGGGTCTCCTACATTGCAAGCAGATACTTCACCATCTGAGGCAACAGAGAAGCCCACAATGTTTGGTTTGTAGTACATATTTGTTAATTGAATGGATATAGTGACTATCTCTCACTAATATTTTTGTTTGTGTGAATAAATTCATCTGGGAATACAAAATATTGCCAAAATATATCTAGGTACAAATGGCTACAAAGACAGGTGGAACAGATGAAGGAACATGAAGATACGACTACCATCTGGATTATTTTGAAAATCAACCATAACAAAACACTGGTAAAGACTATATAGTGACTAATAGGGACATAAACAGAACAGTAGATGATTCACATTAGGTTTGCAAAGCCTTATACATTTGATCTGGGTCAAATGTTGGCAACTGAAAAAATTGTGTATAATTTAATTCCCTCAATTTTTTTTTAATTTGTAAAATGAGAGCTGGATTAAATAATGTCTAAAATGTTTTCTACAGCTTCCATTTTAGGTATTTGTGTTTTGCACACACATTAAATAATTAATTTATAATCCTGCTTTCCATCTTAATAAGTACTTTCTCATGGGCAACATAGTTCTATCAGTGAACATATACTTGGTATTACTGTGCACAAGAAACCCTAATAACTGTTGTCTTAACTCTGTTTTGCTAGAAGAGAGATACTAACATAGTATTGTCTCATTCTTATAGTGTTTACTGAAGCACTTTATCATTATCACTACTTCAGATGAAGATTAAAGCTTTCTGTCTCAAAAAGAAAAAAATCTGCTCTTTTTTTTTTCTGACTGTATTTATTTAAAATTTTTTTTCTTTTAAAACTTTATAGTATCAATGGCCATGTAAGTTATGGATTATCCTATGGACATTCTGTCTGATCAGGTTGACTATAGATTTCTCATAAAAACTATAGAACACTGTTGACTTAGTCGAGTTAGCAAAAGGCATTGATTTTGATTAACTGTTTTATAATCTAGTTCTATGCTTCAGCTTTGCCATCAGTTTGTTCTGCTTATAGCCCATCTGTGTTCTGTCTCTTCACAGNTCATAAAAACTATAGAACACTGTTGACTTAGTCGAGTTAGCAAAAGGCATTGATTTTGATTAACTGTTTTATAATCTAGTTCTATGCTTCAGCTTTGCCATCAGTTTGTTCTGCTTATAGCCCATCTGTGTTCTGTCTCTTCACAGTCTGGCCACAGATAGAGTGAGAACACTCTCTTCATCTACTTCTAGAGAAAGAGTTCTCCTGTGTTTAAGACTAAACAAATAAAAAGAAATTTTATAGGTATCCTTATTTCAAAAGGTGTTTGATATTATAAATTATCAGCATTAAAGGAATTAAATATCTCCCAAAATTTTTAGAAGGTTGGTGCAAAAGTAATTGTGGTTTTGCATTATTTAAATTTGCCATTTGATATTGGAATACATTCTTAAATAAATGTATTTATGTTATATATCATTTGAATGCATATTTCTTGCTCTTTTTTGCTAATGACATTACTTGCGATTTATTTTATATTTACTTTAGACTATGGAAATGATGTTAGACAAAGAGCAAATTCGAATGATTTTCTTATTCAAGTTCAAAATGGGTCGTAAAGCAGTGGAGACAACTTGCAACATCAACCATGCATCTGGGCCAGGAGCTGCTAATAGACATAAAGTGCAGTGGTGGTTCAAGAAGTTTTACAAAGGGGATGAGAGCCTTGAAGATGAGGAGCATAGTGGCCAGTGATAGGAAGTTGACAAGGACTAACTGAGGACAATCATGGAAGCTGATCCTCTAACAACTACATGAGAAGTTGCCAAAGAACTCAACATCAGCCATTCTACGGTCATTTGGTGTCTGATGCAAACTGGAAAGGTGAACAAGCTTGATAAGAGGATGTCTCATGAGAGGACCCCAAATAAAAAAATGCTATCATTTTGAAGTGCTGTCTTCTCTTATTTTATACAGCAACAATGAACCATTTCTTGATTAGACTGTGACATACAATGAAAAGTGGATTGTATACAACAGTGATGACCAGCTTAGTGGTTGGACTTAAAAGAAGCTCCAAAGCCAAACTTTCACCCCAAAAAAAGATAATGGTCACTGTTTGGTGGGCTGCCACTGGTCTGATCCACTACAGCTTTCTGAATCCCAGTGAAATCATTACATCAAAGAAGTATGCTCAGTACATCAATTAGATGCACTGGAAACTGCAACACCTGCAGCTAGGACTGATCAACAGAAAGGGCCCAATTCTCCATGATAATACCTGACCACATGCCACACAACCAGCACTTTAAAAGTTGAACAAATTGGGCTACAAAATTTTGCCTCATCTGCCATGTTCATCTGATCTCTTGCCACCTCAACACTTTCACAACCAGCAGGAGGCAGAAAATGCTTTCCAATAGCTTATTGAATCGACTCATGGATTTTTACACTATAGGAATAAACAAACATTTCTCATTGGCAAAAATGTTGATTGCGATGGTTCTATTTTGATTAATGAAGATGTCTTTGAGTCTAGTTATAACGATTAAAACTCAGGGTCTGAAATTGCAATTACATTTGCATCAACCTAATAATTTCAAACTCTCTTATGAGGTTTATTACTGTGTCTTTTTTGACAATATACTAAGATCTTGTATCAGTCATTCTGTCATGAACCGGAAGAGGAACTACGAACATTCCATTCAGAGTTTACTTGCAATCACCGGGACATACCACTAGATGGTGGTAAAACTGGTAAGGCATTCAATGTGCTTGGATTTAGAATGTGCAAAAAGAAGTGAAATTTGGGGGTTTATTGGCTTGACATAATAAATAAGTTAGGAAAATATGAGAACAGGAAATTCCTGAACTCAGAATGATGACGTATTTTCTCATTTCTGTTCCTTAATTCTCAACTGAACTGCAATAGTTGGTAAATATTCTCCTTTTCAAACTTAATTGCCAATTGAGGTTTCAGAAAATAGACTAAAGTGATACTTAATTTTTCTTTTTTCTTTGATTTATATAACTGTGCCATTATTTTTGAAAAACAGTTTCTAGAAGATGGGCTTTGTGGGTTATTTTTTTAACTGCTAACTTTTACTTTTATTGTTCAACTGCTAAGTCATGTCCCACTCTGAGACTGCAGCATGACAAGTGTTCTGTCTTTCATTATCTACTGGAATTTGCTCAAACTCACATCCACTGAGTCAATCATGCTGCTGCCCCTTCTCCTCCTGCTCTCAATCATTCTCAGCATAAGCTGTGCTTAGTCGTTCAGCTGTGTCCGGCTCTTTGCAACTCCATGGACTACAACCAGCCAGGCTCTTCAGTCTACTCTTCAGGCAAGAATACTGGAATAGGTTGTCATGCCCTCCTCCAGGGGATCTTCCCAACCCAGGGATTGAACCCAGGTCTCCTGCACTGCAGGAGGATTCTTTACTGTCTGAGCCACATCAAGGTCTTTTCCAATGAGCTGGCACTTCGCATCAGTTGGCCAAAGTATTGAAGCTTCAGCTTCAGCATCAGCCCTTCCAACAAATTTTCAGGGTTGATTTCCTTTAGGATTGACTAGTTTGATCTCCTTGCAGTCCAAGAGATTCTCAAGAGTCTTCTCTAACACCACAATTTGGAAGCATTATTCTTTGGTGCTCAGTCTTCTTGGGCTTCCCTGACAGCTCAGTTGGTAAAGAACCCACCTGCAATGCAGGATACCTTGGTTCAATCCCTGGGTCAAGAAAATTCCCTGGAGAAGGAACTGTCAACACCCTCCAGTATTCCTGCATGGGAAATCCCATGGACAGAGGAGCCTGGCAGATTACAATCCATGGAGTCACAAAGTGTCAGATTTTAGTGACTAAACCACCTTCTTTATAGTGCAACTCTCACATCTGTACATGACTACTGGAAAATCCATAGCTTTGACTATACTGACCTTTATTTGCAAGGTTATGTCTTGGCTTTTTAATACACACTGTATAGGTTTGTCATAGCTTTCCTTCCAAGGAGCAAGTGTCTTAATTTTATGGCTGTAGTCACTGTCCACAGTGATTTTGCAGCCCAAGAAAACAAAATCTGTCACTGCTTCCACTTTTCCCCCTTCCATTTGCCATGAAGTGATGGGACTGGATGCCATGATCTTAGTTTTTTGAATGTTAAATTTTAAGTCAATTTTTTTCAGTTTTCTCTTTCACCCTCAGCAAAAGGCTCTTTAGTTCCTCTTTACTTTCTGCCATTATAGTGGTATCATCTGCATATCTGAGGTTGTTGATATTTCTCCCAGAAATCTTGATTCTAGCTTGTACTTCATCCAGCCCATCATTTCTCATGATGTACTTTGCATATAAATTAAATAAGCAGGGTGACAATATATAGCCTGTTGTGCTCCTTTCTCAATTTTGAACCAGCCATTTGTTCCACGTCCAGTTCTAACTGTTGTTTCTTGACCTGCACACAGGTTTCTAAGGAGACAAGTAAGGTGGTCAGGTATTCCCATCTCTTTAAGAATTTTCTAGTTTGTTGTGATTCACACAATCAAAGGCTTTCATGTAGCTAATAAAGTAGATGTAGATTTTTTTCTGGAATTCTCTTGCTTTCTCTATGATACAATGAACATTGGCAAGTTAATTTCTAGCTCTTCTTTCTTTTCTAAATCCAGCTTGTGCATCTGGAAATTCTCAGTTCATGTACTGCCAAAGCCTAGTTTGAAGGATTTTAAGCATATCCACCTGCAATGCAGGAGACCTGAGTTTGATCCCTGAAATGGGAAGATCTCCTGGAGAAGGGATAGGCTACCCACTCCAGTATTCTGGCCTGGAGAATTCCATGGACAATACAGTCTATGGGGTCACAAAGAGTCAGACATGACTGAAAGACTTTCACTTTCACTTCCACTTTCAAGCGTAACTTTATCAGCACATGTATAATGTCAGCCATTGTGACACGTGGCTTCCCAGGTGACTCAGGTAAAGACTCCACCCGTCAAACAGAAGCTGAGAATTCAGTCCTTGAGTCAGGAAGATTCCCTGGAGAGGAAAATGACAACCCTCTCCAGTGCTCTTGCTTGGGAAATCCCTTGGACAGAGGAGCCTGGGATTGCAAAGAGTCATACACAACTAAATAGCAACAATATCTGTTCATCTATTTATCTAGCAAGCTCATCTACCTCATTTATCTATATCTTATATTCCAAGATTAAAGATTTCAGAAATTAAATTATTTACCTTCTCTTAAATCCCCCACAGGAATGCTCACTGAAGTGTAAACAAACCAGTTATGTTAGTCAGAATTCTTCAAAGAAATGGAACCAGTAGGATATATACAGATGAAATTTATTATAAGAGACTGAGCCACATAATTATGGAGGCTGAGAAGTCCCATGCCTAGCTGTCTGCAAGCTGGGTGCCTAGGAAGCCAGCGGTATAGTGCCAGTCCAAACCCAAAGCCCCAGGAATCAGGAGGACTGATCTTCAAGGGCAGGAGAAGATGGATGTTCCAATTCAAGCAAAAAAAGAGCAAATTTACTCTTTTTTGTTCTGTTGAGCCCTGAACAAACTATATGTTGCTCACTGACATTGGTAAAGACAATATTGTTTACTCAGTCTACCTTTTAAATGCTCATCTTTTCTAGACACGCCTATAAAAGATTTTTACTAGCTACCTGAGTATCATTCACACCAGTTATGTTGACACACAAAATAAATCATCACAGCAACACTCCATAAATGCTTGTTGAAAGACATGCTACTCTGACTCCCAGTTCAAATCTTCAGCCAGTTATGTAATTTATTTTTAAAGTTCATCTGACCTTAGGGTCTTTGAACTATTGTCCCCAGGAAATGTATAGGCAATGGCCTCTAAGAATATTAGCAAGGCCAAATCTCAGAAATGAAGACTTCATTATCTCCCCAATTTAGAATCTTCAGGTTAGACATCCTATAACTCATTAAGCAGAGTATGTCTACTGCTCCTCCCTGTTACTGTCATCCCATTTCTAGGTTTCGCTGTTGGTTGTTCAGTTTTGCAGCTTTACTACTTTTCAATAGAGGGCTTTGCCTTTCTGTGGTGTGTGTCCTTAGCTGAGTATAATTACAGACTCTCCCACACATTCTTTCATCATGTCTTCTGATATATCTCTAACATAAGTTGTTAAAGAAAGTAGGAGGTGAGTGGGTGAGTTCTTAATGAATATCATCTGTAGCCCCATAGGTTCCAGAATAACATGCAAAAAAAAAAAAAAAAAAAAAAACATCTTTCGAGCAGCCAAATATTTAACAAAATAGCAACNGTTGTTAAAGAAAGTAGGAGGTGAGTGGGTGAGTTCTTAATGAATATCATCTGTAGCCCCATAGGTTCCAGAATAACATGAAAAAAAAAAAAAAAAAAAAAAGACACATCTTTCGAGCAGCCAAATATTTAACAAAATAGCAACCTGTACTATGATAAGCCACTCTTCACCCAGGAAGCATGAGAAAAATGTTTTGCTTGTAGATTTTCTTCCTTTGATCAGCTCTTCCACTTTTACAGTTCCGTAACAGAGTAGCCAAAAAATGAAACACATATATATCTTTCTTCATGAGACTTTGAATTCCTAAATTCTGAAACTTTGAAATTTTTATTCCTATCATCTAGATCAGGAGTCCAGAGTAAAATCATATGTGGCTAATTTGGCCTGCCGCTTGTTTTTATCAATAAAGGTTTATTGGCACAAACCACAGTCTCTCATTTATGTTTGCCTTTGATTTCTTCTTGAACTGCAATGGCAGAAATGAGTAGTTGTGACAGAGACCATGTAACCTTTAAATCTTAATATATTTACTTTTTTGCCTTTACAGAGACAACTTGCCAACATAGATTCAGTTCTTAAAAAATTTGTTGCATAAGTGAATTAATGCAGATTATCATTATATTGATGTAATTCTTGACTATAAATAAAAATATTGTCAGTGAAAATTGCATGTTTTCTTAAAATGAGTCAAGAGATAATTATTAATTTATCTACAGAGAATGCAAGATGAAATACTTTACTGGATTTAATCAGCTTACCAAATTGAAGTGGCTATCATATTTTTTGTCTATTTGTGGGTTGTTTCGGAAACTAAAATTTCTGAGAGTTTTAATTACTTTAACAAATTGTGATTCATTTTTGTATCATATGGACTAAGTGTTACTGAAATGTGTTATTAAGGCTATTAGTTCCATGAAAAATATTAATAATTTCTTGGCATACAAACCATGTAATCAAGTGAGATAAAAGGTTTTTTTTAAGTATAGATTTTATTATTATTTTTTAATCAGCTTTAGGTTCACAGCAAAATTGAGTAGAGGGTACAGAGATTTCCCATGTACCTCCTACCCTCACATAGCACCACCTCTTCCACTCTCAACATCTCCCTCATTCCCTGGTGGTATATTTGTTACAACAGATGAACCTACAATGACATATCACCCAGAGTCCCTAGGTAACATTAAGGCTCACTCTTGGTGTTGCATATTCTGTAGGTTTTGATAAATGTATAATGACATATGTCTACCATTCTTGTTCATACAGAGTAGTGTCACTGCCCTCTGTATTCTCTTTATCCCGTCTTTCCCCCTAATTCCTGGAAACCACTGTTTTTTTTTTTTTTTTTTAAACTCCATATGTTTTTATAATTTGATAGCTCATTTCTTTTCAGCCCTTTGAAAAATGTTTTGTTGTCTGGATGTACCATGGTATATTTATCCATTCACCTACTGAATGATATCTTGGTTGCATCCAAGTTTTCGCAATAATGAATAAAGCTGCTATAAACATGCATGTGCAGGTTTTTGTGTGGACATGTTTTCAACTCATTTGGACAAATGTCAAGAAAAGCGATTGTGGATTGTATGGTAAAATTATGTTTAGTTTTATAAGAAACTGCCAAATAGTCTGCCAAAATGACTGTACCATTTTGCATTTCCACCAGTAATGAATGATAGTTCAGCATTTGGTGAACAATCAGTTCAAATCTAGTTCGAACTACTTAGTTTGAACTATCAGTTCATACATTCAGTGTTTGAGATGTTCATCATTATAATAGGTGTGGTTTTGTTTTTTAACAATATTTTGAAATGCTTTCAAAAATTTAAAAATAAATTCTGAATATTTGGGGTGTGGTAGAACATATATTTCTTAAAATAAATTAATCCTTAAAATGTATTATTGTAGGATAGTTTATAAAATGAATGTTCTAGGCAACTACTGATAGCCTTTTTGTTTCTCAGTGCCTAGCATCTTGCCTGGCTCATAGCAGCTATTTGTGAATATTTGTTGAACAAATGAAGCTGAATTGAAACTCAAGGATCTGGACTGGCTGATGTTTAAATGAATCCAGATATGGTGAGATAATCTTCGGCCTGCTTGCTGAAAAGGAAGCCAGCACTCACATGCAAGAATAGATGGGGAAACAGTGGAAACAGTGTCAGACTTTATTTTTTGGGGCTCCAAAATCACTGCAGATGGTGACTGCAGCCATGAAATTAGAAGACGCTTACTCCTTGGAAGAAAAGTTATGACCAACCTAGATAGTATATTCAAAAGCAGAGACATTACTTTGCCAACTAAGGTCCGCCTAGTCAAGGCTATGGTTTTTCCTGTGGTCATGTATGGATGTGAAAGTTGGACTGTGAAGAAAGCTGAGCACCGAAGANCTGTTTCCACTGGTTCCCCATCTAATTCCCATGAAGTGATGGGACCGGATGCCATGATCTTCGTTTTCTGAATGTTGAGCTTTAAGCCAACTTTTTCGCTCTCCTCTTTCACTTTCATCAGGAGGCTTTTTAGCTCCTCTTCACTTTCTGCCACAAGGGTGGTGTCATCTGGTTTATAGTAATTCCAAGATCCAGCCTGGTGCACACGGCCAGTTCCTTGAGTAGAGCCCAGTAAGGCTCCCTGGAAATGACCCTCCAGGTTCATGGTTTTCCCTGTGGGACCATTCTTCGCTTTCCATAGGAAATGGCTCATATTTGCAGCCAAGCAGCCTTCTCAGGGAGTTTCTGCCCATAGTAGCTGGGTAGAGTACACACTGTCCCAAGACTTCTTTGCATTTTATAGTGTCTCTGTCTTGGTTTGTCCGAGTTGCCAGTGCTTCCATCAGTAGAATTCTCTCCAAAACATTGTGGGTTTTCTTTTAATCTTACTGTGGCTTGCATCACTAGACTAAACCCATACTCACATTTCTTTCCTCAAGACTTCACCTTGGGCTGAGAGTCAGAGTATTCTGAAAAAGTGCCCCATCAGTTACCTAGAAGCTTTTGGTCTAGTTGAAAAGTTCTATAAGGTAAATCGTTAGAAATTGTACTAGGTAAATTTTTAAATGATACTTCTCAAAAAGTGGATATGGGGAGGTCCTTAGAGCTATACTTTTAAGATCTCTGTTCTGAGAGTAGGCTTTAGTGGGAGAGCTCTGGATTTGTTCTTTGCCTTGAAACCATTTCTTGCTTTGAGAATTCCTTACTTTTTTTGCTGAATAAAAACACTGTCCTGTTTCTCCTAAATTTTGCTCAAAAGCTGCACGGTTTGTCTTTAGTTAATCTCTCTCTTTTTGTACTTTATTAAGGCCCATTAGAAGCCAGGTGGTACTTTCAGCATTCTGCCTGGAGAAGTCTTTAGTCAGATGCACTGGATTTTAGGTGTCTTTTCTGTTTTCCATGTTTGTGCCAGCATTATTTTCACTCACCTGTCTACCAACATCTAACTTGGGTGCCTTTTCCTTCAGCCTCCAGCAACACTCTCCTCACCATCCAGCAAAGCCTCACCACCCATCTGCTCAAGGTCCTTGCAGCCCCTGCTGGAGGAGCAGAATTAGACTCAACCTCTCACATGAAGAAATGCCGAACAAGTTGTGTCCATCGGTAACACATCACACGGATTAGGAGCACAGATTCTGGAGCCTGACTGTCAGGGTTCAAGTCCCAATTCCTCTACTTGTTAGCTGATCTAATCTTCAGCTTATGTGTTCCTCAATTTACCCTTCTGCAAAATGGGCATAGTAATAATTCCTACTTCGTAGGACTGAGTGAGAGGACTGAATCAATAATTTCACACTTGAACCTTCCATTTAACCCAGCAAATACTCTTGGAGCACCCATGTATGATGTGTACTAACAAATGGCTCTTCTTCAAGATGCTCTTGTCCTAATGAAGAGATACATGATGGGGATGTAACTATTATTTGTTTGGTTATTTGATCTTATAGCAGCTGAAGCTGAGTCTTAGGGAATGTAAGTAAATTTCTTGAAATTTCAGTTTATTCACCACTGGGGTCAATGGTAGTGCCAGGATTAAGCCCAAATCACTGCCCCAGCTTCATATTGCCTTTCCATCTTTGAGGTCCCAGGTCTCGTCACTTTATCCTCAGCTGAGTTGCTGCTGTCTGTATCTGGAAATGTCACAAGGTGAAATTAAACACATTTTTTAAATGTTCATATATTTTATTCATGTGTCGTGTGCGTGCCAAGTCTCTTCAGTGACATCTAGCTCTTTGAAATCCTGTGAACTGTAGCCCACCAGGCTCCTCTGTCCATGGGATTCTCTAGGCAAGAATACTGAAGCAGGTTGCCATGCCCTCCTTCAAGGGATCTTCCCGACCCAGGAACTGAACCTATGTCTTCTGCGGTTCCTGCATTTCAGGCAGTTCTTTACTGTTGAGCCACCTGGGAAGCCCATATTTTATTCACATTATATACATATTATAATTGATCCACACATATACACTGAGGAGCCATAATTATTTAAATCATGTCTTGAGATGACCATTTATTGCAATGTAAAAATGTTGCAGGTTACCCAAAATAGATGTCACTTTGACACAAACTTCCTGACTTTCTAAATCTTGCTTCCATAATGCTCGAGGCGAAAAATTTCATCTAAATATTATTGAATTCCAGCACGACATTAGCATGCAGAGATATTTACAATAACAGAGCCATTACAACTCAATCAAAAGCTGATTTCAGCCAGAATTATGCAGAATTAAATCTTGCAGGATTCAAATTATTAAAAATCAGAGACTCAATAAAGTGTGGTCTGGAAGTCCCATTTATCAAGGGAGTCGAAGCGCCTCAACAGTTATAGTGGCTTCTTCATATATATTCTGCAAAAATTTGCATGCATTTTAAAAGATCAGAGTTTAATTCCTATGGAATTCAAGTAACTATGCTATATTTATAAGGCAATGGAAGCCAGCTCCGAAACTGTTCTCTCTATTTCCTTTCCGCATCTCACATTTTAAATGCATTGGTTTTTTTATTTCTGGTTCCCACTGGATAGAAAAATCTGCAGTGAGACCACAAGCATAGAGAGAATAGTTTACTCCAATAAAGGCCAAATCAGGGTGGCAATAGAGGTAGTTAGAAGAAACCCAAAACCATTTATAAAGCTTGTTATATAACTAATGTGCTAGAAATGCCCCTCACTTGCTGTGCTTGATCATATATATAAACATGATCAAGCTTGTGTGTGTGTGTATATATACATATGGCTCTGTACCAGGATCCATTCCAGAACATTTCATATAATTTAAAAAAGGAGTTCATTTCTAAGAAGAGAAAGAGGTAGAGAGACACAAGAGAGAGAAGAAAACAGAAGAGAAAGGAAAAGGGAAAGAAAAAAGAGAAAAGAAACCACCAGGTGGAAACACAGGACTTTTACATCTGTGTGGACCTTGATATCCAAGAATTCAATTCTCCTGACAAACAGCATTTAGTCAACATCCATTCTGTGCCAAAGACAGAGATGAATGAGGCATAGATCCTTCACTCCAATACCTCGCTGGAGTCACTGAGATATGAATAGATATTGACAACTGAGGATTAACAGTGACCATAAAAGATATGGACAAATATTCATATCCATCAGGAATACAATCAGTTGCAATTTATAAAAACATGAACACAGTCTGTCCATAGACCATTCAGGACTAAGCTAGTGACTCTGAACGGCCATGAAGAATCCAGCTGTCTCCCTTCATCTACCAGGCCATTCTTAATGTGTGGATTCCCATTTTCCTGCATACTGTCTCTTGGTAGGAAGGAGGCTGCCTGACTCCAAATACTCCATCTGCATTCCAGACAGGAAGGTTCAAAAGATGGACATTCTGCCAGGGACTCTGACTCCACTGGCCAGAGCTATATCACACGATCACTCTTAGCTTCAAGAGGGTCTGGAGAAGTCAGTTTTTAATAAACATGCACAAAAAACGTGTTTGGGGTGCCCACGTGAAGGAGACAGAGTTTGCACGTGGCATTAGCCTGTCTTTCACGTGCACTGACACCTGTCTTCCTGAGTGCCTTAACTTTCCCGTCTAGAATGACTCAGATGATGAAAAAAGGAAACTTTCATCTCTCTTAGGAAGAAGAAAGGGTGTTCTCCATACAGGCATGGAAGAGACTCAGCAACTGACAATTAAGAAACACTGGAACCTCCTTCATGTGACAAAATAAAAGTCAATACTGAGCTCTGGTTGACTTCTCTAAACTTCAGAGAACAAACTGTGGTTATATTTCAAAACACTTTCAAGCTACTTTGTATGAACGGATGACTCATCTGACACCAGATGGAAAAAAAAGGCCGAGTTTATTTCACAAATAAAGCATGCAATCCACATTAAAAGTGGGGATCTTATTGTTGTTTCAAAGACAAGGTGATTAAATATTACTTACCACTTCTTAATGTTACCTAACACATGTAAACCCGCACCGTAGGTCTTTCAAACCCTGGGCTTCTGGGCTGCCCATATTAGACACATCGTGCTGAACGCTCTGAGATGCAGACTAGGTGCTCAGAAGGAACATACCGAACAAAGGAAAGAGAAAAAAAAAAAAAAAGATGATTGACAGTTTAGGAATCATCCAATGGGAAGACAGCATATCAGCTATCTTTGCAATGGAAGGATTGGGACCAGCAACCCAAATGTGTTTTTCAGAATCTTTGCTCTGCAAGGTAATAAAACAAAGTTTTTAAGAAACACTGACTGGGGGAAGCTAAATGCTGCAGGACTTTCACTGTTGTTATTAGACTAACATGCACTGTGTGTGCTGTGCTGAATTGCTCCAGTCGTGACCAATTTTTTGCAACCCTATGGACTGTAGCCTGCCCAGCTCTTCTGTCCATGGGATTCTCCAGACAAAAATTCTGGACTGGGTTGCCATTTCCTCCTCCAGGGGCTCTTCCCAACCCAGGGATCGAACCTGCATCTCGATCTTCGCGTTGGCAGGTGAGGATTCTTCACCACTAGCTCTACCTGGGATGTGCTAAAGCCCCACCCACCCCGCCAGTGAGGGATCCTGTGGGGAATTTTCTAATCTCACCAAACCTGGAAAGCTTGCTGCCTGGAAAGCAGATCACAGCGCCAGAGCCCAAGAGCTCTTGACTTAAGAGCATCCGCCCCAGCCAGTGCCCATCAGAACTCTCAGCACTGCCAGAGGGTTTCCTGTCTTGAAGGCTTAGAATTCCAGCATCCAGGACCCCATTAACCAGCATTTCAATAAAGCTCAGCTGCAATTTCTGTGAAAGCTACCCAGAAAAAGTCATTTCCAAAGGTCACTTGGCAACAGCCTGACAGGGTTTTTTTCTCTCTCTTTTCTTTTATTTTTAAAACAAAGGAAGCCTTCTGGTTTGTAAGAGGAGCACCGATGGACTTCTCTGTAAGATGTGAGAGGAGCCTCCAAAAGAATCCTCTAAACCAGCCCTAAACACATGCATAAAGGCTTTAGTTATTTGAAAATGCATTAAGATCTTGATCATAGGTGTGCTTGCATTTCTGGGGTACGATTTTTACCTCTTTACGTAGCAAATTTGGTTAAGGTATAGCTATTTTTGTTTTTGTTTTTTTTAGAAGGTTTGCGTTCTCTATTTTCAAAAACAGCAGCTCAGTGAGAGCCAAGAGCTGTTAATTTTGCAGTGACTTGCCTTCTGCAGGTGTGACATTCCAAAGTTGATGGCTCTTAAATACAGCCCTTCAGGTGACTTCTGTCACATCTAAAGGAGATTAAATTATGAGCTGCATAGTTCCAGTATATTTTGTTGTATTATAATTCTTTGAAAACTGGTAATTCATGCATGGCATATATGAGAACTCTCTATTAACCAGAGTATTTGATTAATGAGCCTGGCTTGAGCTTCCATCATGCTGAGTAAACGCCTTTACTCCACGTGGATGGATGCAATACACCAAACCATTCGGTTTTCTATTTTAAAGGATTGTAACCTGGATAGTATATTCAAAAGCAGAGACATTACTTTGCCGACTAAGGTCCGCCTAGTCAAGGCTATGGTTTTTCCTGTGGTCATGTATGGATGTGAAAGTTGGACTGTAAAGAAAGCTGAGCACCGAAGAATCGATGCTTTTGAACTGTGGTGTTGGAGAAGACTCTTGAGAGTCCCTTGGACTGCAAGGAGATCCAACCAGTCCATTCTGAAGGAGATCAGCCCTGGGATTTCTTTGGAAGGAATGATGCTAAAGCTGAAACTCCATTACATACCTAGTATATGTGATTATGTGTGTCCATTGAAAGAACCTAGAAGCAGTAAAACCCTAGTAGCAAGAAGCATACCTAGTACTCAGATGTTGGTTTCCACCATTCCCCACTAAAAGAAACAGGGTTCCTGGGGAAAAGAGTTGATTATAGTGGCTGAGACAGAGAAGGTAGAAGGTTGAAAATTCTGCCAGAAATTAAGTAGCACCAAAAATTATGGGGCAGGGGCCAGCAGCTGTCTCTTATACACATCTAGATGTGTATAAGAGACAGTGCTGAAGCTGAAACTCCAGTACTTTGGCCACCTCATGCAAAGAGTTGACTCATTGGAAAAGACTCTGATGCTGGGAGGGATTGGGGGCAGGAGGAGAAGGGGACGACAGAGGATGAGATGGCTGGATGGCATCACGGACTCGATGGATGTGAGTCTGAGTGAACTCCAGGAGATGGTGATGAACAGGGAGGCCTGGCGTGTTGCGATTCATGGGGTCGCAGAGAGTCGGACACGACTGAGCGACTGAACTGAACTGAACTGAAGCTGAAGCTGTAATACAAATGTTCTATTAAAAAAAGAAAGGTCAATTAAATGGTTAATTTTAACATTAAAAAAGAAATAGAAATATGAGATCAATTGAGTGCTTTATTTTTGAGAGCTTAACAAGTTGACCAATAGTTCATAACAGTGCAGTTTTCTTTGGCAGTCAGTAAGTTGCTGATGGCAGTTTTCTTTGTCAGAACTATTATCAAACTGTGCTATTAAGTGAGATTTATTTGGTGAGGTCTGAGTGGATCTGTAACAAATAAGCACAGTCCAAGCTGTTGTCTATAATACAGGAATTTGGAGAGAATTTTCTTTATCCTTTTTGTGTAAGCCACATTTTATCATATTTTGAATATGACGTAGGTAAGCCTTCCCAAATGCATCTCATAAAATGACATATTCAAGTTAGCATTTTATTTGAAAAGTTTTATATAACTTTGTACTTGGCTTCAATATTCATTTAATATGGGACTTTTGTTGTCTTAAGCACTTCCTCCAGTTCTTATTCTAAATAGCACATTTATGTTATTCCATTTTACAAATGGGGAGGCTAAATTCTGGAGCAGGTTTCAATGCTATTTTAATACTAAGATTATAAATAGAGTGGTATTTAAATCTTTAAATGTTCATCTACCTTCTAAGCTAAATTTGTGTTCAATTTTATGTTTTTAAATTTTATATTATTATTATTATTATGTTTTTTACTCTAGGGCAGCAAACGTGTTATAATTACTTTCCCTATCAGTGTCAGTGTTCAAAAATTCTGAAATGACTTCCCTTTTATTTTTTCTTGGTCAACTTGTTAAGAGAGTTGTGGAAGTACTTACAGTTGTCCCTTGGTAACTGTGGGGAGTTGATTCCAGGATCTCTGTGGATATCAAAATTCTTGGCTGCTCAAGTCCATCATATAAAATGATGTAGTATTAATATTTGCATATAACCCACACACATTCTCTACAAACTTTAAGTCGTTTCTAGCTTACTTGTAATACTTAATGCAATGTAAAGGCTATGTAAATAGTTGTAAATACAATGTAAATGCTATGTAAATAGTTGCTNTTGGCTGCTCAAGTCCATCATATAAAATGATGTAGTATTAATATTTGCATATAACCCACACACATTCTCTACAAACTTTAAGTCGTTTCTAGCTTACTTGTAATACTTAATGCAATGTAAAGGCTATGTAAATAGTTGTAAATACAATGTAAATGCTATGTAAATAGTTGCTGGTATGTGGCAAATTCAAGTTTTTTTTGGAACTTTCTGGATTTTTTTTTTTTTTTTCTGATCCTTGGTCGGTGAAATCTTCAAATGTGGAATCCTCAGATATAGAAGGCCAAATATATCTCTACTTTGAAAAACTTTACAAGTACACCAAGCATGATAAAGAAAAGTAAACTTATTAAATTTCACAACTGCTGCTGGAATTTAAGTTTTGATGGATATAATTTTAATTCTCATAATTCTTTTCACATTAATACAAAATATTAATACATAATTTTCAAAAGGTGTTTTTTTTAATTAGGGAAAAATTCTGATTATGTACACAGAGGCTATAAAATATGTTAGAATTCTTAAACACAAAATATATAGTGATATAAATTAGAGCTTAAAAATACTACTACAAATAAATTTTAGTAGAAGTGATTTGCAGATCACCTTTTTAGAATATTTGGCTGATTTTCTCAAGGGGACAATGCTATGAGTAATTGTTCTGGATTGAACTAGTCCCAGAGGCTTATACACAACATAATAAATAACACATTGCCAGGAGAACTCTGTCTGGGGATAAAGCTCAGGAAGAAGTAAGCCTATTGGTGAGGGGTTTTGTGTGCTATGATAAAATGTGAGAAATGGACTCTGGAAAATGGGAATCACTAAAAACTGTCTGGAGAACTGAACTAGTTTGACTTGAATTTTAAAAATATGTCTGTTTGGAGAGTGTGGCATGTAGGTTAAGTCTAGATTTAGAGATGACAAATTAGGAATCTATTACAAAGTTCCAGAAATCTTAGGAGAACCTAAAAGCTATCATAAATCAAGGTACAGATAATGCTGAGGGAATTTCCAAATGTTTAGTGAGGAAACAAAAATAAAAAGCAATAAGAAAGGAAGAATAGTTTCAAAAAAAGAAGGTAGCGGGAGAATGTGAATAATCAAAGAAACTGGACTGTAGGTAGCTGAAACAGGAAAATAGATATGGGAAGGAAAACTGAGGCAGCACACATCTGTCAGGTCCACTAAAGAAGGTTGCAGGGAAAACACTGAATCAAGACATTCTCTCTTTAAAGGCACATACCAGATTCTTACATAAATGAAAAGTTATCTGCAAATTTTGATGTACACTTGTTACCTCTATGATTGTAAACCAGATATTTGGGTTTCAACTAGTGGCTGTTCAAATGCCTTCCTGTTAAGGAGATTTTAAGGTGATTCAGACAATTGTTGATTTAATATCCAACACATGACATGAGTATAATTATTGGAAAAAATATGAAATTCTCTTTAGAAGTTCTTTTAGTTCTTGCTATATGACCTTTCTAAATGACTTAATTGTATGCTTTTCATTTATGAAAATCTTATCTATAAAAGTAATTAATATATCAAGATGACTTTAGACTCAAAAATGTG
This sequence comes from Oreotragus oreotragus, assembly GCA_006410675.1. Classification (NCBI taxonomy): domain Eukaryota; kingdom Metazoa; phylum Chordata; class Mammalia; order Artiodactyla; family Bovidae; genus Oreotragus; species Oreotragus oreotragus. The sequence continues at coordinate 184,275 of SJYX01000171.1, forward strand.
ACTCTATGACTAATTTAGGACCTACTATGGCAACATGGCGCTGTTAATAAGATACCACATGTTTGGATTTAAATTGCCTCACATTTATCTTTATATTGATAGTCTCATATTTGGATCTTGTCCAGTTAGCTTTTATTTAGCTGGGCTCATGTGTTAGAGAAATATGGGGAAATAATCAAAGGTAACTTATACAGTGATTCATATAGTAAGTATTTTATCTGATCTAGCCAAGACCCTATTTGAAACTATGTGTATATTTTCTGATACATGAACTTAGTTGAAAATTAAAATTGAGACACACCTTGATAACAGATTCATAGATAAATTGATTGTGTACTTTCATTGGCAACTGTTTACTCACTGGCTCAGCTAATGTTAGTTTTACATTCTCTAATGTCAGGCTAACTGGGACTCTAAGCCTACTATATCTACAACATATTTAAGAATAATTTATATGGGGCATTCTCTTGTTTTTATGCCTAATAATGATATAAAACCAAACAGTAATGATTATTATTAGTTGTTGTTCAGTTGCTAAGTTGTGTCTAACTCTTTGCTACCACATGGACTGCAGCATGCTAGGCTTCCTGGTCTTCACTGTCTTTCTGAATTCTGCTCAAATTCATGTCTTTGAGTCAGTGATGCTATCTAACTGTCTCATCCTCTGCCATCCTTTTCTCGTTTTGCCTTCAATCATTTCCAGCATCAGGGTCTTTTCCAGTGAGTCAGCTCTTTGTATCAGGTGGCCTAAGTATTGGAGCTTCAACTTCAGCATCAGCCCTTCTCATAAATATTTAGGGTTGATTTCCTTTAGGACTGACTGGTTTATCTCCTTGCAGTCCAAGGGGCTCTCAAGAGTCTTCTCCAGCACCACAATTTGAAAGCATCAATTTTTCTGCACTCAGCCTTCTTTATGTGCCAACTCTCATATCCTTTCATGACAACTGGAAAAACTATGCCTCAACTGTATGAACTTTTGTAGACAAAGTGATATCTTTGCTTTTTAAAACATTAGACAATGTTTTGTCATAGTTTTTCGTCCAAGGGGCAGCAAGTATCTTTTAATTTCATGGATGCAGTCATGTTCCACAGTGATTTTGGAGCCCAATAAAATAAAATCTGTCACTGTTTTGACTTTTTACTCTTGTGTTTACTATAAAGTGATGGGACTGGATGCCATGACCCTTTAGTAAGCCACCTTTTTCACTCTCCTCTTTCACACTCATCAAGAAGCTCTTTACTTCCTCTTCACTTTCTGCCATTAGAGTGGTATCATCTGCATATCTGAGATTGTTGCTGTTTCTCTCAGCAATCTTTATTTCAGCTTTATTTATTTATTTATTCCAGTGAGTTATCCAGCCATGCATTTTGCATGATGTGCTCTACATATAAGTTAAATGATCAGGGTGACAATATACAACCATGTCATATTGTTTTCCCAATTTTGAACAAGTCATTTGTTCCATGTAAGATTTTAACTGTTGTTTCTTGACCTGTGTACAGATTTATCAGGAGAAAGGTGAGGTGGTCTGGTATTTCCATCTCTTTAAGAACTTTCCACAGCTTGTTGTGATCCACACAGTCGAAGGCTTTTGGGTAGTCAACGAAGGAAAAGTTGATGCTTTACTGTAATTCTCTTGTTTTACCTATGATCCAATGAAATTTGGCAATTTGATCTCTGGTTCCTCTGACTTTTTCTAAACCTAGGTTGTACTTCTGAAAATTCTTGGATAATGTATTGCTGAAGTTTATATTGAAGGATTTTGAGTATAACCTTATTAGCATGCAATTATTTGGTAGTTTGAACATTCTTTAGCACAGTGCTTCTTTGGCATTGGAATGAAAACTCAACTTTTCCAATCTTGTGACCACTGTTGAATTTTCCAAAACTGTGTACATATTGAATGCAATATTTTAATAGGATCATCTTTTCGTATTTTAAGTAGCTCAGCTGGAATTTTATCACCTCCATTAGCTTATTTCATCATAATGCTTCCTAAGGCCCACTTGACTTCATGCTCCAAGGTTTCTGGCTCTAGATAAGTAACCACACCATCATAGTTATCCTGGTCATTAAGGTCTTTTTTGTATAGTTCTTCTGTTTATCCTTGCCACCTCTTAATCTCTTCTGCCTCTGTTAGGTGCTTCCTGTTTCTGTCCTTTATAGTGCCCATCCTTGCATTAATATTCCCTTGATACCTCCAATTTTCTTGAAGAAATCTCTGGTCTTTCCTATTCTATTGTTTTCCTCTACTTCTTTTCATTTTCACTGAAAAAGGCCTTCTTATCTCTCATTGCTATTCTCTGGAACTGTGAATTCTGTTGGGTATGATTTCCCATTCTTGCTTATTTTTCCTTCTCTTCTTTCCTCAGCTATTTGTGAAGTCTCTTTGGCAACCAGACAAATTTGCCTTCTTGCATTTTTTTTTTCCCCTTTGGGATGGTTTTAGTCACTGCCCCCTGTACAATGTTATGAAGTCCATAGTTGCTCAGGCACTCTTAATCCCTTGAATCTATTGTTCATCTCCACTGTATAATCATATGAGATTTGATTTAGGTCATACTTAAATGGCCTATTGGTTTTCCCTGCATTCTACAGCCTGAACTTTGCTATAAGGTACTGATGATCTGAGCTACATTCAGCTTTAGGTTTTATTTTTCCTGACTGTATAGAGGTTCTCCATCTTCAACTACAAAGAATATAATCAATCTGATTCTAGTATTGATCATCTTGTGATGTCCAGGTGTAGAGTTGTCTCTTGTGGTGGTGGAAAAGGGTGTTTGTTATGACCAATATTTTCTCTTGACAAGACTTGGCCTTTCCCATCCTCATTTTGTACTCCTAGGTCAAGTTCAGTTCAGTTCAGTCGCTCAGTCGTGTCCGACTCTTTGTGACCCCATGAATCACAGCACGCCAGGCCTCCCTGTCCATCACCAACTCCTGGAGTTCACTCTAACCCGTGTCCATCGAGTCGGTGATGCCATCCATCCATCTCATCCTCTGTCGTCCCCTTCTCCTCCTGCCCCCAATCCCTCCCAGCATCAGAGTCTTTTCCAATGAGTCAGTTCTTTGCACGAGGTGGCCAAAGTATTGGAGTTTCAGCCTCAGCATCAGTCCTTCCAATAAACACCCAGGACTGATCTGCTTTGGGATGGACTGGTTGGATCTCCTTGCAGTCAAAAGGACTTTCAAGAGTCTTCTCCAACACCACAGGTCAAAAACATTAATTCTTCAGCCCTCAGCTTTCTTCACAGTCCAACTCTCACATCCATACATGACCACTGGGAAAACCATAGCCTTGACTAGACGGACCTTTGATGGCAAACTAATATCTCTGCTTTTCAATATGCTGTCTAGGTGGGTTATAACTTTCCTTCCAAGGAGTAAGTGTCTTTTAATTTCATGGCTGCAATCAACATCTGCAGTGATTTTGGAGCCCCCCAAAAATAAAGTCTGACATGGTTTCCACTGTTTCCCCATCTATTTGCCATGAAGTGATGGGACCAGATGCCATGATGTTAGTTTTCTGAATGTTGAGCGTTAAGCCAACTTTTTCATTCTCCTCTTTCACTTCCATGAAGAAGGCTTTTTATTTCCTCTTTACTTTCTTCCATAAAGGTGGTGTCATCTTCACATCTGAGGTTAATGATGTTGCTCCCAGCAATCTTGATTCCAGCTTGTGCTTCTTCCAGCCTAGTGTTTCTCATGATGTACTTGCTAGGCCAAACTTGCCTGCTATTCCAGGCATTTCTTGAATTCTTATTTTTTCATTCCATTTCCCTGTGATGAAAATGATATCTTTTTTGGTGTTAGTTCTAGAAAATCTTGTAGGTCTTCATAGAACTGGTCAACTTCAGCTTCTTCTGTTTCAGTGATTCGGGCATAGACTTAGATTACTGTGATACTGGATATTTTGCCTTGGAAGTGAACCAAGATCATTCTGTTGTTTTTGAGACTGCATCCAAATACTTCATTTCAGACTCTTGTTGACTGAGCACTACCCCATTTCTTCTAAGGGATACTTGTGCACAGTAGTAGATATAATGGTCATCTAAATAAAATTCGCTCATTTACATCCATTTTAATTCACTGATTCTTAAAAATGTTGATGTTCACATTTGCCATCTCCTGCTTGGCCACATCCGATTTGTCCATTTGTGGTCCTAACATTCCAGGTTCCTAAGCAGTACTGTTGTTATAGCATCAGACTTTACTTTCACCACTAGACATTTCCACAACTGAGGGTCATTTCCTGCTTTGGCCCANCCCTTCTCCTCCTGCCCCCAATCCCTCCCAGCATCAGAGTCTTTTCCAATGAGTCAGTTCTTTGCACGAGGTGGCCAAAGTATTGGAGTTTCAGCCTCAGCATCAGTCCTTCCAATAAACACCCAGGACTGATCTGCTTTGGGATGGACTGGTTGGATCTCCTTGCAGTCAAAAGGACTTTCAAGAGTCTTCTCCAACACCACAGGTCAAAAACATTAATTCTTCAGCCCTCAGCTTTCTTCACAGTCCAACTCTCACATCCATACATGACCACTGGGAAAACCATAGCCTTGACTAGACGGACCTTTGATGGCAAACTAATATCTCTGCTTTTCAATATGCTGTCTAGGTGGGTTATAACTTTCCTTCCAAGGAGTAAGTGTCTTTTAATTTCATGGCTGCAATCAACATCTGCAGTGATTTTGGAGCCCCCCAAAAATAAAGTCTGACATGGTTTCCACTGTTTCCCCATCTATTTGCCATGAAGTGATGGGACCAGATGCCATGATGTTAGTTTTCTGAATGTTGAGCGTTAAGCCAACTTTTTCATTCTCCTCTTTCACTTCCATGAAGAAGGCTTTTTATTTCCTCTTTACTTTCTTCCATAAAGGTGGTGTCATCTTCACATCTGAGGTTAATGATGTTGCTCCCAGCAATCTTGATTCCAGCTTGTGCTTCTTCCAGCCTAGTGTTTCTCATGATGTACTTGCTAGGCCAAACTTGCCTGCTATTCCAGGCATTTCTTGAATTCTTATTTTTTCATTCCATTTCCCTGTGATGAAAATGATATCTTTTTTGGTGTTAGTTCTAGAAAATCTTGTAGGTCTTCATAGAACTGGTCAACTTCAGCTTCTTCTGTTTCAGTGATTCGGGCATAGACTTAGATTACTGTGATACTGGATATTTTGCCTTGGAAGTGAACCAAGATCATTCTGTTGTTTTTGAGACTGCATCCAAATACTTCATTTCAGACTCTTGTTGACTGAGCACTACCCCATTTCTTCTAAGGGATACTTGTGCACAGTAGTAGATATAATGGTCATCTAAATAAAATTCGCTCATTTACATCCATTTTAATTCACTGATTCTTAAAAATGTTGATGTTCACATTTGCCATCTCCTGCTTGGCCACATCCGATTTGTCCATTTGTGGTCCTAACATTCCAGGTTCCTAAGCAGTACTGTTGTTATAGCATCAGACTTTACTTTCACCACTAGACATTTCCACAACTGAGGGTCATTTCCTGCTTTGGCCCAACGACTTCATTCTTTCTGTAGATATTAGTAATTGTTTTCCCTTTTCGCCAGTAGCATGCTGGACACCTATCCATCTAGGGGGATCTCATCTATCAGTGTCATATTTTTCTGCCTTTTCATCCTATTCATGTTCATGGGGTTCTCATAGCAAGAATACTGGAGTGGTTTGCCATTTCCTCCTCCCTTGGACCATGTTTTAGCAACATGGATTAACATATCTCTTGTAGGGTAGCATGCAATTTTTTTAATACTACTTCACATTTTTTCTCTGGGCTTTCCTAAATTAAAACAGTTCGTCTTCATTTTGTTTAGCCTCAAAACTCTCCAATTTCTGGATAAGATCAACTTTTCCCTTGCTTCCATGTTTCCTTTGCAGAGGAAATGACTCCAGAAGGTAGGTGATACCTTCAGAACTCCACAAACTCTCTGAGTGAAAAAGGCAACCCTGAGATCTCCTTGGTTGATGTCACTCCAGCCTTCCATTATCTTCCAAACCTCCAATATAGATATAGAAGTCAGAAAGTGGGGAGTGGCAAAGTTCTGGGTATTAGAAGCATCATTAACCACTAACAGGTGGAGGGCAGGGAATCAGGGATTTTCACGTTTCTGCCAAGACTTAGAGATCTTCTCCCTGACTCATTGACTCTTGCTATAATCTGACTTGAATCCACTAGGATTAACCCAAACATGCCATTTATCCCCGTGTATTTTAGTAACTCCTATAAGCCCAGGATCTGAGGTTATCTATTTCTCATGACTTGGACACTTAGGCCTTACTAATTTTCTTAATTCCATAACACTCCCTGATATCTAAAGCTTCCCACATGTCCTCTGGTTTTCACCTACAAAATCCCCTATTGCTTCACACTCTTCTCTAAATATTATATTATGTTCTGACAGTACTCTGAATGAGTAGATAAAAGAATGACTGAGCAGCACAGAAACTGAGACAATTTGGTGTGCAAGGTTTTCTTATTCTTTTATTTTTTTCCTGTATAATCTTTGTTTAAGTAAAGTGATACTCTTATCATGTACCCCTATATATGTTAAAAAGTCTAAAGTGTTGGTTGAGCAGCGTGGATAATCTTGTTTGAACACCTTGGGTTCCTTTAACATGTTTTGAAAACCAATAGTATAAACAAATTGGCCTAATAAGAAAAAGTTTAAGGAATATTCTAGTCTACAAATGTTAATCTTTAGGGAACGACTTAACAATGATACTCAACTCTTTGAAGTGGTATCTCTTTGAGGATGCTAAATTATGTTTCCATATTTTCACGATGGTGATGGGGACTCAATTTAAATTAGAAGACCATAAATTTAAGCTTATTATTGAGAAATCCCCAAACTACACAGAAAGCAATTGGAACCTGCAGAATATTAAAAATACAACTAGATCAATTACTATATACAAAACCTAAACAAAACTATTCTACATGACTAATAAAATTTAGACTGTTAAATCCTACTCTTTGAGTACTTGGAGCTGAGAGTGTTTAGAACATTGATTTGTAAGCATGTTGAGAAATTTGTAAAAACAAAAACAAAACACTTCTCTTAAAGGGAAAACCAAAAGCATTCTCGAAGAATTCTCCAGGCAAGCAGTAATTTAAAAATCTGAAGTAATATCTACCTGAGAGCAGAAAGTCATGTGTGTAATTGGCCATCCAATGGAATCAAAAGAATCCTTAAGCAAATCATTCCTTGAAGCAATGAGGATTGCACAGTCCACAATATGATAGAACACAGCAAGGGTCCACTTTTATTCTGTAAGAGTCTACCAAGGTGGTTGACACAGCCAAGAGGGCTATTTTATCGGTGACATTATCTTACAAAAATCATCAGTGTGTTCTCACATGAGCTGGAAGCCCTTGTAAGCCTTCTTGGGGAATGTAAATCTTAGCCAATTGAAAGGCTGACATTCACTCCAGCAACATGAAGTAGAAGGAGGAAAGATGACTCAGACCAGTGCCTTCAGCAAATTTAAGCGAACTACTCAGTTATAATTAGTATTTTGGAAACTTCTTCCATGTTCAGCTCTGACAAGGAGAGGTTTCGATGATTTTTCTTTAAAAACAAAAAAAAGTTTCTTTTTTTTTTTTTTTTTTTGCTGCAGTAGTAAAATGTGTGCAAAAATTCTGTCACTCATGAAATGTCTGCATCTGACTGTCAGAGGACTTCAGGTATTTTCAGACTGTTAATGAATAGGCATCCAAATCCATGGCTTGCACCTGAAGTCAGATGTCACAGTTAATGTGTACTGAAGATTACAGTATGTTCCAACAGAGCATACAAGACACTCCAATAGCAGCACCCCTGGTCCTTTCAGAACCAATAAGTATCAAGGACCAGAAGTAGTTCCTATGTGATTCCATCTCAAGTGACTAAGAAGAATAGAAATTGGAATATTGTGCTAAGCAACATCACTCAACTGTTTTCATTTTCAATCAATTTTCTATCATTTATGCATCTGCTAGATATATGTATGCGCCTGTGTGCTCAGTCACTTCAGTCACGTCCCTCTTTGCGACCCTATGGATGGCAGCCTGCCAGACTCTGTGCATAGGATTTTCCAAGCAAGCATATTGGATTATGTTGCCATCCCCTCCTCCAGGAGATCTTCCCAACCCAGGGATCAAACCCATGTCTCTTATCTCTTCTGCACAGGCAGACAAGTTCTTTACTGCTAGTGCCACCTAGGAAGCCAATGTATGTGTGTGTGTGTGTATATATACATGTGCATAGTCACTCAGTTGTGTCCAGCTGTTTGTGACCCCATGGACTATAGCTGGTCAGACTCCACTGTCCATGGGATTTTCCAGGTATGGGTTGCCATTTCCTTCTCCAGTGTGTGTGTGTATATATATATATATATACATATATATTTACATAATTTTCTCAGACTTAATGCTGTTATTTTAAACCCAGAATCCAAAAGAAGTTTTAGTTTCTGTCTTTGAGGTAAGAATATGTTATATATAAAGATAATTTCACAAGTTTATCTTTATGATCAGTAACAACTGTTATGAAAGAGGGAAATAAACTCTTACACAGTACACTATTTTACCTATAGATGAAACGTCTATCCCTGTGATGGTTACTTTTATGTGTCAACTTGGCTGGGTTATGGTGCCCAGATATATAGTTGAACATTATTCTGGATATTTCTATGGAAGTGTGTTTTGAATGAGATCAACATTTATATAGTTGTATTTTGAGTAAAGCAAGATACCTTCCATAATGTGGGTGAATCTTATTGAAAGTCTCAGTAAAATGCAGACTTATCTCCCCTAAGCAAGCAGAAATTCTGCCAGCAGACCACCTTTGGATTCAAATGGCATCTCTTCCTTGGGTCTTCGGGTAGCCTACGGGCCTACACTGCAGATTTTGGACCTCCTTTCATAATAATGTTAGCCAATTCTGTAAAATAAATAAAATCTCTCTCTTTATATATACATGTACACATACACACATTATTGATTCTGTTTCTCTGGAGAACATAAATTAAAATATACAGTTTTTGAGTATTTGAAAATACAGCTGTGTTTGCCAATTCTTATGCAGTGCAACTGGTATTCATACCACTATAAACTTGGTGAAGTGAAAATTTTAGTCACTCAGTCGTGTTTGACTCTGTGCAACCCTATAGACTGTAGCCTGCCAGGCTTCTCTCTCCATGAGATTCTCTAGCCAAGAATACTGGAGTGGGTTGCCATGACCTCCTCCAGAGGTATGGGCCACCAGGGAGGCACAAAATCAATGAGGTGCTTATGAGCAATGCAGCTCTTGCCCTGACTTGAGTTGGAATTGAGGTTGCTATGGCCACAACGCAGAGTACTAACTACTATAGGACCACAGCAAAGAATCAGGAAACACCTTGCAGTCTGAGTCACCAGAGATGCCCACCATAAACTTAAGCTAACAATAAAATTGCATTTATAAAAAATGGCTCTAGGGTTTAGATTAAATGAGTGGAGGAGAAACGGAAATTGAAATAATTATAAGCTAGATTTTTATAAGGAACACAGATAAAGAGTAATAACCTTAATGATCAGTGGTTCAGTGGAAGGAGGGGGAAAAAAAAGGAAGAAAAATGAGAAAGAAAGAGAGGATTTGAACTTATCTCAGTTATTCAGGATTGAATTTAGAACAAGATACAGTTTTATTTGAACTGGGGACAGTGACCTGACTCAAAAACGCATATGCTGTTCTTGGTATCTGAACTGAATTAACAAACAATTTTAATAAGATAGAATAGGGACTTTCCTAGTGGTCCTGCACTCCCAGTGCAGGGGGTCTGTGTTCTATCTCTGGTGAAGGAACTAGATCCCACATGCCACAACTGAGTTCACATGTTGCAACTAGAGATCCCACATGCCACAACTAATACCTAGCACAGACAAATAAACAAAAATAGATATTGAAAAAGATAGAATAATATGATTCACACATAGCTTCAGTTCAGTTCAGTTCAGTTCAGTCGCTCAGTCATGTCCGACTCTTTGAGACCCCATGAATCGCAGCACGCCAGGCCTCCCTATCCATCACCATCTCCCGGAGTTCACTCAGACTCACGTCCATCGAGTCCGTGATGCCATCCAGCCATCTCATCCTCAGTCGTCCCCTTCTCCTCTTGCCCCCAATCCCTCCCAGCATCAGAGTCTTTTCCAATGAGTCAGTTCTTCACATGAGGTGGCCAAAGTACTGGAGTTTCAGCTTTAGCATCATTCCTTCCAAAGAAATCCCAGGGTTGATCTCCTTCAGAATGGACTGGTTGGATCTCCTTGCAGTCCAAGGGACTCTCAAGAGTCTTCTCCAACACCACAGTTCGAAAGCATCAATTCTTCGGCGCTCAGCCTTCTTCACAGTCCAACTTTCACATCCATACATGACTACTGCATAGTGGCTAAATAAAAAAAAACAGGATTCCTGGATTAGTAATGACCAATTTGAAAATATAAAAACCTCCATTTTATAGAATACCTGGCAATTAAGCAACCCAAACATGTAAAAGAAATACTACAAAAGAAATCTTTAAATGTAAAAGCAAACTTGAATAACTTGGGAGCTGAACCATGTAGATACATGGAAGGACTGGCTATGGTGAAAATACTTCTCTCCTGAATTGACTTATAAAGTCAGTGCAATCCCACTCAAAATTCCAGTAAAAATTTCATGTAATGAGACAGCTTCTAAAATTCAAATGAAAGAAATGGTCAACTCCAAGAAACATTGTTCCTTTTATTCTGGGGAGAAGTCTACTTTATCAGCACAGACAACAAAAAGCTTTTAAAGAACTTTTAAAGAAAAGCATGGTGGGTACATTCACCCTGCTAGACATCATGACTATGGACCCGTGATTTGAACTGGTGCAGGGATGTACCACGGAGCAGAGGAGAGACCTAGAGAAGACCCGTGTATATACACAACGCTTGGGATAGAGGTGGTGTTCAAATCATTTGGGAAAGAATAGACTCTTCTGTAGATAGAGATGCCAGTTGGCTCTCCATATGGAAAATTATAAAGTTGGATCTCTGTCTCAAATTGCATACCAGATTGTAAAAAAAGAAACTTTAAAACATTTAGAAGTAAACATGAAGAATATCTTTGTGAACTTGGGGTAGCGAAGAATTTCTTAAAGAGATAAATACCATAAGTCATAAAATTAAAAACAGATAATTTGTCTGAATTAAAACTAATACCTTTGACAAAGCATGTTACAAACACATTTGAAAGTCAAGTGATAGATGGGAAGAAGAGATATACGACACAAATAGCAAAACATTAGGGGTCAGAATACTGTACATGGTAAAATATAAGGCAATGTTTATTTTCCAGAAATGATTGCTCAGGAAAGAGGGCTTATCAGAATCTTTCAAGTTTCTGAAATATGTGAGCAAACTAAAACCACCCAGTCAGTGCTACGTGGGCATGTTTGTAGAAGACCCAGGTTGACATTGGTCAAAACAATACAACAAGCAAAAGGATATCAAGAAGGTTAATACAGATTATTTATTCCTGGAATGTGACCTCAAATTGCAAATATATTGCCATATATTGTTTTCACATTCGTAAATGTAGTAAAAGTATAAATGCTTGGACTGGAAGGGATAGATGCCTTGTTCCTATCGGTGACTGCCTCAGGGTTGGAAGGGAGGGGAACTGGACTGGGAGAATGTCTGTAGAATAAAAGAGTACAAAGTTTGGTTATGGAAAAAAAAACCTTGTAAAGATTTTTTCCATTGAATAATTTTAACTATTAAAAACACCTCAAAGATTATTTTTAAAATATTAAGATCGGTTAGTTTTTCAATGGGAAATTTAACTTAGGCACATTCAAGTTAGGACAGTTCAAGAAGGATAATAAATCAAAAGGCTAATTATAAAGGTGTGGAGGGGTGTAGGGAAGTACAAGGATCCCAGAGCTGGCGGGCTCGGAACTCTGCGGTCTGCAGGGTAACACAAGGGAAAGCAGAGGTCTCTGGATTGGAAGGACAGAGTTATGAGGAAGCAAGTGCTTGAGAGGAGCAATGACCTTCTGTCCAGTGATGCAGCCGAACTAAGGCCGTCTCTCAGAGAGGGAGCCAGAGGAGAACGCGCTCCAGCCTCCCTCTCCTCCTGACTTCTCTTCTGCAGCCAAGCCTCCCATCAGCGCTCTCCAGCAGGAAGCTGAGAATAAGGGATCCAGGGCGTGTGACCCCGACAGGTGAGCTTTCCAGGGCAGAGAGCAGGGTGGAAAAGCAAGTGGATTGGAAGGGCCAAATGATGATAATTGGCACAAGAAGCAACATAGTACATGATCATGTTGTGAAAATCATGAATGGTAAGTGGTATTTGGTAGTTCGGAGCAAAGTCTTGAGGGTGTTACTAAACACAGTTTTATAATGATTCATATTATAGAATAACATTTATATTAACCCCAAAGCTAGGCCATATATTGTTTTCATATTCATAAATGTAGTAAAAGTATAAAAGCTTGGACTGGAAGGGATAGATGCCACGTTCTTCACGGTAGCTGCCTCAGGGTAGGAGGGGAGGGGAACTGGACGGGAGAATGTCTGCAGAATAAAAGAGTACAAAGTCTGGGCCTGAAATGCCTGAATATTTGTTTGTTTACACTTGATCAGATTTAGATTCAGTTCCCTTTGTGTCCTGAAAGAATCTGAACACATTTCCAAGAATCTCAACTACAGTCAACAGGTTCTGCTGCTTGGAAGCCAATGTAAGTTTTTTGTTTTTGTGCTTAGTCACTCAGTTGTGTCCCAATTCTTTGTGACCCCATGGACTGTAGCCTGCCAGGCTCCTCTGTCCATGGGGAGTCTCCAGGCAAGAATACTGGAGTGGAGTGGAGTGCCTTCGTTACCATCTGAGCCACCAGGGAAGCCCCTTTTGTTTTCAGTGTTGTAATTTTCAGGGCAAGTTATAAAATTATTGACTAGTGCAATTGTAACACAGTTTATTTCTTCACTAGTCTATCGTTCAGTAGGAGGACTTTTATTTTTTGTAATTAAAAGTATTATCATTTACTTGGTTGTGTTGGATCTTAGTTGTGGCACTCGGGCTTAGTTGCTGTGTGGCATGTGGGACCTTAGTTCCCCAATCAAGGATAGAACACACATCTCCTATATTGGAAGGCAGATTCTTAGTTGCTGGACCACCAGGGAAGTCCCAGTAGAAAAACCTTTAAATGGAAGAAATTGAGCTCAGCTCAGGAAGCAGTGGGAAGGCAAATGCAGTCAGGCGTATGGCCGCTCGAAGAGCAGATTGTTTAAAACTGGTGAGTCGCCTTTTCCCCAGTTTAAGAAGTGACATGCTCCTAAGATGGAAATCGTGTACGCGAAGCGGATGAAAGACATGAACAACTTTCCAGTTCATGCTGTCAATTGTATTGTGACATCATCTTTTAAACTAAATATTTAACTTGTTTGTATTCAAATATAATTATCACACAAGCAGAAACCCAGCAAATCGATTTTAAAATGTCCACCACTGTTCATTCTGTGGGCTGCTCATTCTTGTCTCAGCTCCACATATACTCATTTCCATCTGTTAAACTGAACCACAGTGTTCTCTTCTAGATCAGCTCCTGAGACCCCAGCTTGAACTGAATCTTTCCATCTCTCCTGCTCCTTTATAATTGCCTGGAGCACCCACCATGTGTGAATTTCTTGTGCCCTACTCCACATCTTTTTAGATAGTTTTACTTTCTTATAAAGCTTTTACAAGTGAACCCCACCATCATTTCCCCCCATTTGAATCCTTCCTGATCTCCTCCCATACAAACTCCTGTTGTAATTATCACATTGCATTGGATATAGTCTATTTATACATACTGCCTTTCCTGCATTAATTACCAAAAATTGTGGCAACTGACCAGGAACGCCTTACATTATCATGGGGACAGAATTAATATACCATCTTCACTAATAGCCCACCAATTTCTATCTGCATTTCTTACTTCTCCTCTGAGGTGCTGCCTATTCAGCAGTCTATATGGATGTCTCTGAGCACCTCAAACTTAACATGTTGAAGACCAAACCAATAGTATCCCCCCCAGACCTGCTCATCCCTCTGTGTTTTCTGTTTAGTCAACAGCACCCTCTTCCACCAGGGGCTGCAAGCTGTGCTGTCATTCTTGAGACAGATCTTTCCTTATTTCTCACATCCAGTCTTCTTTCAGGATACCGCAATCTTGCTTTCTATACATCCCATAAATCTATATGAATTTAAGCCATGTCCATCGTTGGTCCTCTGGACCATTGCAATAGACAGTTTACTCACCTTTCTGAGCTTTCTCTTTTCATCTTTCGGCATCTTCTATATACTGTTGACCCTTTTTTTTTTTTTTTTTTTTCAAATTTCTCTTCCTTTGCCACTTCCTTAGAGAAGTTTTTCCTGACCTTCCCGAATTGGTCAACCCCTTCTGTTCCTAATTATCAGAAAGCTCAGTCCTTCTTCGCACATAGCACATAGTTTTAATATCATATTAATTTGATTCAAGTGTTTTTTTCCACTACACCTACACTGTCCATTACAGCAGCATCTAGCCATAAATGGCTATTTTAACTTCAAGTAAAATTAAATGAAATTTAAAATTCAGTTTCCTAGTCACCTAGCTATATTTCAAGTGCTCAAGAGCCACCATTTTGGGCACTGACGGCTATCATGTTGGGCAATGCAGAGTAAAGAATATTTCCATCACTGCAGGAAGTTTGGTAAAATAACACACACCAGGCTGGAAGCTCTTCAAGGGCAGACTCTGGTTCTTTTCTAGTCTTTCCTGTTAAACTTTGTGTCTTTTCATTGCATTCCCAGGGCCTAGCAACATGTCTGGCCCACAGAAGGCTGTCCAAAACTTTCATTAAGCAAATGAAAAAATGAGTTAATGAATAAGCACCTCAGAGCCTTGTGGGGATAAAATGGAACAGTCCAGAATGTCCCAAATTGTGAGACTTTTCCCAGAGCCTGATATTTGTGAACCATTAATCTCCGAGGTCTCAGCACATCATGCTGTTTTCCTCTTCCCTCAGTGACATGCCTGCACAAAACTTTGTTTGGCCGTCTCAAAGCTAGACTTGAAAAAACTCAGTCTGGAGATCCTTCATGAACATTTTGTAAGAGAAGATTCTTTATGGAAATTAAGAAGTACCCTAGTGAGGCTGTGTACGTGCTAGCAGATGTTGATCAATTTGATGCAGTGAATAATTGTCATGTCTGGGATGTGTTCTTTGGCCTAAAGGAATATGGCAAATGACGTGATAGATCGTGTTTCTCACTTTAGTTTAATTTTACTTTCAGTGGAGAGTTAGTGAAGTACAGGATGGTCTAAAAAAACAATAAGGACAGACTCTGGTTTCAGAAACGCATGTTAAAAGCTGAAAGCATCACAAAGGTTTCTTGTGCTTTAATTGAGAGAGAAGCAAATTATGACCCATGGGCCAAATCTATTGTGCCTGTTTTTGTGAATAAAGATTTATTGAAATGGAACCACACCCATTCATTTATTCACCCACTGCTGCTTTACCCTACAATGGCAGAGTTGAGTAGTTGGGGCAGAGACTGTGCCGCCTACAAAATCTACAAGAAATCTTTTCTACCTGGCCGTTTACAGAAAGAATTTGCCTGCCTCTGCTTCATTTATCTATTTATTTTTAAGACTGATCTCTTTCTTTATCCATCTGTTCTTGGCTGTGCTGGGTCTCTGTTGCTGTGGGCGAGCCTTCTCTAGTGGTGAATGGGAGCCACTCTCTGTTGCAGTGCGTGGCCCTCCCATCGCGGAGGCTCCTCTTGTTGTGGAACATGGGCTCTAGGCCCGCAGGCTTCAGCAGTTGTGGCACATGGGCTTCCTTGTCCCACGGCATGTGGAATCCTCCCAGACCAGGGATCGAAACCCAGCCCCCTGCATTGGCAGCCGGATTCCTAACCACTGGACCACCAGGGAAGCCTGCCTGCTTTAACTGCTACAGGATCAAATGCTACTTGGTTTGTTTGAGCACAGTTGACAAAATGGTTATTCTGGTCAGTTGCTTTATTTACTGACCACCCTCTTTCCCCCTGTCCCTAATACCAGGGAAGCCCATCTTTTTGAGGCAGCTAGGTGAGATTCAGGCTATAGAGCTGAAATTGTGAACAACAGGATTGAGGTAAAATGCCCTTTGCTGGCTCAGATGATAAAGAATCTGCCTGCATACTGTTTACGATAGCTAGGACATGGAAGCAACCTAGATGTCCACTGGCACACGAATGGATAAGAAAACTGTGGTACATACACACGATGGAATATTACTCAGCTATAAAAAAGAACACATTTGAGTCAGTTGTAATGAAGTAGATGAAACTAGAGCCTATTAATAGTAGAGTGAAGTAAGTCAAAAAGAAAAACACCAATATAGTATATTAACACACATATATATATGCCTACAAAAGTCCATCTAGTCAAAGCTATGGTTTTTCCAGTAGTCATGTATGGATGTGAGAGTTGGACTATAAAGAAAGCTGAGTGCTGAAGAATTGATGCTTTTGAACTGTGGTGTTTCAGAAGTCTCTTGAGAGTCCCTTGGACTGCAAGGAGATCCAACCAGTCCATCCTAAAGATCAGTCCTGAGTGTTCATTGGTAGGACTGATTTTGAAGCTGAAACTCCAATACTTTGGCTACCTGAGGCAAAGAACTGACTCCTTGGAAAAGACCCTGATGCTGGGAAAGATTGAAGGCGGGAGGAGAGTAAATATGAGTTGGAATAAACTTTGGGAGTTGGTGATGGACAGTGAGGCCCGGTGTGCTGCAGTCCATGGGGCTGCAAAGAGTCGGACGCGACTGAGCAACTGAACTGAGCTGATGGAATTTAGAAAGATGGTAATTACAACCCCATATGCAAGACAGCAAAAGAGACACGGATGTGAAGAACAGCCTTTTGGACTCGTGGGAGAAGGCAAGGGTAGGATGATTTGAGAGAATAGCATTAAATCATATATATTAACATATGTGAAATAGATGACAAGTCCAAGATTGATGCATGAAACAGGGCACTCAAAGCCAGTACACTGGGACATGCCAAAGGGATGGGATGGGGAGGGAGGTGGAAGGGGGGGGTTCAGAATGGGAAGGACACATATACATCCACGGCTGATTCATGTCAGTGTATGGCAAAAACCACCACAATATTGTTAAGTGATTAGTCTCCAATTAAAATAAATAATTCAAAAAACATAGAAACAAAGAAAGAAAGAAAGAAAGAAAAAAAAGAATCTGCCTTCAATGCAGGAGAGCCATGCTCAATCCCTGGGTGAAGAGGATTCCCTGGAGAAGGGAATGGCAGCCCATTCCAGTATTCTTGCCTGGAGAATTCTGTGGACAGAGGGACCTGGTGGGCTACAGTCTATGGGGTCCCAAAGAGTTGGATGTGGTTTCAAAATGCCCTTTGCCATGCTGTGTGCATTGAGGATCTTCAAGTGTTCATGCCAGAAAAGAGGAAGGTTGGCCTGAAAAGAGAAAGCAGGTCAGGAAACATGTATAGACCAGAGATGAGGCCAGAGAACCAAGAGGGAGATAAGGGACTCTGGAGGTGAGGCTGTGAAAGAATGTAGGGCCTCAAAGACACATGGACTCTGCACATTCAAAAGGCCAAAGGCCTTTATAACAGGAGGATTGTTGAGAAACTGAACCCGACAGCTATGCCATTAGAGGGAGAAATAAGGCAGCACAATCTATGGAGCTTCCAGGGAAGCCTGGTCAGGAGGCAAGTGGTTATAAAGAGGTTGGATGTGAACTCAAACTGAGGGCCAACAGGGGTAGATGCAAGCAGAATCTACTAGAGAGAGGGTGGCAGAGAGAGCAGGAAAGCTGCTGACTGGAGGCTCTCTGACTTGATGTGCTTTCCAAAAGAGGTTCTGTGTAAAGTCAGTGAGCAACATTGGCAGATGTGAAAGAGACAATGAGATTTAAATTTTTAAAATTTTCTGACTGATATGTGTATGTTTAATATTTCAGTTCAGTTCAGTTGCTCAGTTGTGTCTGACTCTTTGCGACCCCATGAACTGCAGCACGCCAGGCCTCGCTGTCCATCACCAATTCCCAGAGTCCACCCAAACCCATGTCCATTGAGTCAGTGATGCCATCCAGCCATCTCATCCTCTGTCATCCTCTTCTCCTGCCCTCAATCTTTCCCATAATCAGGGTCTTTTCAAATGAGTCAGCTCTTCACCTCAGGTGGCCAAAGTATTAGAGTTTCAGTTTCAACATCAGTCTTTCCAATGAACACCCAGGACTGATCNTTGAGTCGGTGATGCCATCCAGCCATCTCATCCTCTGTCGTCCTCTTCTCCTCCTGCCCTCAATCTTTCCCATAATCAGGGTCTTTTCAAATGAGTCAGCTCTTCACCTCAGGTGGCCAAAGTATTAGAGTTTCAGTTTCAACATCAGTCTTTCCAATGAACACCCAGGACTGATCCCCTTTTGGATGGACTGGTTGGATCTCCTTGTAGTCCAAGGGACTCTCAAGAGTCTTCTCCAACACCACAGTTCAAAGGCATCAATTCTTCGGCACTCAGCTTTCTTTATAGTCCAACTCTCACATCCATATGTGACCACTGGAAAAACCATAGCCTTGACTAGATGGATCATTGTTGACAAAGTCATCTCTCTGCTTTTTAATATGCTGTCTAGGTTGGTCATAACTTTCCTTCCAAGGAGTAAGCGTCTTTTAACTTCATGGTTGCAGTCACCATCTGCAGTGATTTTGGAGCCCACAAAAATAAAGTCAGCCACTGTTTCCACTGTTTCCCCATGGGGCCCACAAAAAATACAAATGATAGGCCGTGTCGCATAAACTTGGAAGTCAGGCTCTTTTGTTTAGGTTTTTGGCTCAGCCATGTCCTAGCTGTGTGACTTTGGGGAAGTTACTTAACCTCTCTGTGTCCTGACCTGCTTACCTATAAAATGAAGATACTACTGCTACTACTTCTTAAGGTTGTTTTAAGGATGAAATAAGCTTACATTTGTGAAGTGTTCACAACTGTGTCTGAGGCACAGTGAGTGCTACAGAAGTTTATTAAATACTAGTGGCCTCTTTCCCACCCTTTTAGTTGGCCTGGCTGGAAAAACTAGACACAAACATTGGATATGACTTTAAAATGTCAATTCATATAGAAACCTGTCTCCATTGGACTATATAAATGCTTTGAAGAATTTGTGTCCTTTAATTAGGTGGCTCTTTTGTGTCCTGGATGTGTATCCATGTTTACAAAATTGCTTTTGCCCTTTGAACAGATTATAAAATAGAGTGTCTGTGTAAAAGTGTTATTTCATTAATCCCAATTCCTGCCTTGCAAAAATACATAATATTGGGCAGAAAAGGAAGTGAAAGGACTGGTGAAGGTGAGGGAAACACAACTTAGGCAGGAGTGTTTGTTTTAAAATCATAGTAAAATACATATAGCATAAACATTGTCATTGTCACCATTTTAATACAACAGTCCTGTAGTTATAAATACATTCACATTTGTTGCATCTATATGAGATGATGAATATTCACTAAACTTGCTGTGATAATCATTTCATGATGTATGTAAATGAAATCATGCTGTACAGCCTTAAACTTATATAATGTGGTATGTCAGTTATACCTCAATAAAACTGGAAGGAAAGAAAAGATCTACTCTAAGCAAAAGAAATTGGTGAAAGCAATATTAATAATATATATGACTTAACTCAGTATATTCAAAACATTATCATTTTAACATGTAATAGATATAAGCAGTTATTTATGCAGTAGTTTATATCCTTCTTTTTTTTATGGCTTTGTAATCCAGAATGCATTTTTCACTTATAACACATCTCAATTTAAATGCTATATTTTCATCAGAAATCATTGATCTGAAATTGTATTTCATAGAATTTATAGTTGAAAATGTGTGTTGTAGTCCATGGGGTTGCAAAGAGTCAGACACAACCGAGCTACTGAACTATAACAAATATTTGAAAAAGTAGATTCACATACCCAGTTTCTTCCAGACATGCTTAAAAGTCGTCTGGTAATTGAATCAAGTATCAACCTTAAATTTTAGTTAAAATTAGATTGAAAAGCCAGTTGCTACTCATAACCCAAGTCTAGTCATGAGCAAGTGTCCAAAGGACATTTTACAAAATACTTGACCAGCATTCTTTAAAACTGCCAAGACCATCAAAAACAAGGAAAATCTGAGAAACTGCTACAGACCAAAGGAAGCGAGGGAAACTTAGCATTTAAGTGTAATGCAGTGTCCTTTTTTTGGATCCTGCAACAGGAAAGGGCATTCAAGGAAAAACTGGAGAGATGTGGATAAAGTCTAAAGTCTGGAGTTTAGTTAATGGTATTATACCAACGTCAATGTCTCAGTTTTGACAAATGTAGTGATTATATTGGGCTTCCCAGGTGGTGCAGCAATAAAAGAATCTGCCAGCCAATGCAGGAGATATGGGTTTGATCCCTGGGTCAGGAAGATCTCCTGGAGAAGGAAATGGCCACCCACTCCAGTATTCTTGCCTGGAAAATTCCATGGACAGAGGAGCCTGGAAAGCTCTAATCCATGGGGTTGCAGAGTCAAACACACCTGAGCAGGCACACAGTGATTATATAGGTTGATAACAGTAGGGGAACTCTCTATACCATGATTGCAACTTTTCTGTAAATATTGTTATTCCAAAATAGAAAACTTTAAAGTTAAATACATAACTACATCACGTTGTTGTACAGCCAAACTCCAGAACTCTTTATATCTTGCAAAACTGGAACTCCACACTCACAACACTCTCCATTCTCTCCTTCCTCATCGCCCTTGGCAACCACCATTCTACTGTACTTTCTTTTGCAGAGTTTCACTCCTCTCGATAGGAGCCTGGCGTGCTATAGTCCACGGGGTCGCAAGAGGCAGACATGACTTGGCGACTACACCACCACCACCACAGATACCTCATACAAATGCAATCATACAGTGTTTGTCTTATAGTGACTGGCTTTGCTAAGTCGCTTCAGTCGTGTCCGACTCTCTGCGACCCCATAGATGGCAGCCCTCCAGGCTCCCCCGTCCCTGGGATTCTCCAGGCAAGAACACTGGAGTGGGCTGCCATTTCCTTCTCCAATGCAGGAAAGTGAAAAGTGAAAGTGAAGTCGCTCAGTCGTGTCCGACTCTTCACGACCCCATGGACCGCAGCCCACCAGCCTCCTCCGTCCATGGGATTTTCCAGGCAAGAGTACTGGAGTGGGGTGCCATTGCCTTCTCTCCACACAGTATCCTCTAGTTTCATCCATGTTGCAGCATGTGTCATGTTAGAATCACCTTTTTTTTAAGCTGAAAAATATTCCATTGTGTGTTTATACTCCATTTCATTTATCCATCCATCAGGTGATGGACACTGAGTTGCTTCTTTTTTTAGCTATTGTGAATATGCTGCCATAAACATGAGTGTGCAACACGCAAATGGCTCTATGAAAGTCTATGCTTTTGCTCACTGACCTCCTTGTTCCCGGGGATATTAAGATAAGCTTGAGTTCTGAACCAGGTAGACCTGGGTTACAAACCCATTTTACCCCTTACCAGCTGTGCATTTTGAGATGAGTTTTTAATACTTAAGCCCTATGATCTTGTTTAGTTCTCTGTGATAAAAGAACGGGGATACTTAAACACAAAGTTGTTTTAGGAGTTAAATAAGACCTTGCAAAATGTTGAATACATTGTAAGAATTCAATAAATTCGTTTCTCCCTTGCCCTTCAAATGTAACATCTCTTCTGTGATCATTTCTGTGTATCTCCTTCCTTTATTACCAGGAGAAACACAAAGATTATCCATGAAGCCTGAGGTTGGATTATACTAACATTAAACAAAAAATTTCCCCCAGGGTTCCAATAGGGTTGGTCAAACCTTGTTTAACTAAACAAATATTGCTCAGAGATTCAGGGTTCTTTGAAAGAGCATTGCCATATCCAAGATGACTTATAATCCAATTTTTAACTTGCCTTTTTAAAAGCAGGAACTAGTATTTTTTTTCAAAAGCAGTTTCAGATACTTGAATTCAGTTCAACACAAACTTTGAGGGAGTGCCAATTTTGACCCACATATGTTCTGTGATGCTTTACTCAATTAGGCCCACTTGTTTAACCTTGATCTGGTAAAGAAAACAGGACCTTTACTTGTTTATGTTGGCTGCAAATATTTGATTTCATTTCCCTTGGGGAGTGTCATTGAGATAAATACCTTTTTTGTGGTACGTTCAAAGAATATCATAGTATAGTGCCTATACCAATAATGGTCTGTTTATTTAAGCTCAGTTCACTGGTATAAATATCACTTTAAAATGTCAGCAAAAATATATCTCTAAATATTTGGAAAAGTATACAGAGAGAATTTGTGATTTTAGATCTTGGCAAAAACCTATAAAGAAATAAGGTGCCAGATTTGCTTTATTGGAAAAATTAAGTTTAACTATTATTTTGTTTTGAGAGAAAAAAACAGGAGTGACTTGAACTTTGGGGAAGAAAAAATTATATAAGTAAAAGGAATTTTGGTAGAGGTGACATAAAAATGGGCAGATAGAAACAATGCTTGTTCTTAAAATTCCCCGAGCCAAAGAGTGCAAAACAGCATTTCAATTTCATGATTCACTCTGACACTAGCTGGTACTGAAATGAATAGATATAAATGAGTTTATTTTCAAGTTCTGACAAATACTACATCAGAACATAGAATTATATTTATAAATTGTTTTCCTTTTGCAAAAACAACCCTCCTCCCCCAAATACAGATCATGGTTATCGCTGGAAATTCTTTTCCATTGTGTTTGAATATTTAGTGTACATGAGTGCAGAGCAAACTGGGGAACCGAAGAAGTGTGAAGATCCTTGGGGGTTTCAGTGTCATCTAATGAGAGGATTTCAGTCTTACTCTTAGGAATGAAAACAGGGCTAAGTAAGTAGCAGATGGTCCCCCATTCGCTGAGTTATGTGTAGTGTTGAAACAAGAAGATGTTGTAGCGTCATTGAGTGTGTAGTCACTGGAGTAGAGTCCACCACCTGCCTGACTCAGTGGGCTTTGAAACCAGGGAGTAGTAGCTGAGGGTGTTTATCCCAGTCCTCTGGTGCCGATTTTCAGAAGCCATGTTGCCAAGCATTGGAGGTGAGACCACTAGCAGAGGACTGGCAGCACTGCAATCCCTTTGTTGGAAGGAAGTTCCAAGTATTAGATCTATACTTGCTTAGGTCCCAGGCAGGATTACAAAGTCATGCATGTGTCCCACCAGTTTCCTCTGTCCCTGGGATTCTCCAGGCAAGAATACTGGAGTGGGTTGCCATGGGATCTCCAGGGGATCTTCCTGACCCAGGGGTTGAAACTGGGACTCTTAAGTCACCTTGATTAAAAGAAGGGACTATTACAAAGTCACTGTCCCTTCATTTACTCAAAATAAATGTTTTGAATGATTATTGTTTGCTGAGTATCATCTAAGACCTGGTTTCCAAAGATTAGTAAATACATTATTCTTGTCCTCAAGAAACTCACCTCAGGATGATTTCCCTGTTCAATGGTATGTGCAATGTGTTTTCATTATTTATTTTTGCTGCTGTTCAATCACTAAGTTGTGTCCAACTCTTTGGACTGTAGCCTGCCAGGCTCTTCTGTCTGTGGAATTTTCCAGGCCAAGTACTGAGGTGGATTGCCATTTCTTCCTCCAGGGGATCTTCCCAACCCAGAGATCAAACCTACATCTTGCCTCCTGCTTTGGCAGGTGGAGTCTTTATCTCTGAACCACCATGGGCTTCCCTTCTTATCATTTATAGGTAGAAACCAAAGTCAAAAGACCCACAGTTACTATGAAGTGGAAATTGAGGGGAGGGAAAGGAGAAGTTCAAGTTAGTGTGGGCTGCTACCATGAAGAGTGAGTCAGGATGAAGCACAGGATAGTGAGGAGTTAGCGGAACTCCAAGGAGGGAACTTAGGAATGAAAGAGGAAGGTGTCAGCGGAGCCAGAGGAGGACCTCAGAACACAGCTTATGGTTAGTCTCAAGGATGCAGAGTGCAACTAACTGTATGGTATTGAGACAATCACACCTGTGAGAACTGAACAGAACCTTATCTGTCATCTAAGCAACTTACTCTTCTTTCAGCTCAACAAAGTGGAGCTAGAGGGGTGGCCTGACTTGCTTTAGTTAAAAAGAGAAGTAAAGAAAGAAGCACTTTTTCTTGGTTGCAGAAATACACTGAAAACATCCATATTGTATAGAATTAAAGAAGTCCATATGTTGGTGGCCTCAGAGATCTTTCCAAGATCGCATTGTGCTAAACCCACCCTACGCTTTTCAGAGATCTTGTCTGAATGATCTCCTGAGCATTTGACTCTGATCACTCTCTCCTGTTTGAAACTTCAGGCTCCTCTGGTGACACTGATTTTCCTCGCCCTCTGGCCAGTCTCTCTCACTCTCCTTTCCAGGTTCTCTTACTTTGCTGATCCTCTGCATCCTGCTTCCTGGGGTTCTGTCCACCCTTTCTGCTTTTAAACAGCCGTCACGCTCTTTCTGAGCAATTGAATCTACTTTCTGTCTGGAAGTTGATAATTTCTAAACATACGTCTTAAGCAAAATTCTGTCTCCTGGATTCCAGGCGTTTCATTCTAATAGCCTTCTACACACGTCTGCCTGAATGCTCTTTATTAGTTTCAAACTCATTCATTAAATATAAAACTGAAGGTATCCTCACAAATTTGATCCTTGTGTTGGGAAGATCCCCTGGAGAAGGGAATGGCCACCCTTCTCCAGTACACTTGCCTGGAGAAACCCAGGGACAGAGGAGCTTAGTGGGCTACAGTCTATGGAGTTGCAAAAGAGTCAGATATGACTTAGCGACTACACAACAACAACTCTGACCAAAAAGATTCGTATTGCCTGGGTGCTGTTAGAAGTGCAGAATCTAGGCCCCACCTCTGACCTAATGAAACAACATTTGCTTTCTACCAATATTCCCATGGGAAATAGATGGGGAAACAGTGTAAACAGTGTCAGATTTTATTTTGGGAGGGGCTCCAAAATCACTGCAGATGGTGACTGCAGCCATGAAATTAAAAGACGCTTACTCCTTGGAAGGAAAGTTATGACCAACCTAGATAGCATATTGAAAAGCAGAGACATTACTTTGCCAACAAAGGTCCATCTAGTCAAGGCTCTGGTTTTTCCAGTGGTCATGTATAGATGTGAGAGTTGGACTGTGAAGAAAGCTGAGCACCAAAGAATTGATGCTTTTGAACTGTGGTGTTGGAGAAGACTCTTGAGAGTCTCTTGGACTGCAAGGAGATCTAACCAGTCCATTCTAAAGGAGATCAGTCCTGGGTGTTCTTTGGAAGGAATGATGCTAAAGCTGAAACTCCAGTACTTTGGCCACCTCATGTGAAGAGTTGACTCACTGGAAAAGACCCTGATGCTGGGAGGGATTGGGGGCAGGAGGAGAAGGGGACGACCGAGGATGAGATGGCTGGATGGCATCACCGACTCGACGGACGTGAGTCTGAGTGAACTCTGGGAGATGGCGATGGACAGGGAGACCTGGTGTGCTGCGATTCATGGGATTGCAAAGAGTTGGACACGACTGAGCAACTGAACTGAACTGAACTGAATATTCCCAGGGTATTTCTGTGCGCATTTAAGTTTGTGAAGCCCTGGGCTACAAGACTTAGAGCAATGACTCTCAAGGGTGGGAGAGGAGGGGAGCAGTTTTGTTCGTGAAGACACATTTGACAATATCTGGTGGGATTTGGTGGTTGCTACTGGTATCTCATAGATAGAGGCCAGGGCTGCTGCCAAACAACCTACAAGGCATGGGACAGTCTCCTAGAACAAAGAATGACCTAGCCCCAAATGTCAGAGGTTGAAAGACCTAAATTTATATTTAAAAAAAAAAGAAAGAAAGACCTTGACACGGAGAAAAAAGTTTTGCCCAATTCCGTATAGGCATTGCTGGTTGTAAAAATGTTAAAAACCCACTAAATTCTGAGTAGGTATTTCCTCTGGAAAGAAAAGGAAGAGAGCAAGGTTAGGGAACAAACATTTAATATTTTACCTAAAATAAGCTACAATTATAAGGCTAAATAGCTTTGCCAAATTATACCAATTAGCTAAACCTCTAGTAGTTTAAAGAAGCATAAGAATAGATAACAAAAACTAAGATTGAAAGATTAAAAAATAAAAACGTGTTTTTGGAAGGGATAATGATTAAAATAAACTCAGAGCCTTATGTAATTGTGGGTGGGCACATAAACAATTTTTGGTTTTGGCCAGTTCACAAAGACCTGCCTTGATTCTGTCTGATATCAGAGAAGTGTTGAAAACGTTGTCTCCTCTCACTTCCTGGATATGCCCTACTTTTGTGGTGCCATGTAAACAAGCTAACTGGCACTTTCAAGGGGAGCTGTAATATGAAGACTGCACGTGATGGAAATTCTGTGTTCCCTTGCTAATCCGTTCCTTTTCTACCTGACCTTAACATGTTTTAGTTTGTCATGACTTCATCCTCTTAACACCTTATGTTCTTTCCCTAAGCAATTGCATGCATTTTCACATTCAGATCTCAAGTGCAGAGAGCTCTAGACTTAAAATAGCCAACTGCTCATTCAACATCCCACTGGAAGTCCTATGTGCAATTCAGAACTGTGCTTAGTTGCTCAGTCATGTGCGATTCTTTGCCACTCCATGCACTGTGGCCCACCAGGCTCCTCTGTCCATGGGGATTCTCCAGGCAAGAATATTGGAGTGGGTTGCCGTGCCCTCCTCCATGGGATCTTCCCAACCCAGGGATCGAACTCAGGACTCCTGCATTGCAGGTGGATTCTTTACCACCTGAGCCACCAGGGAAGCCCAAGAATACTGGAGTGGGTAACCTATCCCTTCTCCAGGGGGTCTTTCTGACCCAGGAATCAAACCAGGGTCTCCCACATTGCAGGTGGATTCTTTACCAGCTGAACAGGGGCAATTCAGAGTCCAAGTCTAATTCATTCTCTTTCCACCCACCTCCCCAAAACATACTCCTTCTGTGTATGGATAAACCGGATACGGTAACACCATCCAGCCAACAGCATGTATAGAAACCTGGGAATCATTTTTGACATCTCCCTCTCCCTTATCCTTCACATCCAGTCTAGCTCTAAGTTTTATTGACTCCCCTTTATAAATATATCTCAAGTATATTGGCATTTCTACAACTTCGTTACTACTCTGGTCTTGTCCTGGCCTCTGCACCCTCACTGGTCTTCTTATGTATTTCAGCATCCATTCCCTCTACTCCCTCATCCGCATTTGATCAACCTCCACTCACTAAGCCATTTTCCATTCAGTATCCGAGTGATCTCTCCAGAATGCAAATCTGTACATATCACCTCTGTTGAAAACATTGCCTTAGTTCCCCCATTGCTGTTGGGGTCCATCCTGGGATCCTCCACAAGTTCTATGGGACTTGGTCTCTTTCCACCGTGGAAGCCTCATCTCATTGCAGTCATCATCTCTTTTCACTCTTCTCTAATCCAGCTTCCAGGCACATTGCCTCCCCTTCAATTCCTCAAATGCATCAGTCTCTTTCCCAGTTCATAGCTTTGTCACATTCTGCTCACTTTGCTGTTAAACTGACCCCAGCCATCATTTCCCAATTCCTGCACCTAAGGGATGCCTTCTCTTTCTTTAGTTCTCGGTTCAAATATTACGTTCTTAGGAAACTGCCTTAGAAGAGATTATTCCTAATACCCAACTCTGTAGCTGTTGATAGCATTTAACCAGAAAGTAGTTAAATACTTAGTTGCATAATTGTCTGCTTGCCCCACTAGACTGTAAATTTCATAAGCATTTCTTTAGTTCTCGGTTCAAATATTACGTTCTTAGGAAACTGCCTTAGAAGAGATTATTCCTAATACCCAACTCTGTAGCTGTTGATAGCATTTAACCAGAAAGTAGTTAAATACTTAGTTGCATAATTGTCTGCTTGCCCCACTAGACTGTAAATTTCATAAGCAAAGGACAGTGCTTGCTGTTCTCTGCTGCTTTCCCAGGACTAACCCTGTGCACCCCAAGTAGTGACTGAGGAAAAGGCTGGGCCTCTAGAGTGGCTACAGAGAAGGAGCTATAAGATACTACACAATTGGAGTTCAGTTATTTGTATTACTTCAGAAAACTTCAGTTCAGTTCAGTTCAGTAGGTCAGTTACGTCTGACTCTTTTGCAACCTCATGAACCGCAGCACGACAGGCCTCCCTGTCCATCACCAACTCCCAGAGTTCGACCAAACCCATGTCCATTGACTCAGTGATGCCATCCAGCCATCTCATCCTCTGTTGTCCCCTTCTCCTCCTGCCCTCAATCTTTCCCATAATCAGGGTCTTTTCAAATGAGTCAGCTCTTTGCATCAGGTGGCCAAAGTATTGGAGTTTCAGCTTCAACATTAGTCCTTCCAATGAACACTCAGCACTGATCTCCTTTAGGATGGACTGGTTGAATATCCTTGCAGTCCAAGGGACCCTCAAGAGTCTTCTCCAACACCACAGTTGAAAAGCATCAATTCTTTGGCACTCATCTTTCTTTATATTCCAACTCTATTTCCATACATGACTACTGGAAAAATATAGCCTTGACTAGACAGACCTTTGCTGACAAAGTAATGTCTCTGCTTTTTAATATGCTGTCTAAATTGGTCATAACTTTCCTTCCAATGAGTAAGTGTCTTTTAATTACATGGCTATAATCATTATCTACAGTGATTTTGGAGCCCAGAAAAATAAAGTCAGCCACTGTTTCCACTGTTTCCCCATCTATTTGCCAAGAAGTGATGGAATCAGATGCCATGATCTTCATTTTCTGAATGTTGAGCTTTAAGCCAACTTTTTCACTCTCCACTTTCACTTTCATCAAGAGG
>SJYX01000173.1:0-24277 GCA_006410675.1 Oreotragus oreotragus
CTGACTCATTGGAAAAGACCCTGATGCTGGGAAAGATTGAAGGCAGGAGGAGAAAGGGACGACAGAGGAGGAGATGGTTGGATGGCATCACTGACTCGATGCACAGGAATTTGAGTAAGCTCCGGGAGTTGGTGATGGACAGGGAAGCCTGATGTGCTGCAGTCCATGAGGTCGCAAAGAGTCGGACTGAACTGACCGACTTCTTGCTCCTCTTTCTGCTTGGAATGTAGTATCTGGAATTTCACAGCCACCTTGGACTTCCAAGATGAATGCCATGTAGAAATATAAGATTCAGGGTTTCTGTCTATTTGGGAGCTGACATGGCGGTATATATCACCTATGTATTTAGGATCTTCCATCAGTATCCATGGGGTGCTGGTGCCAACACCTCACAGATACCAAAATCTGTGGATGCTCAATGCCCATATCTACAAGGATGCTCAGTTGGTTGAATACAATGATGCAAAACCCGTGTGGATACGAAAGGCTGACTTTATTTTCCTTGTCTATATCGGAAGTAAATTTCTGACTTGTTTAAGCTACATATTTGAGGTTCCTGTTATATGCAGACAAACCTGATCATACCCAATAGGTGTGATTTAACTTTCCCATGACTCTAATGAGGAACCGTCGATTCCTACTTCACTTGTCTCTTCTCTTCTCCCAACTCTAACTCCCTCCTCTACTTATTACCAGCATTTAAGAGGACATTCTCAGACTGGAAGTGCCCGCCCTAAAATCACATGCACAGATTGGTCTGGCTGGAAAATGTAATTGCAGCTATTTCTACTTCTTCCTTTGTTCTCCTTGGAACGCAAGAGTTTTCAGAGGCCCAGGGACTTTTCACAGCAGTGCTCACAGTAGGTGTGGGATGGGCTGGACAGTACAGGGCAGCTGTTTTGCACACATGAGCCACTAACTTTTATAATCTAGCCTGCAGCACAGAATGCATTGCACAGGGTTAGAGCAGTGGGCCCCAACCTTTTTGGCACCAGGGACTGGTTTCATGGAAGACAATTTTTCCACAAGACTGGGGTCAGGGTGGGGATGATTTCAAGATGATTCTCATTGAGAGCCTGCAGTCAGGATCCCTCACATGTGCAGTTCACAGTAGGGTTTCCTCTCCTATGAGATTCTAATGCTGCTGCTGACCTAACAGGAGGCAGAGCTCAGCGGCAATGCCAGCAACGGGGAGTGACTGTAAATACAGATGAAGCCTTGCTCACTGTGTGCTGCTCACCTCCAGCTGTGTGGCCCAGTTCCTAATTGGCATGGACCACTCCCTGGTCTGTGAACTGGCGGGTGGGGACTTGTGGGTTAGAGTCCCTTGAGACAGGAACATAGCTTCTTTTCCACGATGTCTACAGGAGTAGATTCTTTCCTGCCAGCAACTCTTTGCTGGGTGTGTCATGGACCAGTGAAGAAGAAATCTGCCTTTAAGCCTTCACTGAGGGGCTGGGGCCTCTTAATTCCTTCCTGCAACTTTTTGTGGGTTTGCTAATGTCAAGGAAAATAGAGGTCACATTCAGGCAAAGGTAAATTAAAGGAGTGATCCACTGAGAAGAAAATAAAACCTTGAAGGACCATTATGGACATAAATTGGGAAGCTGGAGTGGGTTACTCCAAAGAGAAGTGCAGAAATACAACCGCAGAGAAACAAGATAACCTGCTACCTTTCTCTGCCACACACCTCTAGTCAAAGGACGATGCTGTTACGTGTATACTGTGCCCTGCCGCTATCACCCTAAGCCACTGTCAAGATGCTGGGTGTTGAGGCCTTACATAAATGCCCCTGCTCAGCAACCCAACACCTGCCAGCATGCTCTATTTCCCTTCTAGGCACCAGAGCATTTGGCATGCTTGTAGAGAGTAATTTCAAGGTAGATTGTAATTGCTGGTAATAAACACACTACATTGAGTACAAGCTGGACTAGGAAAGAGGGTCGTAACAAGAGATCTGTGATGATCATGGTTTGTAAGTTGATCTTGAATATCCTAACAAGATAAAGCTTTTATTAAAATTATGAATCAAATCTCATTCTTTCTCATATGAAAAAAAAAAACTGGGAAGGATTATTTCAGGTGTACTTGGCATAGGTTCTTCACTTTAGGAGGAGTATGTGTGTTAGGAGGAGGGTGTGTGTATATAAATACACATACATGTATGTATATGTGTGTACATGTATGTATATGTGTGTACATGTATATATGCGTGTGTCATATACATTATATATGATATATAACATAATATCATTATATATTACTATATATATTGATAATGATATTATATAACAATATCATTATATATTATCTGTTATATAGAGAGTATATATACCTTCCCTGGTGGCTCAGTGGTAAAGAATCCTCCTGCAATGCAGGAGACACAGATTCGATCCCTGGATCGGGAAGATCCCCTGGAGAAGGAAATGGTAATCCAGTCCAGTTTTTTTGCCTGGGAAATACCAGGGAGAGTGGAGCCTGGTGGGCTATAGTCCATAGGGTCACGAAAGAGTCAGATATGACTGAGTGTCTAAACAGCAGCAATTGTGTGTGTATGTATAATAGGCATTTTGAGGCAACTTTAAGAGCTTGGAATGGGTCCAGAGAAGAGCACATGCATTTATCAATAGGTAGGAAAATCGGGCCTTTAACGAAAGGTTAGAGGAGTTGGATGCATTTAATCTGGAGTAGAGGCGATGTAATCATGATTAAAGAATTGTTATTAAGGAAGACAATGACCAATGTTCTCTCTCCCCGTTGAAGACATAAATAATAGGAATTGTGTAAACCTGAGGAGAAGAAAGGGGTTTAGATTAAATATTGCGAAACATTTCTTTAAAGTGAGCATCATTAAAGAAAAAAATGTCACAAACTATAACCAGTTATTGAGGAAGGCTGGGGAATCTGTGTCACATGGTATTAGTGTCGTGGGCACAGCACAGGCTCTGAATTCAGAACTGATTTTGAACCTTAGTTCTTGCCTTAGTGTAACATGAGTAAAATTGTCTTTAAAATCCTTCACTTTGTAGGATTTTCAGGGATTATGGAACAGTTAGCATTTGGACAAGCAGTTAGGTGATAAAGGTGATAAATAAACATGATTTCCCCCCCTTAGCTTCCAAACTATTGTTTGAGATTTTACAGCACAAGGGCCCGACAGTATATTCTTGTCAGTATTGATGGTTTTCCTTTGCTTTGCAAAGGATTTGGCTTTTATAGAAAAATGAATCCTAGCATTTTGTGGCAGGTGATTATTATTACTGGGATTTACAAAGCCCTGACTGATGTGTGTGTATGTGTTTGGATTCATACCGATGTCACCAACAGAACAATATAAAAAAGTATTTCAGGATCAAAGTCAAGAAAATGAGGTCCTGTAAGTCACAAAGAGAAATCACTGGTCTAGCACTATCCTGAGGCAGAGTCTTAATTTCCTCTGTGTTGTTATAACTGGATCTGTTCACATTACTAGGTTTATTGTCGTCACCTCTTTGTGAAAACATCTGTATGGAGGCGACACTGCACAGTTTGATCTCAAATGCCATCTCCCGCTTGTGAGTATGCTAGTCTTTGAGGCAAGTGTTCTGAAGCAGCTGCTGGCCCACCTTGACTGTATCGTGGTCTTAGTCAAATTGAATGGGATGCATTTTTCTTACCTACATGGTGTGTAAGCATGTGCAGGTGTTAATCCAGTGTCAGCTTTCTGTATTGCCGGAGCTAATCAAGAGGAGGCAGAAATGCTGCAAGCTGTTGTGCTTTGACCTTCACTTTTATAGACAGCTCCAAGAGTCTTAGGCTTTGAACCTAACTTTTCCTTCTAAATGGAGGGACATGATTCCAAGCTTTCAGGGCTGGAGTTTCCAGTGCTTTCAAGGAGCTCTTTCCTTCTTCTTATTAAGGGAACAAACACATATTGAGTACCTTCTGGGTACCTGCTTCCAATCTAAATACTTTACATGTGTTAGTTCATGACATCCTCCGGACAACGCCATGAATTTAGTACTGTTTATTATGTGAAGAAGGCTGAGCACTGAAGAACAGATGCTTTTGAACTGTGGTGTTGGAGAAGACTCTTGAGAATCCCTTGGACTGCAAGGAGATCCAACCAGTCCATTCTGAAGGAGATCAACCCTGGGATTTCTTTGGAAGGAATGATGCTAAAGCTGAAACTCCAGTACTTTGGCCACCTCATGCGAAGAGTTGACTCATTGGAAAAGACTCTGATGCTGGGAGGGATTGGGGGCAGGAGGAGAAGGGGATGACAGAGGATGAGATGGCTGGATGGCATCACTGACTCAATGGATGTGAGTGTGAGTGAACTCTGGGAGTTGGTGATGGACAGGGAGCGCTGGCGTGCTGCGATTCATGGGGTCTCAAAGAGTCGGACATGACTGAGTGACTGAACTGAGCTGAACTGATTATCATTCACATGGTATAGGGAAAAAATGGACACAGAGACTTATAAGTAGTAGACTCATCGTAGAGTAGGAGGGTCTCGCAGCTGGCAACTGACTGAGTATTTGGATTCAGGCAAGCCAGCATGCGCTTGTGTACTAACCATCGTTCTACCCTGCCTCTCAGTCTGAGCAGCTTCCTCTTGCTGTGGAAGCAGGATTTAGGAAGGGTCTGGAAATTTCCTTGACACATCCTAATTATTGTTCCCTTATCTTGGACATGGTTTTTGAAATTGTGGAACCAGAAAACTGCCAAGCCATCTTCCTAATCCTGTTTCATGACACTTAACTTAGAATGAAGAATTTGTTACAGCTGGTTAACTTGGAACTCTCTGGATTCTAAAAACAACTTCCTGACTTTCTCTCCAGTCTGCCAAAGCAGTTCTTTGTGGCAGAATTTTAACCCCTTTATATCTTC
Organism: Oreotragus oreotragus; assembly: GCA_006410675.1. NCBI lineage: Eukaryota > Metazoa > Chordata > Mammalia > Artiodactyla > Bovidae > Oreotragus > Oreotragus oreotragus. Next base: position 4,873 of record SJYX01000173.1, read on the forward strand.
CTTCCTGTCACCCGGACCCGATCTTATACCACGTGCTTGTGGGTGCTCACTCGTATTCAACTCTTTGTGATCCCATGGACTGTATGTGGCCCACCACGCTCCTCTGTCCATGAACTTTTCCTGGCAAGAATACTGGAGTGTGGAGTGGGTTGCCATTTCCTNACTGACATAGAGAACTGACTTATGGAGATGAGGTGGGGGGAGGAAGGAGAGGGTGGGATGTGTGAAGAGAGTAACATGGAAACTTAAATTATCATATGTGAAATGGATAGCCAATGCGAGTTTGCTGTATGACTCAGGGAACACAAACTGGGACTCTGTAACAACCTAGAGAGCTGGGATAGGGAGGAAGGTGGGAGGGAGGTTCAAAAGGGAGGAGACATGTGTATAACTTATGACCGATTTATGTTCATGTTCAGCAGAAACCAACACAATTCTGTAAAGTATCCTTCAACTAAAAAAATTTAAAAATACTGTTATGAATATTGGTGTACAGGTATCTGTTTGAATCTGTTTTTGCTACTTTTTGGTACATATTAGGTTAGTGCAAAAATAATTGAAATTTCAGACCATGAATTTTAAATCATTACAACTAGGCTCAAACACATATTTTTTAGTCAAAATAGGAACCATTACAATCAACACATTTTTGCCAATGAGAAATAAGTTTGTTTATTCCTGTAGCATAAAAATCTGTGCTTTGGGGTTCAAAGAACTCTTGGAAAGCATTTTTTTTTTTTTGCCTCCTGCTGGTTGTGGAAGTGTTTTCTCTGCAAAAAGTTGTCTAGATGCTTGAAGTGATCTAAAGGTTGATGAGAGGTCAGCTGGATATGGTGGATGAGGCAAAACTTTGTAGACCAATTTGTTCAATTGTTGAAGCATTGATTGTGCAATGTGTGGTTGAATGTTGTCATGGAGAAGAATTGGGCCCTTTCTGTTGACCTATGCTGGTGGCAGGCATTGCAGTTTTCAGTGCATCTCATCAGTTTGCTGAGAATACTTCTCAGATATAATGGTTTTGCTAGGATTCAGAAAGCTGTAGTTGATCAGATGGGCTGCAGACCACCAAACAGTGACCATGACCATTTTTTTGGTGCAAGTCTGGCTTTGAGAAGTGCTTTGGAGCTTCTTCTGCTTCAGCTGCTGAGCTGGTTGTTGTTGGTTGTCATATAAAATCCATTTTTCATCACACATCACAATCCGATGGAGAAATGGTTCATTGTTGTTACAAAGAATAAAAGAAGATGACACTTTAAAATGATGATTTTTTTTTTTAAATTTGCAGTCAGCTCATAGTTATTGACTATGCTAAAGACAGATCACCTTATCTGCCTCCTGCGAAACTTGTATGCAGGTCAAGAAGCACCAGTTAGAACCAGACATGAAACAAAAGACTGGTTCAAAATTGGGAAAGAGTATGCCAAGGCTGTATATTGCCATCCTGCTTATTTAACTTATATGCAGAATACATCATGCAAAATGCTGGGCTGGATGAAGTTCAAGCTGGAATCAAGATTGCCAGGAGAAATATCAATAACCTCAGATATGCAGATGACACAACCCTAATGGCAGAAGGCAAAGAGGAAGATAATGAGGAATGTGACAGAGGGGAGAGAAAAAGCTGGCTTAAAACTCATCTTTCAAAAAACAAAGATCATGTCATCTGGTCCCATCACTTCATGGCAAATAGATGGGGAAACAATGGAAACAGTGACAAACTTTATATTCTTGGGCTCTAAAATCATTGCAGATGGTGACTGCAGCCATGAAATTAAAAGATGCTTGCTCCTTGGCAGAAAAGCTAAGACAAACCTAGACAGTGTATTAAACAACAGAGATATCACTGCTGACAAAGGTCCATGTAGTCAAAGGTATGGTTTTTCCAGTAGTCCTGTACGGATGTGCGAGTTGGACTATAAAGAAGGCTGAGTGCTGAAGAACTGATGCTTTTGAATGATGCTGGAAAAGAATCTTGAGAGTCCCTTGGACTACAAGGAGATCAAACCAGTCAATCCTGAAGGAAAATCAACCCTGAATATTCACTGGAGGGACTGATGCTGAAGCTCCAATACTTTGGCCACCTGATGCAAACAGCTGACTCATTGGAAACGCCCCTGATGCTGGAAAAGATTGAGGGCAGGAGGAGAAGTGGGTGACAGAGGATGAGATGGTTGGATGGCATCATCAGTTCAGCAGACATGAGTTTGAGCAAACTCTGGGAGATGGTGAAGGACAGGGATGCCTGGTGTACTGCAGTCCATGGGGTCACAAAGAGTTGGACATGACTGAGCGGACTGAACAACAACAACAGGAGGCTCCCACTTACGGATCTTTTTCACCTTTCCAGTTTGCTTCACATGATGAGTGACCTTAGAATTATTGATGTTGAATTCTTTGGCATCTTCTCGTGTAGTTCTAAGTGGATCAACTTCGATGATACTCTCAATAGGTTGTTGTCAGCTTCCAATGGCTGGCCACTGTGCTCCTCATCTTCAAGACTCTTGTTTCTTTTGCAAAACTTCTTGAATCACCACTTCACTTTATGTTCGTTAGCAGTTCCTGGGCCAAATGTGTTGTTGCTGATGTGAGCTGTGTCCACTACTTTATGACCCATTTTGAACTCAAATTAAAAAATCACTCAAATTTGCTTATTTAACGTCATTTCTGTAGTCTAAAATAAATACAAAATAAACAGCAAGTAATGTCATTAGCAAAAAAAAAAAGTAAATGAGAAATTCCTATTTAAATGATGTACAACATAACCACACTTTTTAAGAAAATATTCCAATATCAAAATCAAATTTCAACAATGCAAAACTGCAATAGCTTGCACCAACCTAATATCTATATAGGAGTGAAGTTGCTGGGTCATATGAAAATTCTATGTTTAACTTTTTGAGGAACTATTAAACTGTTTTCCACAGTGATTGTACAATTTTACATTCTTTTTCGGTGGTGGGAGGGGGAGGCCCACATGGTGTGCAGGATCTTAGTTTCCTGACCTGTGTTCTCTACATTGAAAGGAATGAGTCCTAGCCACTGGACTGCTAGGGAATTCCTCCCCAATTTTACATTCTCACCAGCAATGTATGAGGGCTCCAATAGCTGATACCTTCACCAACACATATTTATTTCCCCTATTTAAAAAATTAGAACCATCTCAGTAAATGTGATCTCCAATGATATGGTTTTATTTGCATTTCCCTAATGACTGATGGTACTAAGCATCTTTTCATATGCTTATTGTACATGTGTATAAGTTCTTTGAAGAAATGTCTCCTAATGTCCTTTCCCCATTAAATTTTTTTTTGTCTTATTGTTGAGTTTCAAGGGTTCTTCTTATATTCTGGGCATTAAACCATTAACATCTATGATTTGCAAATATATTCTCCCAATCTGTGGATTATTATTATTTTTTTTGTGGATTATTTTTTAACTCTCTTCATAGTGTCCTTTGCACACATATTAATTTTAACTGAGTCTATTTTTCCTTTTGTTCCCTGTTCTTTTGGTGTCATATTTGAGAAACCACTTTAAAATCCAAGGTCATACAATTTTGCTTATGTTTTCTTCTAAGAGTTCTGTGGTTTTAGCTCTTAAATTTAGATCTTTGATTCATGTGTGTTAATTTTTGTATATGATATAAGGTAACTGCTAAGTCGCTTCAGTCGTGTCTGACTCTGTGTGACCCCATAGACGGCAGCCCACCACGCTCCCCCATCCCTGGGATTCTCCAGGCAAGAACACTGGAGTGGGTTGCCATTTCCTTCTCCAATGCATGAAAGAGAAAAGTGAAAGTGAAGTCGCTCACTCTGTCCAACTGTTAGCGACCCCATGGACTGCAGCCCACCAGGCTTCTCCGTCCATTGGATTTTCCAGGCAAGAGTACTGGGGTGGGGTGCCATTGCCNACTGGAGTGGGTTGCCATTTCCTTCTCCAATGCATGAAAGAGAAAAGTGAAAGTGAAGTCGCTCAGTCTGTCCAACTGTTAGCGACCCCATGGACTGCAGCCCACCAGGCTTCTCCGTCCATTGGATTTTCCAGGCAAGAGTACTGGGGTGGGGTGCCATTGCCTTCCCCGATATAAGGTAAAGGTCCAGCTTTATTCTTTTGCATGTGGTTATCTAGCTTTCCCAGTAATATTTGTTGAAAAGACTGTTCTTTCCTTATTACATGGTCTCAGCATTCTTGTTGAAAGTAAGTTGACCGTAGATGTGAGGATTTAGTTCAAAACTTTCAATTTCGTTGGTCTGTATGTCTTTCCTTATGCTAGTACAACACTGTTTTTATTATTGTAGGTTTGTAGAAAGTTTTAAAATTGGTAAATGTGAATTCTCTGTATTCTTCTTTCTCAAGATTTTTTTTTTTGGCTATTTTGGGTCCTTTGAAATTCCATATGAATTTTAGGGTGAGTTTTTCCATTTCTGTAGGAAAAAAGTCGTTGGTATGTTCACAGAGATTGCATTGAAATTGTGATCACTTTTAGGTAGAATTTTCATGTTAATATTTTTATAATCCGTGAATGCAGGATACTTTCCATTGAAGGTAATGTTTAGCAATGTTTTATAGTGTTCTGTGTGCAAGTGTTTTGCTTCCTTGGATAAATTTATTTGTAAATATTTTATTCTTTTTGATGCATTGAGTTTATTAGCTTAACATTGGCATGTTTAGGATTTTCTACACATAAGATCACACCATCTGCAGATATTTTGACTTCTTCCCCTCCGATTTTGATGTCTATTGTTTCTCTTTATTTCCTAGTTGCTCTGGTTAGAGTAGAACTGGCAAAAGTGAGCGTCCTTGTCTTGTTCCTGATCTTAGTGGGAAAGCTTTTAGTCTTTCAGCATTAAGTAAGATGTAAGCTGCGGGTTTTTCATTTATGACTTTTGTCATGTTGAGAAAGTTCCCTTCTCTTCCTGGTTTGCTAAGTATTCATATAATACAAAGATATATGATTTTGTCAAATTCTTCTTTGGCATCAATTGAGATGACCATGTGCTTTTCCTGCCCTTAATTCTGTTGATGTGGTATATTGTATTGATTATTTGTGTGTGTGTTGAACCATTCTTATATTCCTAGGATACATCACACCTGGTCATGGTGTATAATCCTTTTTATATGCTGCTGGATTCAGTTTACTATAGTTTATTGAGGATTTTGTGTCTATATTCATAAAAGACGCTGTTCTGTTCTTTTTTGTATTGTCCTTGTCTGACTTCAATGTTAGATAAATGTTGGCCTTGTTACTGAACCAGATTGATTTGATGCAGAGCAAGCAAACGTTGAGACACTGAGATTTGTTGCAGAGGAAAGGTTTATTCACAAGGAAACCAAATAATAATATGGGAGAAGAAATCTCAAATATCCAAGCCCCCAAAGCAAGGGGCTGTGGATTTTTATGGGATGAAGCTGAAGCATGGGCGCATGAGAAGTGATTGAACATAAGTAAAAGGTGAGGTAATCATCATTCTGCATAGGCACAACAAGCACAGTTAAGCTGTAAGCTTCCTCTTGGGACAAAAATGGCAATGTTAGCACATTCTGAGGGTGGGGATTTTCGCCCTCTGATGTCAAAGGTCACTGATCAGACACTTGTACATGTCTGGATGTACAAGCTGGACTGTCCATGGTCCCAAGCACTCTTAGCATGCTCAAGCTCTAACTGGACACAGCTGACCCCAAGATCCTGAAAAACAACTTGGACAAACATCCTATTGTTTGGGGTATATGGCACTTGCAAGGAGGACATGCAAGGCTTTGTTAAAAAGAAAAACAATCTTGGTCAGTGAAAGCAGGTTACAGTTCATTGTTTGCTAAGCAAGTTATGGTTTAATGGATCTAACTGATGACTTACCCTCAATTTAAGCCTCATAGAATAAGTTAGGATGTGTTCCTACCATTTCAAATGCTAAGAGGAGTTTGAGAAGGAGTGCTGTAATTTTAAATGTTTGTTAGAATTTACCAATGAATCCAATTTGTTCTGGGCTTTTCTTTTGGGGGAGATTTTTGATTTAGTTTTCTTAATTATAATAGGTATATTTAGATTTTCTGTTTATTCTTGTGTCAGTTTTGGTAGTTTGTATGTCTCTGGAAAATTTTCCATTCATTTAGGTTATCAAATTAATTGATGTACAGTTGCTCATAGTAATGTCTTATATTTTTTGTTTTAGTAAAGTTGGTAGAAATATCCCCAATTGTATTTGTGATTTTGGCTTAGCTTTCAAAAAAATTCTTGATCAGTTCAGTTCAGTCGCTCAGTCATATCTGAATCTTTGTGACCCCTTGAATCACAGCACGCCAGGCCTCCATGTCCATCACCATCTCCTGGAGTTCACTCAGACTCAAGTTCATCAAATCTGTGATGCCATCCAGCCATCTCATCCTCGGTCGTCCCCTTCTCCTCCTGCCCCAAATCCTTCCCAGCANGCATGGATTTGATCCCTGGGTGGCAGTGATCCCCTGGAGAAGGGCATGGCAACCCACTCTGGTATTCTTGCCCAGGAAACCCCATGGACAGAAGATCCTGGTGGGCTACAGTCCATAGGCTCATTTCTATAATAGTATTGTTATATTATTACAGATGCAGTCCCAAGCTCAGTGATGTGAAATATAACAGGTTAGCACATTATGACACATGCTGATACATTATGACACATTTTCTACTCAGGAATATAGCCAAGGTGTCACAAATTAATGCTTTAAATATTATACAAGTAGTATAAAATTACACTTAAGAAAATTAGCATTATCTCACTCTTATTAAAATTTTGAAGCCTACTAAATATATCTATTCTGATCAGAAGCTAAGGATATATTTTAGCTTCTGTCATTGACCATTTAGCACAGTTTATAAGCATGCTTTTTACCTTTGTATTTTATTCAGAGTATAGCCATTTAACAATGTTGTGATAGTTTCAGATGCACATATAAGCATATTAAAAATTGAATGTATCCAGCAGATAATGTTCAGTATTGGATCACAGTTTTTCAAAAATTTGTGAAACTAAAAAAAAAAAAAAAAAGAATGCTTTGTGCACACCAACAGCTAGACATAATACAATGGAGGAACAGTGGCAGGATAGAATGCAAGGTGTGATACCAGAGTCTGCTGCCAGCTTTGTTCCCTTGAACAAATCATGTACCTTCTTAGAGTTTCACTTCTCTAGATCAGCTGTGTTTTCTAGCATTACTTCTTCATTAGCATCCCACTGTGGTTATGCATGCATGCTGTCTCTTCAGTCGTGTCCGACTCTGTGCAGCCCCATAGATGGCAGCCCACCAGGCTCCTCTGTCCACAGGATTCTCTGGGCAAGAACACTGGGGTGGGTTGCCATTTCCTTCTCCATGTGGTTATAGAGGAGCACGCTATTTTTTCAAATGTCTTTAAACTTTGTAGGACATTGTATTCTTTAGGTCAAAATGTGGCTTCATTTATTTGAATGTGTCTTTTGAAGTCTGAAGAGAGCTAAACTGTTTTTCAGTAGTAAAACATCAGAGACTCACACAATTTTTGTTCCTATTAGCAAAATAGGACCTTGGGTATTGAATTTTGGTCCATGATTCTCAGCCCTGGCTACACATTCTTGAATAGGTTTAAAATGTTTCAGTTCTTGAGCCCCACCTCTAACCAGTGGGATTAGAATCCTCAGGAGCAGGATTTTGTTATAAGCTCTCCAGAATAGATGATTCAGATGCACACAGAGGACAGAGAACTGCTCTATAGGCCTATCCTTATCTAAATTAAATTTCCTTCTAATTAAAGTAACATTTTGTTTCTTCTGATAGGGGGCCATCTGGGAATAAATATTAATATCTTCACATACTCTTGATTGGTAAAAAAAATCTTCGGTTAAAGAGAGGTACTTTAACATGGGATGCACTGCTCTGTTGCTTTTAGTAAAATGAACTTTGAGATTCATTTTTTAAAGTTTATAAAATTTTTATAAAATTCATTTATAAAGGGTTTATAAAGAAACTTTTAAAATCTTCATAATCATATCTAACTGGTCAATTCCTTAAGAGATTTTTGTCTTAGAATAACAATATGTAAAACATGATAGTCCAAACACACTTTCAGAACATACATCTTAGTCCATTTGGGTTGCCGTAACAAAAAACCATAGTCTGAATGGCTTGTATAGAAGACACATTCTTCTTGCAGCTCTGGAGGCTGGGAGGTCCAAGACCAAGATGCCAACAGATTTGGTGTCTCATGACGACCATTTCTCATAGGTGGCTGTCTTCTCTCTGTCATGAAAGGGGCAAGGGAGCTGTCTGGACTCTCTCTTATAAAAGCACTAGAACCATTTATGAGGGTTTCATCCTCATCACCTAATCACCTTCCGCAGGCCCACCTTCTAATACCTTCACCTTTAGAATTAGGATTTCAACATATGGATTTGGAGAAGGATATAGACATTCAGTCTGTAACAATGTATATAGAATTTTCTAACTAGGTGAAAGGCAACTAAATATTAGAAGTAAATCTCCTTGACCTCTAGAAAAAACAAAGACCTGGATGAAGATATCCATAGTTCATTATTCTACCTTTAGAAATAATAATGCCACTAGCTAATATTAATGGGCTCCTGTTATTCCAGACAATATTCTGAGTGTTTTAGGTCAGGATTTCATTCAGTCCTCACAGCAATCCAGGAGACAGATACCGTCTCATTTTACCCATGAGAACATTGAGTTAGAATGAGCAACTTTACATTTATAATTACTTAAATATTGTCATTAGTAATTACAATTTGAATTCTAAGCATTCTCAAAAATTTCTGTGCCTTAGTAGTCCTTATTATGTCTAAGTACTGCTAGCACTTGAAATGCCAGCCTTTATTAAAGTATGTTTTGCTCCTAAGGCAAAGCCAGAAGGCAGAGTCTTCAAAGCAGTTGAATCTCCTAGGCCTACATGGTTAACAAAGCCTGAGAAACAAAGGGTAAGATCAAGTGGTTCATACATCACAATTTTAATTGCTTTGCTTCTCAATTCCCCAACTTTCAAGATGTGAAATTCGTTTAACATCTAAGGAGTGATGCTTGGAGATCCTGAGCACTGGGGAGATAGAACCCAGGGAGACAGAAACTTATCATTCCAGCTCTCACTTAGGGGTGTGATCTTGCAAAGAAACTCTTTGAACCTGTTGAAACCTCCTGTCGTTCTAACCAATAGAGAAAGTGAACTGGTAAGAGCAGTAATTAACAAAAGCAGCAACATTTGCCAGAGCCTCTTCACAGTATGGTTGGCACAATTGAGTGAGCTGTTGGAGAGCACTTTTGGCTATATGATGGTATATAGATACTAGTTTTTCCTCTTACTATTACCTTGTCATTATTGTTGCTATTATTGTCTTTCTATTTGTGCTTATGTTTACCACCAACCAAAAATGGTCCCACCTTTCCAGAGTAGATGGAGGGTAGGATGAATGCGTGCTCAAGATAGGAGCCGAGCTCAGGCGTCTAACCTTTTAAGATCATATGGAGAGCTTAAACGTTGGGACATGAAAGTAATTTTAATTGGGAAATCTCTTAGATTTACTTTCAAGAAAAATATTTTTGACTGAAGAGGGAGACGATATAGAGGGCGGGGTGGGGTAGATTGTAAATAGGCTTGGGGAGGAAACAGAAATTGAAGAATAGAAGCCACCCAGGATATATAGATCATTGTTAATTTATTCCTCCACATGCACAGTTTTTCATTTTTAAAACTAGTCATCTTGTTCTATTTGTTACGTGCATTTTTAGCTTGAAAGCCTCTGTTGCTGCTGCTGCTGCTAAGTTGTTTCAGTCGTGTCTGACTCTGTGTGACCCCACAGACGGCAGCCCACCAGGTTCCCCCATCCCTGGGATTCTCTAGGCAAGAATACTGGAGTTACATATGACTTAAAGATAATCCTTTCTTTAAAAACTATATTATATTAAAGCTTTTACCTAGTTATGGAGTTAATTCTCAGCTGATTTACCTACTAAGTGAGTATTTTCATTTGAATTTGAAAGAATTCATGCTAAAGTATTAACAATACCTTGTGGTGCACTTAGGTTCTCTGATTAGAGGGGGCAGCAGACAAACTGTAACCCCTGCAAAAAACGTAACCGCATTTCCAATATCAGCTTCATTATAATTCAGGAAGTTCAGTTTTTAGGTATTACGTGATCTAAATTGGTGGTAGGCATGTGCACAGCACATATTGTGAAACACACAGTGGAATTCTATTCCTCAGCCTTTTCCCCTTCTAAATTTCAGGTGCTTACATCACTAAGTTTGATTCTGCTTGCAAGGAAAAGAAAGTCTGGACTTCGGGGAGTTAGGAACAGCTGGGTTTGAATCGCAGTTTTGCCCCTCGTCAGCTGGGTGACCTTGTACACGTTTGCTGACTTCTGTGAACCTTGGACTCTTCCATAAAACAGGGATGCTGTTGCCCGTGTCTTCTCATGTGGTTGTTATGAGGATCGAGCACCGAGTATATTATGACACCAGGTGGTAGGTCTTCAGGACATTTTAACTACACTGCTCCTCACCCCCTACCCCACAGTGCTTTCTCTACAATTTTTCCTACCATTCCTTACTTTAAAATGGAGAGTTTTTCTAGGGTGGCAGGAGGAACTAACTTTGCTCTTTGTTGGATCTTTTCATCATTAACTTTGAACGCAAAGATGCCATCAATTTAATTTTCCATAAGTTGGACATACGTGGGGATTTTATATCAGGAGTCACATACCATAACTTCAGTTTCCTCTAACTGTAGCACTGGTCTCCGTTTCCTCATAATTTTGCCCATTCAAGGTAAGGAGGTCATTTTTAGGTGAACTCATTCTTCTTTCATGGAAAATCTTAGTCTTTCCGATTTCTTCTCCTTTTCTATCAGGCATCTGGATATCAGAGTGCAGTGTGGACTCTGCAGCCTCCAGACCTTGGTGGAGGGGCAGCAGCAGGCTCCCCCGCTGTCCCCCGTTCTCCCTGCCTTCTCTGAGATGGCTCATCCTGCCTGATCTTTGGACATCAGCTCCTGCCATGCATCTGCTCCTGATGTGTCTCTGATCTGATCTTAGCACAGTCAGTACCTGAAGCTCCTTCTGCTCTGACTTTGCCGTCACTTTGGCTTTCCCCTCTTGCTGTTCTCTTGCTGAGATTCCACCGTACTTGCCTGAAATCCTGGCTTTGGCCTGCGCACAGCTGTTGCTGCGATTTCTCTGTCACTGGCTGCCCAGATAGGATAGCACATTGGCCCACTGCTTAACCCCATCCCCTCCTGCCCCTCCATGAGCCTTTCAGGGGCCCATGGGAATTCTCAGCTCTCCTCCATGCCTTGCTGATGCCCACAGGAACTGGTATGGAGGGAAGGGGGAGTGGCTAGTTCTCTCTGCCTGAATCTGGCATTTCTGCTCTGTTGCAGCCTTCTTGATTTGGCCCTGGAACCATTGGGAATTTCAGCTGACCAGGGACCACAAGTGTCCTCTGCTTTTGGATGCTGAGTCTTTTTGAAGAGTTCCTGTCTATTCTTCTGGGGTGTTGATCTCAGTGGGCAAAATCTACCAGACTCATTGTGGATTTTTATTCCAAGTCCTTCAAGCTAGCTTTGATATTTAAAGTACATCTTTGGAGTCCAGGGAAAGTACCTCCTTTAGGTACTAAAGGCAAAATCAGTGTTGTCATGACCTGTTTTAAAACAAGGCTACTTAAGATCTAAGATGACAGTGGCTTCTTCTTATTGTCTGGGCCTGCTCTCTTCTTTAAGCAGTGAATGCCTCAGCTGAGTAAAGGACTTTGAAGTGATAAGAATTGCCAGGGATGATGCATATTTAGGATTATATTTCAAAATATTATTCTGTTACCTGAAAAAGTAATATTCTTTATTTTCTATTTTGCATTTAGTTTCTTTATGCCTTGCTTTTCAGTCCAAGAAATTGTACATCAGATATTCATTGTACAGCCCTTGTATTCAGGACTAAGTTTTATCTTCATAAAACCTGAGACTTCGCTTTTTATAATCCATTTACAATTTTTGTCTCTTAAAGCTTTCATTTCTTATAACTTCTACATTTCATGATTATTCATTTCCAATTGATGTCAACTCTGCTGAATAGTAATACTTTAAACTGCATTAACTTTCTTTCCTATTCCTATGTGTTTTGATTCTTATTTCTCTAAAATAAATGTATCATTTATCATAAGATGATTCCAGAGGGTAATAGTCTCATTTTCTAGTCTTAGCCGTCTCTACCAATTATAGATCCTCACTGATATGCTTTATATAATTATTAGAGGCTAGAGAGATGCAGTTTTTCAAACAGCTCTCTGTTCCCTTGTGGCTGATGAGTGTTCTAATACAACAGTGGGAGTGCAGGTCCCCGCTCTTTGTAGTAAGCAAAAGTGCTAAGTGGTCTCACTTAAATTATTAACAAAATATGCAGGTCAAGCATGCAGACTTTTGCCCTGCTTTCCCCATTTCTCTGCTCTTAAAAGCACTATTGTAATGTTGCACAAAAGGCACTCATACGTGCTCTAACCTGACTCAATTTGTTGGAATGTGTTGGAGAGCTAATGTTTGGTAACTGCATTTTTTTCTGCTCATACATGCAGGCACACTGGAGTGATCAGCTTCTCTAATCAGGTGATAATACAGCTTTAATATCTTTGAGCCAGGTGCCAGGCATTATGTTACTCACTTCTTTGCAGGCATCATCTTGTTTAATCTTCACAGTCCTGTAAAATAAATACCCATTTTGCAGATGGAAATTTAGAGAAATTTAGAGAAGTTGACTGAAGTCACGCATCTGGAAGGTGAAAGTGAAAGTGTTAGTCACTTAGTTGTGTCGGACTCTTTGCGACCCCATGGACTGTAGCTTGCCAGGCTCCTCTGTCCATGGAATTCTCCAGGCAAGACTACTGGAATGGGTTGCCATTCCTTTCTCCAGGGAATCTTCTTGACCCAAAGATTGAACCCGAGTCTCCCGCATTGCAGGCAGATTCTTTAGCGTCTGAGCCACCAAGCCCAAACAGGTCTGCCCTTTTCCCCATCCTGTAATACAGCATTTGTATGGGGACATCTTTGAGAGTGAAATGGGATACAGTTGCTATTTTGGGTTGGTTGAAAGTTACAAATCAGAGCTTTTGTGTGCAGACTAGGACTTAAGTTTACCCTGACTATAAGCCCTTTTGGTTGGGAGCATTCAATCATTGAGACAGTAAAGGAAGACTCTGGGGTCCTTTCCCCAAGATTGGAAACCCTGGATTTAAACAGATTCAGTTTTTACTCAAAGGAGGCAGTTTTCCATGAATGTGTCCACTGATGCCATACTGTGTAAATACAGACAGGGCTATACCCCCATTTCCCTTTATTTGTGTTTAGAGTTTCAGTTTGTTTCTTCAACAGATATTTGCTGAGCATTTACCATGAGCTGGGTATTTTGATGGGCCGTGGGAGAATGAAGATGAAAAGACATGGCCCATACCCTCAAGGAATTTATAACCTAGTGTGGAAACAAAAGCCAGCAATGAAACAGAGCAGGGTAAACAGAGAGCTGAGGGGGGCGCAGAGAATGCATGGATTCACTGGGACCATGACTGGAGGAGCCTGTCTGGGCAGATAAGCGGAGCCCCTGAAGGAGAGAGACATGATGGGGTTTTCTGTGGAGAAAGGTTGGGAGGGGCAGGGACTAGAGGGGCAGGATGAACATCAGGTTATAGTTTCAGTCATCCCAGTGAGAGATGATAGAGGCTGTGGCTGCGAGGAGGGAGTGGAGAGAACAGAAATGGGTAAAGCAGAGAGGGTAGAGTACACATAACGTGTGTGGGGGAGAGGGAAAGACCCTTCCTCCCAGTTTTAGTCTCTTTCCTTGCTTATGTGTTTGTCTTCCTCATTTCTGGAGCCAGAATCCAGGAGTTCTTCAGGTAGGAACTTCGCAGAGAATGGCAGAGGAGGACAATTCCTTGTCAGTGAAGCAGAGATGATAACCCTCCCACTCCACAGGGCTGTTGGGGAGCCATAACGGGGGCATAAAGAAGGTGCTTCTGAAACTCAGAAGCAAAATGTAAACAGAATCCGATTATTATAATTAATATTGATGATCACAATTCCAGACTTATCCTAAAATAAAACGATGATGGTGGTGGTCACGGTAGTTAATACTTTAAAGTGAAACCGCTCAGTCATGTCCAACTCTTTGTNGTAAATACAGACAGGGCTATACCCCCATTTCCCTTTATTTGTGTTTAGAGTTTCAGTTTGTTTCTTCAACAGATATTTGCTGAGCATTTACCATGAGCTGGGTATTTTGATGGGCCGTGGGAGAATGAAGATGAAAAGACATGGCCCATACCCTCAAGGAATTTATAACCTAGTGTGGAAACAAAAGCCAGCAATGAAACAGAGCAGGGTAAACAGAGAGCTGAGGGGGGCGCAGAGAATGCATGGATTCACTGGGACCATGACTGGAGGAGCCTGTCTGGGCAGATAAGCGGAGCCCCTGAAGGAGAGAGACATGATGGGGTTTTCTGTGGAGAAAGGTTGGGAGGGGCAGGGACTAGAGGGGCAGGATGAACATCAGGTTATAGTTTCAGTCATCCCAGTGAGAGATGATAGAGGCTGTGGCTGCGAGGAGGGAGTGGAGAGAACAGAAATGGGTAAAGCAGAGAGGGTAGAGTACACATAACGTGTGTGGGGGAGAGGGAAAGACCCTTCCTCCCAGTTTTAGTCTCTTTCCTTGCTTATGTGTTTGTCTTCCTCATTTCTGGAGCCAGAATCCAGGAGTTCTTCAGGTAGGAACTTCGCAGAGAATGGCAGAGGAGGACAATTCCTTGTCAGTGAAGCAGAGATGATAACCCTCCCACTCCACAGGGCTGTTGGGGAGCCATAACGGGGGCATAAAGAAGGTGCTTCTGAAACTCAGAAGCAAAATGTAAACAGAATCCGATTATTATAATTAATATTGATGATCACAATTCCAGACTTATCCTAAAATAAAACGATGATGGTGGTGGTCACGGTAGTTAATACTTTAAAGTGAAACCGCTCAGTCATGTCCAACTCTTTGCGATCCCATGGACTGTAGCCTACCAGCCTCCTCCATCCGTGGGATTTTCCAGGCAAAAAAACTGGAGTGGGTTGCCATTTCCTCCTCCAGGGGATCTTCCTGACCCAGAGATTGAACCCAGGTCTCCTGCATTGTAGGCAGATGCTTTATTGTCTGAGCCACAGGGAAGTCAGTTAATACTTTATTTGATGCTTAATACAGTCCATGGACAGAGGAGTCCAGTATTATTGCTTGGAGAATCCCATGGACAGAGGAGCCTGGCGGGCTACAGTCTGCAGAGTCAGACATGACTGAAGCCACTGAGCACACACACGTTCCTGAAGTTCTCAAGGTCTGAGATGTATTGACTAATTTCATTCTCACAGTGACTTCACTTTACAAAGACAGAGGCACAGAGAAGCTGGGCAGTGATTCAAGGAATCAAGTGAATCATCACCCATTTAATGGCCTAAAACGGGTTTGGGTTCAGGTCCACTGGATCCGCTTACTTCTTTTTCTCCTGTGCCATCCTCATCGGATCCCGAGTACAGTTGCATCCCGTTGTCCTCTGGCGATCTTGGAGACGTCCTGCCCGTGTGCGCTGCCCAGCATTCCAGATGGAGTTGACGTTCTCACCTAATATTAGTCTTGTGTTGACTCGGGTGCTTGAATATCTATGTTGATAAAGGTGTGGTCCTTGAAGAGAAGGAGGACTGTTTACACAGGGGGTGCGGGGGATGGAGTCCGAGGCTTAGGTCTCTGGTGGGTATCTCATGATGAGGTTCAATACCTGTTCTCCCCCTGTGACCCCAGAGGCGTGAAATGGTGCCTTTGCATGTGATGGAGGGTGTAAGATGAGGAGGAATGGACGAGGCAGGTAAGAAAAGAAACAAGTGCACAGGAAACAGAGGCCTACAGAGAGGAAGAGGTGAGATAATGGGAACTTGAATTAGGAATTAGGTGCTGACTCTCAGATTCAGCGGATGGATGAATGAAAGGACAAAATTTTAAGTGCCTGCTGTGTACCAGGCATGCTCAGGCCTTCCTATCAATTATCTCCATTCATCCTGGCAACGACTCTACCCTTTATTGAAGAAAATACGGTCTGATTTCTAACAGCCCAGCCACACACTGCAGTGTCAACGTTTTCTTCTGGCTGGGTCCCAGGGTTCTTGAGTAGACAACTGGGCTGGGAATTTTCAAGCTACTCAGCCTTCCACAGCTTCGTGCCTGACTGTTTCTCCTTCCTTTGTGAAATTGTCTGTGGGTTTCATGCCTGCAGTCCTTAGATCCTTTTAACAAGACCTTCAGAAGCTGTAAAGCTCAATAGTGCATGTGATGAGGAAAGGCAGTAAACTGAACATTCTCTGTCCCTATCAGGTCCCATGAAGGAAAGAGTGTGAATAATGGGTTAAATAGAGCTCTTAAGTTATAAAAGTCACAGTTATAGATGCGTGTAATTTTTAGCACAGAGATTTATTAATTTGCATTCAGATCATTAGAGCCAATTAGCAGCTTCAGCTTCTTCAGCAGTTCCTTAAGTCTTTTACCCTTTACTTCCCTTGTGAACCCCAGATCACATCTTCACAGACTAAGGCTTAAAACTCCCCTCTGGTGTTAGTGTCCAGAAAAAATGAATTTCTACCCTGCTGCCCCCTGATTACCGAGGGTAACTATACCCAGAAGCTGCTTCTTCTCTTTCTCTCTTGTTCAACCCACAGGGCCTTTTTCTTTAACTCTATTTACTGTTCATCAAAGAGTCCATTTGTAGCAATACCTTCAGGAATTAATAAGTGAAGGGAAAAGAAGTGAAAAGTCCCTTTAGTCCTCCTTTTCCCACTCAGTCGAACACGTGTAATTTTCAGGAAAGGAAAAGAACATAAGGATAACAGAAATTCTGCTTGAAAACCTGTCTTCTAATTTGGAGCCACAGGTAAGATCTAGAGATTTCTTCATTCATCTCACCACTTACTTGGATGCCGTATCTGTAGGGAACACATATAAATGAACCTTGAGAAGCATTAACAAAAGTCTGCTTAAAAAAAAAAAGTCTGCCTATGGAATGGTACAGTGCAACATTCTTTGGGGATTCATTTCGCTAATCTTCAGCTGCTATAAATTGGTTGCTTTTGCTCTATTCCAATTACATTATAAACTCGGAAGCAATAGAGTTCCTTACTGCTATGACTCATTGAATCCTTATAAATAATTTAAAAATTAGTCCAGGAATCCACCGTGCCCTACCCTGATTGTCTTTATCCGTGGTTATTGCTGCAGCCTCTCTGGTTCCTATTCCCAAGCGGTTGAGAATGGATCAGGATCTCCCAGCGGTGGTGCTGATCAATGTGTGCACTGACCGGTGAACTTGGCATCAAGGCACTTTACCTTCACTGCATTCTCAGCTTTGTCATGGTGCATTAATTTCGGATCACCTGTTAATTTCCTGTCAGGTTAATTAACATGGCTGTTTCTGACCTTCTCTATGCCAAAGCTTTTACCTGCCCCCCACCTCCCTTCCTCTTAGCAGATGATCTCATCAAGCCCAACTCTAGAAAATGTGAGATTCTCAGGGTTCATCTGCTCCCTCCCTTGCACCCTCATTTGCTCTTAATTACCCCCATCCTTCACTCCTTCCTAATTTGGCATGGCTAACCATCCCCTGGCCCCTGTTTACTGCTCCAGCTGCATCTTTTGCAAATACACTCCCTTTGTCTCCCCTGCAGTCTGAACCATCTGCATTTCTTCAAGTAAACCTTGGGGGATGCACCTCCACCCATGGTGAGCAGACATCTCAACCTTTGCTGTATCAGTTTCACTTCCTCGTTTGAATGCAGCTCTGAGATCTGGGTTGTAGATATGCCTCCCACAGGTTCTCAAACCTCTGTGCATATCTTTCTCGTAGCACTGATCACACCATATTCCAACGGCCTGTAAATGATCTTATCTTGTCTTATATTGCTGCATCTAGAGTAGTACCTGATACATAAGCATCAAGAAATGTGCAATGAAGGCTGAACAATGAAGAGAAGAAATTAATGAGTGAATTTGTAACGGGTTGCCATTCAATCCATTGTGTCTTGAGAGTGACTCAACTTTATTGCTGTCTTTGTCAGCCCTCCCTCGTGTTCAGTTTTCTCTAGCTCAAGCTTTCACTTATTTTCAGGGAGGTGGTTTGGTTCAGTGGTTTCACATATTGTCTTTCCACAACCTTGTTTTGGAGCCCATGTGGCTTAGTTTGCTAGTTGTGTGTCCAGATTTCCTAGTCTCTGTGCCTCATTTACCTACAAATGAAGGGGCTTCCCAGGTGGCGCTAGTAGTAGAGGACCTGCCTGCCAGTGCAGAAGTAAGAAACCCGGGTTCAATCCCTGGGCCGGCAAGAACCCCTGGAGGAGGGCATGGCAACCCTCGCCAGTGTTCTTGGCTGGAGTATCCCATGGACAAAGGAGTCTGGCGGGCTATAGTCTATAGGGTCATAAAGAGTTGGACACGACTGAGCAACTTAGCACAGCACACCTGTAAATGAAAGATCGTAGTAACATTCCTTTCGTAAGGCTGGGCTGTGAATTAATTGAGATATTTCCTGTGTCGCCCTTACTGCTTTAGTTCAGTTCAGCCGCTCAGTCGTGTCCGACTCTGCGACCCCATGAATCGCAGCACGCCAGGCCTCCCTGTCCATCAGCAACACTCGGAGTTCACTCAGAATCGAGTCCATCGAGTCGGTGATGCCATCCAGCCATCTCGTCCTCTGTCGTCCCCTTCTTCTCCTGCCCCCAATCCTTCCCAGCATCAGAGTCTTCTCCAATGAGTCAACTCTTCGCATGAGGTGGCCAAAGCTTAGGACATAGTAAATGGTAAATACATATGAGTTGTTTTTAATTATTTCTAGCTTCTACTTTTACATTTTTTTCTATTTTTGTGAACTATTTCAAATATGCAAGTAGAAATAGAGATTGATGTAACAAACACCCATGTACCCACTACCAGCTTGAGCAAGAAATCATCAAAATCTGTAAAAGCCACCTCAGAACCCTTTTCTATTTCAACTTTTCCTCTCTCCCTTCCTTTTCTCTCTTCCTCCATCCCAAAGATAACTGCTGACCAAATTTGCTGTTTACCATTTGTACATTTATTTTTACACATCGACTGTGTAGCTAGGAATGATGAACACAGTGTGGCTCCAGTACATTGCCCAGCTTATCTCTCTACCTTTAGTTACCTGCCTCTCCCAATGCGTCCCTCAAACCAGTAAGTCATATTATTTCTAGAGTTATCATCCCCAGATACAAATGTTTCTATAAATCATTCACCTTTCTTTCTTTTTCTCTTTCTTTCCTCCCTCCCTCCCTCCCTTCCTTCCCTTCTTTCTAAGACTTTGTGTTTTCAGGACAGT